>CM021103.1:106442366-107042366 GCA_007115665.2 Sequoiadendron giganteum
GGTCCTATTTAACATAATCCTAAGATGGTTAGGATATCTACACTAGATTGATAGATCAAAAAATTCAATTAATTAAGATCTGTATTTAATTAAGATCTACACTAGACTAATAGATCAAGAAATAAAATCTCTTTTTCATTGTTCCATTAGTTAAGGAAATAAAATGTGGCACATTTGTGGGTTCCATTCATTAATTCCAAAAGAACTAATGAACCAATAAGGGAAGGGAATGTGATGTACATAAGAGACAAGTGGAAAAAATTTCTCATTTTGAAAATAGTAGCACTAACAACATGAGATTATTATGCCATTAGTAGAGAATATATTAAGGATAGATTCATTAGTAGTATCCCAAACCATTTAATATTCCACAAGGAGTCTTTGTCTAATGCCCACAAGATCTTAAAGGAAAAATCAACTTTTTTAAAGCATAATGTGTCATTTGTTTTTAATTTCTACCTATCATTTTAAGAATTGATATATTTAAGGAATGTAGAATCACCTACATAACATATTGAAGCTTATGATTAATATACAACATATTGGAACCATCAATTAGAAAGTAATCTTTTGAGGGACTATTAATTTATAAGTTTCATTAGATATTAGAATTAGGTTTTCCCTTATCCTTTAAAGTGCCCCACTGTATTGGTTAAGTCCTTAACATGTCTTGTTATGAGACAAATATAATCAATACTAGTTCTTAGGAACTCTAAGATTGTCTAATAATATTTTTCCTTTGGTTTTAGTCCCCTATCGAGGTGAAAAGGGTCATATCAAACAATGGCCCAAGCCATAAGGAGATAAATTGGGAATACATTGTTTTCAAAATACTTTCCATTACCACTAATACTAGTAGTCCATAATACTACATGATGAGAATCACTCTAGTAGTAATACTCCCTCTTGTAAATATCACACCCACTATAAATTTTTGTTTCCCCATATTGTGTTGTTCACTCGGGGATCTTTTTTCTAATTGAATATAAACTGAATTTTTTATTTGCATACCTACTTCTTGGGCAAGCATAGTGTTTGGCCTTTTCCTATTGGCACCCTTCCACATATATAGTCTATATGAATAAAGAGTGTTGCATATCAATTTTGGCAACCATCTTTGTCCTTGCATTTTTGTATGTGTTTCTATGACTATTATTTGAGGTTCATATGAACATTAATTAGGTTTTATCATATTATAACTTTAATTTATGAGGAAGTAGACCTTAGCCTCAGCTATTCTATAATAGCTTAAGGCGATGAGTCCAACTTTAGGTCAATTTTTGGGATTTGATAAGTTTTTAGATATTATTGATAGCTTGGGTATTTGAAAGTGTTAGATGTTCAAGTTATGTGGTCCCAATGTTAGGCATGGTAATAAGGTCAATTTAATTTAATATTTGTAAATGTCCATTTCCCAATTATGGGATGAACATGGCAAGGTAGATCAATGAACGTTGGTTTGCATAATTAATTCATTATTGAACTAATTTAATAAAATTATAATTATTAATATTTTATGCAATGGAAAGTGGCGGGGTCTTTCACAACAAGGAAGTTGAAAAATGGTTGAAAGGATAGAAAATAGGAAATTTTCTAAGCAACTAAGTCTAAAAATTTATATATTATAGTTGGTTAGCACTCCATCGGATACAAAAATTTAGTTGGTCATGTATTTGGTGAACCCTTATAATATATATTATATACAAAACTATGTGACTTGGTTCTTCACAACTGATTGAAGAAATGAGTTAAGTTTTATAAGTCATTTTATTTTAGTTCATGGTGATTGAAGTTTATCTATGTTTGTTGGGCATGTGAAAATAGAAATGAGAATAAAGATAGAATAGTAAAAATTTAGAGCTAGAATTTTAAAGAATATGTTTTAGATTTCAGTTAGAGACTGAAGGCATACAATTGTCTAAATTATTATGTTTGTGTTTTTATAGATTTGAAGTGATTCTCAACTTGTTGGTGGAAGATATTTTCTAGTTCAATTATGGAAGAGCACAAAGCATGAAATTTAAGTAGTTGTGCTTCTAAGGAAATTATAGAGGGGTGTGAAGTTCATCACAAGGAGATTACACATAAAGATACATTACTATATTACACCTTGTGGATTGTGAGAATTCAAATGTAGAGATGTTACCATACACCTTATGGAATGTGGGAATTCAGATGGAGAGCTAGTTAGTCAATCAACCTTTCTCTATAAATATTAAAGATAGATAGTATTTATATTAACTGACTATGGAGTGTTTTCATAATTTTTATCAATATTAAATAAATATATTAGTAAGTGTTTTTTCCAAACAAAATATTTTATATTTTATTTTTTGTTTTTGTTGCATATACATTCTTTTGAAACGGATACTGGAATTTTTTTCTAAAAATATAAATTTTGGCTTCTAGGGTTGAAATTGATTTTGATTGGCTCAAAATACTTCCTTATCAGGCTAGTGCAATCAGAATCACGAAAAGATCAGTTTTGCCCTAATGGGTCTATTCTACTTTTTCGGAAGCTTTTTCAAGAGCACCAAGGTCATCAACGGAGGTTAGTCAGCTGTCAAGGGCCAGAATCAGACATTCAAGCATTGAACTAAAGATGCTAATGATGAACGTGCACAAAGAATGGAGAATGGAGAAGGGAAGTTATCAAAGTTGAAAATTATGAAATTTTGGTTAACATTGGAGACTCCAGGCACCCCAGCTCAGTCTAGGCGCCTAAACCTTCATGCCTTGGAAAAATGTCATGTCTGGCAGCCAGAGCAATGACAAACATAAGGAACGAAGGAGAAATTTCAAATTTTCAAAATAAAATCTAACACTGCCAACCATGGGCACCCCTAGAAGAAATAGGCGCCCACCTTTTCAAGACATCAGATGATGGAGTTAGGGTTTTTGCCTCTACACCATTGTTGCACAAAATCCTCCCAACTCTGCAGTGAATCCATCAACACAGTCATGTGATCATCCAGTCAACAAAAATCTCAGATTAAACAAAGAAGTCTTGAAAAAGTAGAAAACTAGAAAGGTTGAAAATCTCATAAAAATGACTAAGTCTAGGGGTGTTGGGAACCCTAGGTAGTCAAGAGCGCCCAAGGATTTGAGTACTCAAAAGATAAAATTAGAGTTTGCATTCCCCAACAACTCTTCTCCAGATTCAGTCCAGCTCTACAATGGATTCAACGATGAGCTCATCAGATTTGTTAATCATTAGATATCATAGAATGATCAGAGGGGTAAAATAGTGCAGAATGAAGAAAGTCAAAAGGAAAGATGAAAATTCCCAAATTTTGACTAACTCTAGTGAAAATGGGTGCACCTGGAGGAGATAGGTGCCCAAGCTTTTGGGGCTCTAAACTCAACTTTCAAGAGACATCACTGCCAGGAGACCCCCCTCAAAATCTTCTCAAGTATCCGACGAGTCCAACCGTCAGTCTATCGAAGCTTTGGATCATCTGAAGGAGAGGAGATAGTATAGAAATTTGAAAAACATGGAAAAATGGTTAAGTCTGGTGAACATGGGCAACCCAAAGGAAGATAGGCGCCTAGGATTTTGAGGCCTTAAATGGCAGTTTTGGCAGTTGCAGTCTCCAAGATCATCATCTCAAATTCAGCCAAGCTATTCAATGGAACAATCGGCCAGTTGATCTGATCAGTTTAGCTCTCGAAATCGAGAATTCATCAGAAGTTCGAGAAAACACAGAAAGTTGAAATTTTAAGAAATATGACTTAACACTGGTGATCATGGGGCTGGGCGCCCCTGCAAGAGATAGGCGCCCAACATTTTGAGAGGTCATATGAAGCTTTTATGAAAAGCAGCCTCCAAGACAACTTTTTCAGATATACTCCAACTCCACTATGAGATCATTCGCTAGTTCATAGGATTCACCGAGCTCCTAGGATCGAGGATCAAACAAAGGTTAAAAATAAAAAATAAAAAGTTGAAATTTCAAGAAAAAAATGGCTATGGAGAAGAAAAGTGCCCCAAGAGGAGAATGGCACCCAAGGCTCAATGCCTTAGAAAAAAATTTAGTTTTAATCATTCGGTGTTCAAACGACGTCTACATTCAATGAACCAACCCGGAATAGGCTCCGAAGGATTTAAAGCAAATGAAAGCATATTTTCTCAAGCCTCAACTTATTTAAGGAGATTTTGTCTTTCATTATTCATTTCTGCAGGTTGGAGTCCAGAGCAAGAAGATTTTTCTCTTTTTCCTCAATGAGGATTTGAAGACCCAAACATCATGCTTTTTCAGTGTTCTTCATGGTTTCAAGATCAGTGGATAAAAAGGAACACTTTTTCATGCTCTAAACTTCTAGGGCTTTGCTTTTTCAAAACAACCACTCAACTTTTTCCATTTCTAATCACATGGGTCTCTCTGCTTTTTCATCCTCGTGAACATTGAGAAATTTTTCCCTCTTCTAGAAACTGCTTTTTGGCCGCTTTTTCAGGATGGATTCAGATTTTTCAATTTATAAGCATCTGGGTTTCTCGAAAAGATGATTTTCTACCAAACCCAGGTCCCATCTTTTTTTGGAGAAATTGTTTTTTCAAGGCATATCAACATTCTATTTTCAATGGCATTCTCCACTGGAAAAACAAGAAATAAATCAGTTTTTTGGCGAATGTGGCCGAGATTTAAAGCAGTGTTCTTCTAGAAGCTTCATTTCCATCTTTCTTTCTATTCTTGTCTTAATTCTTATCCATTCTTTTGAGAGGAGAAAGAAAACAATTGTATTGGCATTTCCTATTTTACATGTTTTCTTAGTTGTAGATGCTTATCTTCTTTAGGTTTAGAAATAAAGCTTGCATGTTGGCAAGTATTAGTTGTAAAAGCAGGGAGATTTTAGGGTTCCCTACTCCTCTGCTTAGTTATAAATAAGAGTAGTCTTTGCTCATTTTTCTTTAACTGTGCTTGTGATAGCAGAATTGCTAAGCCTATACCTTCATGTTTGTTATCGATTAGTTTCAGTTCACTTTGTGTTAAGGGAAAGTTTGCATGCCTCTTTTAGTTGCAAATCCTTGTTCAGTACATGTGTCTTGTGTCAAGTGATAATCTTGTTTGATCGCATGTTGCGTGTATTTTTCCACAACTTGTTGTCCCGAAATTGTAATCTTGTGCCAGAAGTTTGAGAATATAAAGCCCTGAGCATGGTTTTTCTGCCCTGATATAAAGTCTCAGATTTTTGTTTATTGTGTAATGCTTATATGATCTCATTTTCAGCTTGCATTGAAATTTAGTAGATGTATGTTGAGAAAAGCTTATTTAAGTATCTGTGTCAGAAAATCAATCTCATTCATTTCTAACTATCTTGCTCTACGTTTACTTGAGAGGATAGAAACATCAATAGCATAAGTTAGTTGTAGTTGTTAAGTTTCATTAAAAGGAAAACTTCAGCTGCAACATTTAGAGTTCTATAACCTTTTGTTCTCACAGCTAAATCAAAAAGATAAGAAAATTAGCTTTAGTTTACTTTCTTTAAGCAAACTCAGCAAAAGAGGGAGCTTCCCCTCCTATTTTGAAGAGCAGTTTACTGCACATAGCTGTCTATTTCCAAAATGCATTCTAGAAATACGATTTGAGACGCCAACAAGTCTATCACAAGGTTGTAAATCCAAACATGAATCTGGGTTTTCCTCCATATTTAGATTTTAGTGATTTCAAAACAACTAAATCAATTGGTTTTCACAACAACATATCCTTGTTATCGCATGGTAAGAAGTTTAAGTATAGGCCAAATGCGACTTTCATACAGCTTAACTTGATGACAAGATTATTCCAAAGAAAATTTTGATGGCATATAGTAATGAAGAATACAGAGGACAGTACTAAGATTATGTGAAAATTAGAAATACGATTGCAGTTGTCTTGTTCTAAAGCGTTCATGGAGAGAGAGAGAGAGAGAGAGAGAAATTTTGGGGTTATCTATAAGTCATGGTTTGCATGTAATCTCAAAACAGACTCCATTTAATATGTTAAAGTATAAAGTCAAACAGATCTCAAAAGCCTCATGCACATGTAAAACGGTATAGGCTTTACATAGAGTCATGGTGCAATTTCCTTCTCAAGGTTAGTGCTTAAGTCGTTGAAGTTATATGGATGATCGATTACTTCTTACTGTTGTCCACCTGTTATTTAAGACTAAAATTTATTCACAATAAAATCTATAATAGAAGTTGTGTATGAGCTTTTATAACTATTATCATCTAAATCGATTTTTGCCCCTTTAAATCTCTCTATTAAATTCAAGACTGAAATTGTATCGTCACCTCACTAGAAGACTCATTCAAAACGTAACCAATATTTAGTACGAGGTAATAAATCTGTGTCATAGCAAATTATGACACTATCATCACACTATTTTTTTTTCATTCTTCAACATCAGCAATTAATTTAAATCTACTGCACTATCAAGGCACCATGCTACATACTTGGTTCCAATGCAGTCGGTGATGAATATTGAAGAAGAGGAATGCCTACTCTTACTCATATGCTCGTCAACTCCTAAGCTGAATTTGAGATGGATTCCAATAAAATTCTCCATTGATAATCTCCTCTTCCTGGCAGCGACAGAATAAGATCTCTCCCTTGGCAGTGACAGACTAAAATCTCTCTCCACCTTGGCAGTCAAAGAAAAATGGACAATAACATGTTCCCTTTCCTTCATCGGTGATCCCTTATTTATGCTACATGCACTTCATGTTCATGTGCCAAGTAATGTGGTCAGGTTTTTTTTGCAGTCGAACTATGCTTAGAATTGAAATGGGGAAAGAAACCGAACAACCTTAGAGTATCTAAGGTTATGAGAAAATGAAATTACCAAGAATTGGGACAAAATTACTTGGAAAGTTGATGTCAAGATAAAAGATTGAAAAGTAAATTAGACAATTTGGACAAAGGGCTCAGTTAGAGCATAATTGAACTTACCAGTTTGTCTACGAAAGTAAACTTATGTTTAGTTCTCTAAATGATCATTTGAATTTGTTCTAATAGGAAATTGGATAAGGAAGGAAGCTATGTTATCACGTCGAAAGAATAATGGTCAGAGACCTGATTAGGTCATAAATGGAAACCACTCACAAAGGTAAAGGCACATTTGCAATAGGGATCCTCAGGCAAGCTCATTTAACACATCAACAAATGGGGCTTTGCAGATATGGGATATTCTTCTACTATGGTTAAAAGACTATTAATATACATGGAAGAGAGGATTGGAACGAAATACCATAATATCTCTTAGCTGGAAAATTTGTTGATTATTCATTAGATCTCATTACTATGGATCTAACTGTTGATTCTAAGAGATTAAAAGGCGATGATGAATCTAATTTTGGAAACAAAAAGTATGTACAAGGTATACCTAGTAAGGGTAAGTAAGGAGAATAATAGTCATTCAAATATGGAGATCCAACAACAAGGAATGTTAGATCTATTTGATCAATTTGGAGAAAATAGATGATTATTAAGAATTCAACTTTAAAATGACCTAATATCTAGGAAACGCTAAGGGGGAAAGAGGGAGAGTAGTTGTACTCAGATAAGTACCCTATTCAATGTTTAATGATGAATTTTTAATTTGGAAGAGCTATTGACTTCTTCGTAAGTCATGATTTAAAAAGCCTATATCTAGAGTTTCATACCCCATGACCACAACAAGGTTGTTGGAAATGAAGGTTAAGGTATTATAACTAATAGTGAAAGATTTGTAATGGTCAAGAAAAGTTAGAGGCTTTTGACCAATAAACTTGTGAAATATTTACAACACAATTTTGTACGTATTTATTATGAAAGATCAATATGTTATTATCTTTGATGCTTTAGAAAAGGATACATGTAGTACACTTAATCATGAAAGAAAAGATTATCACCTATGGAATAGGAAAGGAAAGGTTTATGTACTCAATCAAGAAATTTTCATGTTTAGTACTTATTTATGCATTAATGGTTTGGAAATCTTTTGGAAAATAATATCAAACCATCATGATTTAACAAGAATTTTTATTCAACCAACATAAAATGCTCATTGGAAGAGATGAATTGAACTAAAACTAGACTACAATTTTGGGAATAATTAAAGGGTGAAAGAAATCCAAGATATGGATTCCCTAAGATGAAGGATTTATATCACCGCAATAATAAAAAATCATATATTTTATGAATTAAAGGTGGCATAAGTCCATGAAAGAAGTTTTCACCTAGTTGGGATGGACTATTATGTACCAAATTTTGGGAGATTAAAGAATGAAATGAGGTAAATTGATGTCATATTCAAGGAACACTAGAATTACAAAATTATTTGTATGATGTGGAACCACTATAATTTGGAAGGAAATAGAGTAAGATGTTGCAAGGTAGCAAGTTGTTGTCCAGTATGCCAGAGGATGGAGACAGACGCCGTCATCAACATGACTTGTATACTCATGAAATTCTAGTGAGGAAGTGGTAGATCACTAGAATAGTTTTGATCTCTCTATGTCAATAGAACTAGCATAATATTATGGTGGACAGACTCACCAAGGTAACCAACTCTGATTGGAAAAATTGATTTGTAAGATACCAGTCCTAAACAATAAATTTATGTAAAGCAATTACTTAATGTTCCTGAGAAGTTTATCTCAGATAGGTGCACACAAGTAACATTAAGGTTTTGTATAAACCATGATCACCTTGTTGAAAAATTCAATTGAATGTATGCTCAATTTATTACTTGATTCAGCCAGTTATGCAAAAGGGATAAATCAAATCTTGAAGGATTTGTGGAATACTTTTATTACAATAAATTTTGTCATTAAATTTGATCCATTTGAAACATTATTCAGAAGGACTTGGGTTGAATTTCTATAAGCTGGGAGAAGCTAGGAAATAGGATAAGCCTTAGACTAAAAACGTTATCATAAATGGAAGAATAGATCAAAATGATCAAGGAAATATTTTTGATACAATGTTTGAAATAAGAAGCAATACTATTAAGCTCGGGATTGGCAGGTTTCTAAGGGTCGTGTTATGCTTGTGATGGACAGTAGTCAAGGGTAGTACTATTATGCTTAAGGTAAATATTGTGTCAGTGATGGGCGGTCTTGGCTTCTGAGTAATTCAATGGTGTAAAAAACCATAGGGAAGGATGGAACCTACGGTGTAGTGTGTAATGCATCAACATTCTTTTCTATTTGGGTTACACTAAGGATAATTGCACTAGCCAATAAGAACGTTTTTTTCAATCACTATAGTATAGGTGTCATATAAGATACAGCCACCATTGTACTTTGATGTACATATGAGTTTATTTGATTCAATGTAGTTCTCTACATAGAAAGTGTGCTTAAAACACATGAATTCTTCCCATGTGATACCAGAGTCACTCAATGCAAGGTCCAAGAAGGATGAGATTGCAAAGGGTTGTGCTATGAGCGAAGATTATTTGGATATTTACTTGTTTCCTACATGATTTGGAAAATGGAAAGTAAAACCTTTATTTGAATTTATCTATTTTACTTTAAATCATCGGGGATAATGATTCATAAGGGGGGAAGTATGTTACACCATGTTTCTCAGTTACCAAGTTACTTTTACCTTCATGAGTAAAAATAGTGATAAATGTAAATCATGACCTTGATATGTGAATGAAATACTTAAAAATTCATTAAGATGTTATTGCTTTTGAAGGAATGATTATGTTTGTATATATTGATAGAAAATATGATGAAGGAATATGTATTGCAATATGATTACTTTAATGCTTTGATGATGCAAATGAATTTCATGTGAATGGCTAACTGTCTTCATGATTCATTGAGGTGGATGTTGGAAATGAATTGAGCCTCTTAAAGAGAGGGGGAGTATCACTCAAGAGAAGCACTTGATCTGGTAACCCTAATATGCCTATTTGAGCTATCACACACTCACATCCTAGTTTGGTCATGTTGATTCTAATTCGATTCAGGATCTAGTAAGTAAAACTTTGGTCATGGTTTTTGGATGTTTGGGATGTTTGTGTAATGTGTTTTAACTTCCTTTGGGTTGATAGGAAGATAGGGTTATTGTTTATGATTTCTTTATGTTTGTCTTGCCAACTTGAGTTTTGGTGTTGAATATCTTTGATGAGCTTAAAATACTTTAAGGTTGTGAATGAAGTATGTATATAGGTATGTATATATAAGTTTATTAAATATGCATGTATGTATGCAGTCGGTGACACACACATACAGTCATATACATGTATGAGCATACGTAGATAGAAATTCCTACATATACCCATGTGTGGAAATACAATATGTGCATGATTGATTGATATGTATACATGTATACATATTTGATATAAATATATACATAAGCACCTATATATGCATATAGATCGTTATATTTAAATAACGAAAAATACATGTATATTGATAATTAATTATATAAACATATTGTGAATAATAATAATATATGATAAATGTGTACATAATGATATATATATTATAATAACGAATGAACCTATATATATTATATAGATATATAAGTATATATGTATATATATATTTAATTAATGGAGATTGCATTTATTAAAGGCTTATATTAGCCACAACTAAACCATATGCAATATACTATGCATAGATAATGTATTGTTTGCAAATGGCGACTGTGTAAAGCTAAGATTAAATATAGCACATATGTGAGGTAGTCTATCAAAATGCATAAAACCATAGTGTAAACCATAAGAAAAATGCATGTCAGCATTATGTTGTCTTTGACCAACACATATAAAGTAACTATGGAATATATTTAAAGCACATGCCATATGGTGAAAGCTTGACTTATATTAAAGCTAGCATAACAGAAGTAATATGGTGCACTTAATGCACTTCTATTTAAGGGAGTATAGAGTATTGCACTTAAGGATGAATTTAAAAACAATACATATAGTTTGTATAGATTATTTAGTGATGCAAATAAAAGATGAATGAAAAAACATTTAAAAGCCAACAACATATCAAGTATTTGATATACCCCCTTAAATGAAATGGAAATGCTATTGTATACACCTAAAAATGGTCTGGAGAATCTAATTAATTAAATACGACTTATTTGATTAATTACCCTTAATTCCTCTACTATTAAATAAATAGAAATATTTATTTATATAGTTCATCATAAATTCTTTAATCTCTATTCTATTATTTTTGTCTTAATTAAATAAACGAATTTCACTTTGTTTTATTTAACTAGCGCTTGCACCTCATTTGAGGTTCAATGGTTATGTCGATAGCAAGATATCGTCACAGGGAAGTGTAAATTTGAATATGGACAAAAGACATTTAATTTAGAACAAGTATTAGTGCAGTAAAAAAAGTATTTTATGAGACATCAAAATCAAAACCTAAAGAGGTTGGTTATGCAGAATACAATTGTTGGTGGTTGACAGTGACTTTGTATGTTATATGCCATTTTTCTTCAAGACGTGTAAAATAGGAGCAATGGAATGGTTAGGTGTGGCATTTTTTTTCTTGAATGGTACAATAGTTTATATGTATTCAGTGTATAGTAGTACTATTAATAGGAAACAAAATTACCATAAGAGATTGAATATGAGCTAGTCATTGATGATGTGGATGCTTATGGTTGATATGTCTACTTGTAGGTGATTTTTGTCATGCTCTAGAGCAGGTATCTATAGAATAGGAATTTGTATTTAATGTGGAAATGATGATCCGACAATAGTAGGGAGAGATGTCAAGGAGAAAGGGACAAGAGGTGTGTATTTGCACTTGTTGGAGACAATTGCTGCAATTGAGCCTCCTCTTCTCTCCTTAAAATTGTGTATGGATTGTTCTGCATTTTGGAGTATCTTTTGAAAGTGAACATTGGTTGGATGTGAAGGCCATCCAATGATTTTACTCTAGAGATAGTTGTAAATGTTAGTCCTTGACTTTATGTTTTTCCAATGTTGATTGTTGCTTTCTATAGTGTTAGGCCTTGGGATTTGTGTATGGTAATAGCCCATGCCATTGTAAGTGGGATCTGCCTTCGGCTACCCAATGCTACAGGTATTATCGGGACACTTTTGCGTTCAACTTCATTCCATGGTGGCCCGCTATAATTATCAATCCTTGCTACAACATAAATTGGTATTTCTGGCAGTTTTGATCCAGGGTTGTAAACAATCTCTATAGTTTCACCCAGTGCTCCATTGACAAGTCCAACTTGTGTCCATATGTTGGTTGTGAGCATGATGTGTTGTCCTCTACAAAGCAATACATGTTTTTCAAGTTGTTCATCAGTAGTTACATTATCTGCTCTAGTTTTGGTGCTTGTTGCAGTACTAATTGCAATTGGTCGGTTCAACAATTTTAACATTCTTCTATTGTGCATTCTAACTAAATCATTTGTAGCGAATAGGTGCATTGAATTGTCGAATTGTTCTTTTTCAGTTGAGGTGAGCTGCTTGTTTGTGTGTGTCATTAGAATTTTCCAATCCTCTTGTGTTGCTTTTGCATTTCATATGTTTTCCAACATTTGACGAAATTGTCTTTGTGTTGGAGTCTCACCTTGTTGACGAAATATTGTTTCTAAGGTGAATGGTCGTGAACTGGTGCCAAAGTGTTCTTGCAGTTGAGTGTGATGTATACACAAGTCTTTCCATCATAGGTGGTAGCTAGGCAAGGTCACTGATCAGGATTACTGAAACCCCACCAAAGTATAGGTGTTGTTGGTGCGGGAAGGCCTCACGTAGCCTTGCATCAATTTTCAATAGTAATTTTGGCCCTATGAAGCTCATCTCATCAATCAAAATATATCTTGTGTTTCATCTCTTCTTGAAATGTTGTTAATGCTTGGCCCTGCAATGGGTGCATTTCTTTGATAGGAATCTGAAGTGTTGAATGTATAGCTGATGCATGTATATTAAATGCAACAACCCCTATAGGAGCTAATGCAAGCAATTGGCTTATTTGTTGTAGAGTAGTACTCTCAAGCGCTTTTCTTATGCGAGCAATCAAGTAGGATTTTCCTGTACCTGTTGTTCCTTGTATGATCATGTGCAATGGTTTATTTGAGTGATGGTTGTTGTGGTCAATAATATGTGTGAGTGCTAGTTTTTGTTTGGGTGAAAGGGTATAGTCTGGTACATTTAACTGCTCTAGAGCATGCTCTTCCTAGCTGCATGTTTTTTTCATGTTTATGAATTGTGTAGCGTTGACATGAAGGTCATGTGGCACTGTATGTTGATCCCATATGTTATTTCTATCAAACTCATGTTTGCCAAGCATCTCAAGTTCATTTATGCTGACATTGTTTGAGGGGCCGATCTGTAAAAATAATTCCCATTCATTCATTTCTATTATGTCCCTTGTGTCCATCTCTATTTCGTTGTCTGATTCTTCACAATTGATGCTCTGCTCCAATTGGGGGGTGCGAGTTACATGCCATACAATTTGGATGCACTCATTTGCTTCCAATTTTCTATAATTGTATCCTTAGTAATTCCTATGTCAATTTCCAAGCTTCAGAAATGTTTGTACAGTAGTAACTCGCTCCAGCAAAATGTTTTAAAATGGTTAGAGTCCTCCTCCGGGGTGGCATAGAACTTTGGGAAAACATTGACAATCGCTTTCACCTTTCTTTCTTTCCACTTGCACCCCTTGCGACTTGCAGAATAGGAGAAAGAGAGTGCTGACTCGAGTAGGGTTATTGTCTCCAATTCTAGAGGGCGATTAATGTAGGAATGAAGGTAGCTAGGTTGGAGGTGTTTTCCATTTGGTCTTCTTGTTACTCGATGGAACATTTTCTGACCTACATTTAAAGATGTAAAAGGTCGATTACAAACAACAAGTGACAATTTCTGCAGCATATGGCATGTTTCTTGTGCTCCTATATCACGCTCTGCCACAATATCTGCCATGAATTTCCGATACGCTGTGAGGGACGAGTCATCTGCTTTTTGGAATGCAGAAATTCTTGCTAACATATCAGTACAAGTCTCAGATGTTCTCTCTGCTTTTGATGCATATTTGGAAATTTATTTAAGTACAAGTGCTCGCTAGATGATAGGTTGGCAATCTATGTTGGCCCTCCATATTGAAATCATTCTTGGATTGTGTATGTTTAGTCTATCATCATTCCTTGCATGTTCATATTTTTTTTCCCAGTGTTGTCACATGATAAGGTAGACATAATTTGTTCTTTCATGGAGATTTGTAACGACACTCCAGCTTTTTCCCCTTCTTACATAAGCATGTTCCCTCTCTGCATTTTGTGTGCCTTTGGACTCAATTGATTATCTATGCATAGTCATGAGAGGGGTTTGTAGAAAATATCTTGGTTGTGTCTAGCAAGCAAGGATGCTCCAATGGAGATCGATAAATAGTGTTGTTTTTGCATGATGCATTGTGAGGATTTCAAGCACTGCATACTTGTCAAAGTATGTTCTTGCTTGTTCAACTTACGCAATTTCCTCCCGATCAAGGTTATCCATGTCTAGTGCATTTTGGAGCCAAAGGAATCCATGGACGTGTGTAGTGCCCTAATGCTGCCATTCATATCTATACTAGTAATATTTTATAGCGAGGAGTTTCTCAATGACTTCTTCATGAAAGGTTGTGAAGTGTTGATGCAAGTATAGTGGTGTCGTGTGAGGGTTATTGATTACATTATCCAGGCGTTGATTATTTGTTTGCATTTCCAGGGCTATGTCATTTGAGATCAAACGTTGGAGGTCTGGCCACTTTGTGTCTGCTGCACTTAATATAAAGAAAGGAGTGGGAGAACCAATTTGGTTGATCATATTTGTTAGTTCACCATGACACTTGTTCCAATATGGTCTTGTGCCCCACATTGAAGATCCAAAGTGCATGAGCTCGTCAGCTAATTGTGTATCAAGGAGATTTTTTAGATGTGCTCTGAGGTTTTCAATAGTGGTTGGCATGTTCTCTTCTGCATTTTGTTTACTGAAAACTGTTGCGATACCCTGGCTAAGATGTCACATCATAAGATTAAAGATGAAATATCGGAACCTTGGATGCCTTCCAAACCTTTGGTCATGAAATCTCATCAAGTGGAGCGCATACTCATGCATGTGCACTTCCCTAATTCATGGATGCATTTGTAGTGCAGTTCCATTTGGAAATAGTGTTGGAAATGCCATATCAAACAAACCCTCAGTATTGTATTCATTTATTAGAGATGAGTTTATTTCAGGCCAATCAATAATGTTGTCTATGTTGTCCTCAAGGTCCAGTGTTTTCTTAATAATTTCTAATTCACAACATCTGCTTGGCAATCTGGCCATAAACGATGATGTGTTTACTGTGCTACTTGAAATATCATCTTCATCGTAGTCGCTTTCATTACCTGGAACCACTATGTCTTCATTAGTTTCAATTATGAGGAGCATATTTGATATGTTTGTTCTTGCTTCTAGAAATTGCTCCAAGTGGTTAAAATTTATTGCAACATCTTTATAGCATGGGTCATATTTGAGTTTGTATTGCAATGCATCTTTGATATGGCTTCTACTTACATAAAAATCATAATAGTGTCCTTCTGTATGGATTCTTTGTACTATGAGCACGTCCAAGTCTTGTATTCTTCACGGAAGAACCTGTGCAATGTGATTTATATCTTGTGGGAAGAAAATTGTGTGACCGCTATATTTATATTGGCCTCCAAGAGTGTGGGTTACTTGTAGCACTGGGTTGACTCTTGCAATGAGCATTTCTTCCACTTGGGTTAGTCTTTTCAAGACTGCAGGTTGTTCTCCTGGGTCCATGTTGTTGAGTGCGGAGAATCGAGGTATGCCTCTCTCAGCAAGGCATCTTTTACAAGTAGCATGAGTATCAGATGAATGGAAGAGCATGCCTGGGTAACATTCCTTACATACAGTACATGTTTTCCTATTGGAAAGGGTATCTATTCTTTGTCGGAATCTTTTCATTTCTACCATGAAGTTAGCATTGTTGTTGAATGGTGCGCCATGTTCTGTGTATTGTTGTGTTTCCATATCTTGACATTGTGATGTTTCTTTATGTTGAGCATAGTAATCTTGACTTCTCTCACAATGTTGTTGATTGTGGGATTTTGTTTCCTGTGGGGTGGTTTGACTTTGCTGCAATCTTCTTATGCGCCTTCGAGTAGCTATCTCCTCTCTATGGCGAGCATAGTAAACCCGATTTCTTTCTCATCTTAGTTGTCTTCGGATCTTTGTTTGATGCGGGCCAACTCCACTGTTTCCTATGGAGGAGTCTGCCATTTGTGGGTTTGAAAATGTTAAGGCAAATTAATAACACAGTGCATTGTAAAGGCAGTAAACAAGTAGGTATTACATAAATGTGACACCAATGAACCTAGCAATGTTTGAGGAAGTGCAATCTACATATCTATAAATGCAAAGATGCATTTACATACTAGTACCAGTATTGTATTCCAGTGTACTTGGCATATTTTCTATACTAGGAATAAAGGAACACCAATGTAAGCAAAGAGATGACAAAGATGCATTCTAATTGTAAATATAAAGGTATTCCTTAGTGGGTCACAAGTATCATTTGTAGCGTGTAAATTCTAGGCATAATTAGTAATAACCATGGAACACAAGCTGATGGAAGAAGTCAAATGTGCATATTTAGATGCAAAAGAAAATATATATATATATATATATATATATATATATATATTATTACAACAATCATTTGAAAGTGTGGCGAAAAAGTGTGCAATTTATGTGTAGCATGAAGAGTTGGGAAAAGAAAGGAAGAATCGTAGGAGTATACATATGTCTATCCATGTAATGTTGTGAACATGATATTTTCCACATTAAAAGATATATAAAATAGCTATATAGAACATGATTGTTTTTGGCACATATTTTCCAAATTAAGTCATGATTTACATATTTTTCTCTAGTAGAAGAGATTTACATACTACACTTGTAAAGAGAACATGGAAGGTATATTAGGGTTCATAGTACACCTAATAAGTTTCAATGCTCTGAACTTCCATATCCTAGTCCACGGAGGGAGCAGCCTTTTCATGACATATTTTTAGGATAGTCTTGACCAAGAAGCTACTTTCTGCAGTGCAATCCAGTTGTTCGACCTTGGAAATAGTTGCTTTCAAATATTGTTCACCATTGTACATGTCAACATTACAGCGGACAGTGAAAAGGTATTGCTTGTTTAATACATCTCTAATCACCTCCTCGATAGTTCGCTCAACAATTTGATCAAATTGTAGGTTGTACATTTTTCTGCTGGCATGCCCAGTAGTTTTGTAGCCCCTTCATCAAATGTGACCGGCCATATCATATTTGTGTGGTCTTGCAACTTGACTTGGAGTATATACCTATAGTCACAGTTGGCAAGTATTGCATTACATTTTGCACACAACCACTTTCCATCATCTATCTAGGATAGTCTTTTTTTGCAAGGCTTGTTGTTTTCTCGAGAAGGGCAAGCTAGATAGCAGAATGAGTCCATTTTTATGAAGCGGGTTGTTGCCAATAGTATGCATTATAGAGGATATGTTGTATTTAGAGCTTCTTGTCGCACGCCACTGATCGTCATTCTTCTAGGAAGTGGAGACATCTGCAAGGAGTTAGTAGACGAATACTGAATGCCAATGTCATTTTCTTTGAACCAAGTTTTAACTGCTCTGCCTCCTCTATTTCAGGGTCTATCCATATTTTTGTAGTGGAAGAGGTGCTAATCACCTTGCCATTTAATTCAAAGACATGCCCATTTCTAATAGCGAGAGTCGTTGATTCATGTAGGAGGTACTTCTCTTGGAGTTGTGAACCCTCTTTTTCAGCTGATGGTCCCCATAAAGTAACATCTATAGTTGTGTTGGTGATGTCCACTATCGTTATAGTACACCTTGCAACCTTTTTCCCATCTCTTCTTTTGACTGTGGAGCATGGTTGTACACAAATGACTATTCCAATGGCATCAGCGTTTGAGCCAGTGCTTTTGCTTAAAATTTCATTGAGTGGTGTGAATGAGTAATGGCCTTTTGAGATGGATTGGTCATCTAACAGAGGGTAATCCTTAAATCAGCCTATAGTGAAATTTCCAACCCACTATCAAGATTGTTATAGAATTTATTAGCAGGACATATCGATCCTCCAGATAATGTGTATGTTGCTTCGACATTGATTTTTCCGTAATGGATGGATGTTGCTTCATTAAAACACGTCACACGTATCTATGTTCCTTCACAATCTATAATATCGAAGGTAAAGAGGTGACCACTTCCTTTGTTTGTGTTGTAGGTGCGTATTTCATTCTTTCTAGTTACACGACCTTTGACGGTCCACCTTGGTTGGAACGGGTTCAAGTTTTTGATAGGGGTGATTGCCAATGGGGCGTCCTTTCCTTGGTTTGGATTGATACCAAATAGCAGATGTTTGGGGGCCAACCTTCTAGGAAGACGGGTTATTTGAAGTTGAAGGTGAACCAAAGGATTCTTTTGTTAATTGATCAACTTGTTTAGGAACTTCTGGACATAGGAAAATTGGGTCCCCAACTATAGCATGCGTTGTGAGAACAATGTCAAGGTCGACAATAACAATCCACCTATATAGTTATCGCGAGAGTAAGTATAAGAAACAATATGTAAGTGGAGTGTAAGGCTCATTTATTTATGTAAAAGATTAGTGAATATACAATCATACTGTGTGCTAGTTGTTCGGGGGCAGTTGTATCATTTTAGGTGTACTATGGAGCCAGGCAAGATCTCACTAGAATCTATGTTGTCATTGTACCTAGACGGCAATGATGCCTTGTGCATGTGCACACCATCGGAGATGTCTAGCCTATATCGTTTGGTATGCACATGTTCAGTTCCAAAACTTGAGATTGCTATGACTTGGACATGGGGTTCCAAAGCCACATTTCCTTCATGCATCAATTTGATTGCATCCGTGGTTAATAAGCTTGTCATGGTCAGCCCAAGCAGAAAAACCTTGCAAGAGTGTATTGGATGTAAGGAATTGTGGGGTAAAGTTGGGGAAAAAAAGGACCTTTCTGTCAAAATACACCAAACAGTTGCAAGATATTGCAGAGTAAGCCAATTAAATTTTGAATGCTATTTATTAACCTCCACCTCATTATGGGAAGTGAACAAAGGAAAATAGGTACTGTAGATGTAATTCATTTTGGGCTTTAATCATTTTGGGAAATTGTGTACATGACATGTGTATAGTGTTTATTTTTGTAGTTGAAGGGTACATTTAAACACTTTTGATTATAATAGGTGAAAGGTACAGGAAATTCAACACACAAGAAAACACACTTAGAAATATCAACCAAAATATAATATTTTTTGATGAATTTTTACAATGGAAGGGATCAAAAGACGAAGTAGCAGATAAGGAGGAGTTGTACATTCTTCCCACCGTAGCATATCTTGTGGTAGAGTATACAAGATATTGCAACCTAGCAAGCAAGCCAAAAAGAAGGTATTCGATGATCATAATTAGTTGTTTTCGTTATGTATGATGGCTTCAGTTCGTTTCAAAAGGGAAACCATTTTCCCCAACACCGCAAAAAATAAATAGCAATTTAGAGAAAGATATTTACAGTCTATTGTATGTCTGAAAGGAGCTTTAGGAAATCTTCCTTAAGCCTAGCTGAATTTCCCATGTTGTAAAGTGCATCATATTTTAATGCTCGGAGGAAGTCACAGTACGCATCCAAAATAATATATGTTGTACGAAATTTTTGGACCGCCTGCTACACCATTTCGATGTCATGGTTTTGCACATGGCATGCATCATCACATGTCTGCTTAGCATCTTCAATAGTGTCATGACATCCTCACACGATGTTCTCTGCAAAAACTACAATATTGCTCTAGTACATCCCACCCCAATTAACCGAAGCTGACTTTGATGGCGACAAAGGAGAAAAATCAAGCTTTGGTCCTGTAACATCCCCCTCAGAGGATCTGCTCGAAATGGTGATAATATCTGCAGGTGGGTGGACGTTTTCCATTACCTGTTGACTTATTTTTATATGAGTTAGTTATTATACTTTTAATATAAGAATCTAGCACTTTTTAAGTATAATATTTGATTGTTTTACCATAACTAACAATATTTCTCCTATTATATGCGGTACCATTTTTTTATAAGTAGTGATCTACTCCTACTATGGCATGAGTATAACTTGTAGCTATTTAAATTCCAAGGCCTCTTTCAATATATTGAGTTACTATATAAGCAGTGTAATCATCTATATTAAATGCTAATTTGTATATATCATCTTATAAAAAATTTAAACTCTCTTTATTAAGATAATGAGTAAGTCACAAGTTAATAATATCAAATTTTATCAAATATAATGATTCAAAATAGAATCAAATTATAAATATCAACTTCCACTATATATTTAGAAGAAAGTGTAAATTGTTGTAGTGTAATTCATCGCTACACACCTCATAAAATGAAATGACATGATTTTAAATGCATTATGAGACCTACCAATTATATTGAGTCATGCAAACATATATATATTTTAAATTTAAAGAAAACATATATATATATATATATATATATATATTAACTAATAGGTGGAATGTTTCTATATTCTTTTAATAGATGGGGAGAATTCATTTTATCTTCCTAATTTTGAGGGTAACTAATTCATTAATTTTTCCTTTTTCGATATATAGAAAGTAGTAAGAGTAGGGACACGTAAATGGAGAATCTAACTAAGCGATATATTTACATTAATATGTGAAATTGTACATTGAATTAAAGTAAAGTTTGAAGGAATGGTAATTAAGTTTGAATTACAACAAATAGATATGCATATAGACATCTACAAACAAAAGGATGCAGCGACTGAATTACAACATACAGTAAAAAACATACAAAAGTGTGAATGGTAGTGTGAGTGACCTTAGAGCCTACAACCAACTCCAACAAGAATATCACAAATTATCTAGAGTGTATGATGTCCCAACACTTGGAAAGTAGTGCATGTAATTAAATTTTTCATAAATGTCAGTCGAACATCTATGTAACTAACAACACTGTTGTATAACTTGAGTAGATGTAGGACAAATTACAGTAACCAAACTAGTAATTACAAGATAAATGAATACCCACTTATAGAAATCAGCCCATACAAACAATGGAAGATGATTAGAAGAATCTATTGATAACAATGAATGCCTTTAGCTTTTGAATGAAAGATTGTATATACACAGTATATAGAGGAGAACCACCATGAATTATTTCTAGTGAATCATAAGTTTTGTGATTAATTTGAACTACCATCCTTGTTGTTTGACATCCATATTGATGAGAAAACTTTATTCAACTCTCCACCATCCTTTCAAGGCATTTGAGAGTATAAGTGATTCAATTTGGCTCTATTTTTATTTAACTCATTTTTAAATCAACGAAAAATGAACCTTACATAATTTTCATCTCTGGTGGAGAATTTTAAGAATCATGATCATGTTTTTGGTGGAGAAGGAGCCCCTTCCATGGGACTACATTTTTAGTCTCTTTATCCTTAATAAGATGGAATCTTTAGTACATAGTTGAATTTAAATAATATTATCCATTTATTGGAGTTGTTCCCATAGTTGATAAACAAAGTTTGAATTTGAACAATCATGGTTCTTTTTTCATTCACAGATGTTCAAATCGAAGTCAGATCTCCTATGGTTGAGAACAATATGCTAGGAAATTTATTTAGGTAACTTTTTCTATTCTAAAAGCTACTCCTATTTTTTGGGGGAACGCTTGCCATCATGGGAATTACTGGCTCATATTTTAAGCTATAAAACCCCTTGCAAATCCATTTGTTGCACTCTCGTAGACCAAATAGGTCCCGACATAACATATCAAAGTATCATATCTATGTACTGGAGGCCACTAAATCAACTTGAGATCTAAGAATATTGTGGATCTAGTTCCTTGGTTCTATGCAACATCCTATATGAAATCACAATATTTATTCCCACAATTTTAAATACTTGAGTATAAATATGAGTGGCAATTCAAAAGCCCACTCAATGTAAAGACACACAAACATAAGCTATTGGTTGCCTATGCCAAGACTATGATCTTTATAATTTTCCCAACAAATTATATAACGGTTAAATGCAATCTACATAAAATGAAAACCAAAGAAAATTTGATATACATAACCATCTTGTGCAGCTTGCATAATCATATCCCACAAACAAAAATTCCAATTAAACTATTAAGAAATGAAGTGGCATGGTGTTTTTATGGTCCCCATGGATTTCTTCTTTTATCTTTCATCTTGTTTGTAAAACACAGGGATGAGGGTATTAAAATAACTTTGTGAAACAAGTATTCATCACTTTATGGATGACTTTAGCAATAGCAATTCATCTCCATCTGATACTAATTAGTAATAGAAGATAAAACATTTTTTATTAGATTCATCATTGCATAAAAACCATCAGAATTTTAACAAAACATTAACTAAAAATCAATTTAGAATTGAATACCCAAACTACTCTGGCAATAATTTTTTGTCATTTATCAAATATGATGCATACAAATTAAAAATAAATGTTGCACAAAACTGAATGCCTCTTGGCTAGATCAACATCTTCAAAAATGAGTGTTGCAGCTGATACAAAATATATACAGAAACTCTAGTAGTTGATACAAAATATATAGCAACAAATAGAGAAATTTTTCTCTCAAAATGGATAGCAAGCTTGAAGAGAAATTCAAGCAGCCAAGACCAACCCAAAATAGAAAATAATAGAAGAATCAAATTATGGTTTTTAACAGAGAGAAACCCCCAAGTGGTAGAAATTATTTACAAGTGACAGATTAGTTGTGGTAGAGATTATTTAAAAGTGACAGTGATAGATTATAAAGTGAATGTGTGTTGTTGCATTAAGCATTACGACTATCAAACAAAACCCTACATGAGAATTCATTATTCAATGGATGGTTGAGGTGTTGAGATTTTCATCAGTAGTAAAATTGTAATCATAATAATAATAACGCCTATAGAATCCAAAATTTTACAGGCTAAGAACACAACTGTTGTGGTCTCTTCATGATTCTAATAGGAATCAGATAGCTCTTTTGTCACAAATATTTGTCCAATTTCATGTACCTTATAGCTCTACAAAAGATTTAAATGTACTCATAAAACCATAAATTTAAAATTGGGAATCTTGTAGTGTATAACACATCTCTAGAACTTACCAGCAGCAAGCACTCATCTATACTTAAAGGCCAAATCATATACATAAAAGAAAGGAAGTTTATGCATGATGCCTGCTCAGATTGAAAGAAGGAAGCATATGTTTCCAATTAATGAGAAGGAATCAATTGGTATGGGGCCTGACTTCTTCATGGCCCTTTAGATGGTGAAGTTAAGGCATGGAATTGAAGATATCCTCAATGACATGATTCAAGCTACTTCAAAGTGTTGATTCACAAACCTAACCTTTCATGACTGGTTAGAGATCGTAACACTTGAACTTCAACTAGATAACTTCGTTGACCCGTTTAACAATGACAATACCAATAAGAACTATAGAGAAATTAAAATGAGCCATGATAGATCTCTCTGCTCCACCAGTTACAATCTGAATCGGGAAATTGCATGAAAGACAGTGGAAAGCGATATGCAAAAGAAACAATAGAAACCTTCATGGATAGTGTTGCAAAAGCATAAAGGTGCAGTTACACCAAGGAGGAATTACTTATAGTTTTCCAAATAGAGGCTGAGCCACATGAAAAAGCGATTTCCTCTGAAAATTATACCGCACAAAATCATCCAAGGTCCTTGCCATTTTAAATTTGGTTGGCATTTACTACCTCCAGCGAAGATTTGGTGGGTTGTTAAATGCTAGGCTACGCACGAAGACAACATGAAGGGTGTAGAATGACGTGAGTGGTCATCAATCCATACTGTTGATGAAGCCTCTAACAAATTCTCATACCTACTGACGGTGTTTCACAGCATCTGATAATTCCGATGGTGTTCCCCACCCAGAATAGCCTATTGGCTAATTATCATAGTTAAATTCATCTACTTAATAAATAAATAGAAATGTTTATTTATATTAATTTCACTATTAATTCTTCTATTTTTATCATATTTCCTCTTAATTAAATTAAGATATCCTAATTTTTTTATTTAATTATCATATCCCTTTTTATTAAATAAGCAAATGGAAAATATTTGTTTTATTTAATTAAATGTCTTATTTTGCTAAATTTGAATAAATCCAAAAATTCAAATAAAGGCATAAATCAATTTCCTTTATTCACTCACCAATAAAATTAGATATTTTATATCTAATTAATTCAGCTGGTATTCACGGGAAAGCCTTGGAGACAAATTGGAAATCAATCTCTCAATCTCCTTCCTCTGATCTTTCCTATCATCTTGCCTGATGTTTTCATGGGGAGGAACCATTCCCATAACCAGCTCAAGCTTCTCCATCTCTCACCATTCAATCATCCAGATTGAATCCAAACCTCTGCTTTGTTGCCCTTGTGTAAATGTGCTCCTGGGAAATCTATAAATACAACCTCATTCTACAAGAAATGGATCCCAAATTTGTGCAAAATTACTTTGCAGGAAAGAAATCAAGCAATCATAGCAATAGCATCTTAGCATCATAGCATCAATAGAATTCACATCACGGCTGCATAGTAGTTTTATTGTAGCTTCATCATCATAGTTTCATAGTAATTTAGATTACAGTAGTTTCCTTTTTAGATATCATCATATAATATTTCATCATTGCATCTAGCATCCTTCCATTCTCTAGATTGGCATTTTAACAGTCACAAGTGCTTATCAAATTTGAGAGCCTTCTGTGATTTAATAAATCTTTAGAGATAGAAAACAATGAGACACCTTCAAGTTTTTGTTCTTTTAATTGATTAATTACTAATAGAATCTTGATATAATGTTTCATTAAGAAGTGTTTTAGTGTTTTTACTTACTCATACTTATTTCACACTTACAACTATTAAATTTAATAGTGTTGTTTATAAATGGCAATAAAATAACAATATATATCAATGCATTTACGGTGCTTAAAACAACAAGTTTTAATTATAAAATAAATCAAAGTGTAATGATTTGAGTTTAAAATAAAGTGGAAGCTAGTTTATAAGTTGTACTTAATACATTTAAAGAATAAGTCAATGAAGACTTAAATGTTGCGCATGAAAAGGAGAATACAGTTTATGCATTACAAACTATAGTGAATGAAGATTTTAAAATGTTGAATCTTGGACTATGCTAGAATAGAGGGCGCTAAAGTATGAATATTTGGCACCAAATTCTATAGTATTTGTAAACCATTAGAAGTCTTGAACTTGCGCCATGTACAGTTAAAGCAATGTGATAACCATAAAAATCAGTCAACGCATAGATGCCAAATATTTGTGAGAGTAGTTGACTTGAAAACCAAATAAGAAACCTATAACAATGCGTTGTTGGGCCTTGACTTAGTAAAAGTGTCTTGTTGTCTCAAGAATGAAGTTTACTTAGCCATTGGAAACTTGTGGGCTATCATGTGTTGCAATTTAAGAGTTTAATTAGTCGAGTCGTTGCATGTGAGTAGGAAGGTGGCAGAATTGTTAGCTTGTTTGTAGCCTTTGGAAGCTCAAGTTTTAGTATATATAGAGGTGTTATCTCTACCATTTGAGGGACAATTCTCATTCTAATTTCTCTATTGTTATTCTATTGTGAGATTTTTAGCAAAAGATAGAGAATTGTTTGCGATTTAAGTTTGTTGACAATTCTTGAGAGTAGGCTAGAATTGGAGTTTAGTTGAATGTAGAAGGAATAATGTTTGTGGTTTTGAAGGTTGAGATTGGAAAGCGACCTTATTAGTTGTAACTTTATATCCAGGCATGCTGATCTATATTCCTCTATTATTTATGTTTGAAAGGTTATTTGATTACAATGCCTTTGTTTCAAAAATATTTCCTTTGGGAATGATTGATATGCTTGTTCCTATGAATTTAGTTATTACCTAGCATGGAATAATCTTATGTGATACTTGATTGATTCTTGAATTAGTGAAACCCCCTTATTTGGGAATACATTTATATTATGTTGAAGCGTATGTGGCTTTAATGCTATTAGAACTATACTTAGTTCATTAAGACTATGTTGATGTTGCATGAAGAGTGAAATATGGAATATGTTGCTATCTTGATTTGTTAGCTTATGATGCTAGGTAAACCTTTAAGGATAAAGAGGTTAGTAATGCAATGTGAATGATGGAAAGATAAATATGACATCATTAATAGGTTGTGTTGTCATGCAAACCATGTTGATAGTCTATACTTGATTTTTTATTGATATCTCCTTGAAGTAGGAAGATAGTCTTTTCACTAGGGTTAGGGTGTATACTTGATTGTTATATCAATATTCAATTGTAGGGTTGAGAAATGAATTTTCTGATTATGCTATATTCATATACTTGATTATAAGGAGTTTATTCCTATTTACGGAATTCTAGAAGAGGACTCATGTTCTGGCAACCCAAATCCATATAGAGAAGAGAACTTACTGGTACAGAAGCATGAACTCCTCTCAAGCTAATGCCCTCTAATTTATATACGACTGTAGTGAACATTGTAAACATGTGAATATTTGAGGTATATTGAAAGAGAGGTTTTATAATAAAATTATGATCACTTGATTGTTACATCACTTTTGATTGAAACCCTTTGGGATAACCTATTTGGTTGGGTTGTTTACTTGATTATTGAATGAAGAAAATAGGTTGGGATTAACCTATATGATCTGATTTCAATCATTTAATTGAGATTATACTCCTGAATGGAGTCATTTAATGATGATATTTTACTCTTTAATGGAGTCATTTATTGATGAGATTATAGTTTTGAATGAGGTCTTTTATTAATAAGATCTTACTTTTGAAAAGAAGGCACTTAATCTTGTGATCATTGTTTTTGAAATTGAGTCATTTAATGCTATGATGTTATGATTACCTAGGTTGGTTAATTAGATTATTGTTGGGGTTAGATAATCCATGGAGAAAGGGAGTGACCTAGTAGGTCACTTATTATGTGTGCATGTATGGTTACTTGGCTATTCATGAGGTTAGGATAATCCATGGGAAATGAGGTAACCTTGTTGGATAGTTTATTATGTCATCACCTTCAAGTGAATGTAATTTATGTTTATGTTCAAAACCAAAACAAGCTAAAGAGTGGGTGAATGAATGATTCGCACTCAAAGTACTAGGTGTTGAATTCTTTGGCCAAAGTAGTTTTAGTAGCCATTTTTTACACTGTCAGTTCGCTATGATCCATGATTGAATTATAGGTAGGGAAATCATGCATGTAGGTTGTAGCCAATGTATGATAGCTCTAGATATGTAGGACACAACACTATGCTCAAAAAGGCCAGGATTATGGGGCTACCAAACCAATCTCTTTTTCAAAGGGTAGGGCCATCTTACTAGTTAGATAGATGTGTGGGAGATCACAATAAGTTTGTGATATGTGGAAAAGTGCTTGAGTGATGCTCTCCCTCATACAGTTGGTAGTTGGGATTTGATGATGTACACACTAGTATTGGGGTCAACTAGAATGTATGCATTAGTGATGGGGACATCTAGAATGTATGCACCAATGTTAGGGACATCTAGGATGTATGCCCACGTAGGGACATCTGGACCTTTTGTATATCTATTTAATTAATCTCATGGAAGCTATGTATGCAAACATGTATCTCTATTGTTATTGAGAATTGAAGTTGGGAAAATTTTATCATTAGATGTGATTATGTAATTGATAAATTATTACTTGGAATTATGTAGTATACTTTATGAAAATACAAGAAAATTTGAGATGGGTTTAATTTCATATATGCATATTTTATTATTGAAATATAGTGGGAGTTTGGAATGGGATTATTCCAAATGGGCATCTTATTATTGAATTAGAAAAGAAAATTTTTATTGTTATATTTTGCAAGCATATGTTATTCACATGTGGGTTAAAACATGGTAAAATCTTTGGGTTAAACACCGAGTATGTTATGGAATATTTTCAAAATATAAGAAAGGATATAAGTAGAAAAATGAAATGTAATTCACTGATTTATATTGAAGACATTTATGTAATAAAAGGAAGGAATCTATGCTAGTGAAATGAATTAAATATTCAGATTTGAGAAGGATGAAATTAACGATTAATTTAGACTTGTGAGGAATCTGAAAGCATCTATAATTTGACCAAATTTAAGTAAAAAGGAATATCTTATTAGCATTAAAAGAATAATAAGTTGAAGCCTATCAATTAAGAGGTTATAACCTCTAGCTAGGTTGAAGCTCAATTGGTGTGGAGAAATTGAAATTTATGTGGGGAGGTTGTAGCCCTCAATAGGTTGGAGCCTATATTTTTTCCTTGTAGAGATTGGAGTCTCTAGTTGGTTGGAGCATACAAGAAAAGGAAACTATTTATATATATAAGAAAAATTGTGTCGTGGTTTTCTTGCAAAAGGGTTTCCACGTAAAACGTGTGTACACATTGTGTACTTGATTGATTAGTCTTGCATATGAGTATTTGATATAATTATTTTGATTTTGAAAGTAAAGGATTGTTAGATACTGATTCACCCCCCTTCTTAGTATCACTGTGTGCTCAACATGAACTTTCCTTGTTATAGTCAACTTATTAAGTCAATTTACAAATACAATTAGTTTTCTTAAACATGTTTTACTTGTTTGGAAGCCAAAATTTTAGTCTCTATGTTTCTTTATCAAATTTTCTATCTAGGGGAACAAATTTCTAGACAATAGTTACTAGAACTAAATAATAAATAGTGAAATCTCTCATTGAGGAGGTCCTTTAATATCATACTTCCTATAATCATTGATTTATGATTATAATTGCTTAAACCTAGAAACTCAAACAAATAATCACCATAGATAAAAGTCAAAATTTCTAAATGAGGTGGGCTAAAACAAAATACTATAAGTAATTTTTATGAAAGAGAATTTCAAATGGGGTGAATATTATAAAAAAATCCACATAAGCTTAACAAATAAAATTAAAATTAAAAAATTAGAATCAAATCTAAAACTAACTTTGGGTTCTAAACTTTTCACAAAACCACAAAAAATAGAAACAAAAAAATCATAAATTATTCATGTGTGTCGTGAAATATGTCCTACAAGGTTAGTATAACACACCTTCATGAAATGAATTACTTAAAATGAAATCAAAAGCAACATAAATGAAACTACAACTTATCCTTCTAACTCATCTCATGGTTCTCTAATCCTAAGGAATCTTGCAAATTATGCTCTCAGATCTTATTATGGCTACACAATAACCTGCAAAGATTGACAACTCAAGAAACGAGATGCTTAAGATGAAATCTGCATGCCTATGTTTTTGGATTTTTTCATATTTGATGCATATAAAATGAATGATTCTAGGAAGTAATGATGCTAAAATCTAAATGTTGAGAATGATGATGAAATCGAAATGAAAATACTAAATGGAAGATGGAAAGACTAAACTATCTAAATGAAAATTGCCATTATAACACTAAAATGAGCTAAAAATGCAAAACTAATCTAAAATGCTCTCCAATTCTCTCACAAATGCACTAAAATTCAGCAACATAAACTTTTCTAAATCTTCATATCTCAAAATTTTGTAGCAAGGGCTCTATTTATATATTTTTCAAGCCTCAAGGTGATGTGGTAGCAACATACGGTCTAGATTATGATCCTACGGCATCAACAACAGAGCATCGGGAGGTTAGAGGTAATTGGGGAGATGGTTCCCTCCCACAAGACAAATTGCCAAGTGTAGAAAGGAGTCACAGAGCAAGAGAAGGCATGTGTATCAGGTTGTTCAAAATTGGCTGCAAATTTGTTGGAGATATTTCATATTTTGCAATTTATAAAAATCCATTTGTGAGACACATGATGAGGTGGCATGTGAGTTAGAGGAGGTTAGAAGAAAGTTGTAGAAGTGTGCTTAAATTGGATTTAAAAATTCAATTTAATATGAGAAGGTAAATTGGTAAAATGACAAATAAATTATTTTGTGCATCTTAACCAATTTTGGAAGAATATTCTAAATTCAAATTTAAAAATTCAAATCTAAATGGAAGAGGGAAAAAATAATTAAATAAGAAATTGATTAATTTGTCCTTTTAATTAATTTTAGAAAGAAGGTGAATTTTGAAAAGAGGAAAATAGAAAATTGAATCATATAATTAAATTTCACAATTTATTTATAATAGTAGAGGAATTTAGAATATTAATCAAATAGTTAGTATTTAATTAATGTGATGCTCAGACCATTTTTGCGTGCATACATTTTGCCCCTCTTTGAAGTGATGTGCGCAGTTACATTGCTTTAAAGAATAGATTTCCAACTGTGATGATAGATTTTTTTGACATGCCCCAGACTTCGATTTTAAAATGATGATGAAAGGATGCCCCCTCGGGAGGTAAATCAGGGATTTTTGATTTTTTGGTGATTTTTGAAATTTTTTGATGATTTAAATGTTTTTTTGATAATGTGTTGATGGTCGATAAATTTGATAAGAGTGACTTGATTTATCTTTCAAAAATTAGAAGAGATTCGCCGCACTGCTAAATAGTTGCTAAAAGAGCCCCTTTGAAAAATAAAATAAAATGCCACCACTATTACCCCTTAATTACCCTTTAAAAGGGGTAAAAGGTTAAAATTTAAAGTCATTTGTAAGCTTAGCATTTTTGAGAACTTGAGAGCCTATAGAGAAAATATGGACAAAATTCCTTGCCACACACACTAATTCAAGCGCGTTTGCCATCACCAACATCTGACCACGTATGGATCTTCGGTATGTACCTCGAAACTGCTTTTTTGAATTTTAAATTTTAAATTTCGCACCTTAAAATGCATTTAAAATTTTGATTGTTTCCCACATTTTAGCGCATAGGGCACCCGCTTCAACGCATAGGGAGCTTGTAGTAGCGCATCTTGCTAGGTTTAAATACCCAAATTAGTTTGGTGCATCCAACTTCCGCTTCAACGCATAGGGTTAAAATTTTAGCACATTTGGTAAATAGTGCATAGGAGTGATCAAGTCATGCATTGGGTTGATTAAGCGACACATTCGAGAAATGGTGCAACGGGACCCTGTTCCAGCGCATGGGTTCAATTTTTCGGTGCATTGGTGAAATATTGCATCCAGACTCTGTTCTGGCGCATCCAACAGATCTTCTAGTGCATCCGGTAAACTGGCACATAGAAACCCTATTTTAGCACATCCAACCAAAAATGATGATTTTGATAAACTCCTCCTAGATTTTGATGATTTTTTATTATGTCAGCTAATGATAGGATGATGTTGATTGATAGGTTGATGATCGTCCTCATGATAGGCAAGGAATGATGAATAAGGATAGGTTGATTGATTATCTTCCTCATGATAGGTGAGGAACAATGAAAAGATAGATTGATGTTGGTTGATTTGATTGATTATTGTCCTCATGATAGGCGAGGAATGATGAAAAGATAGGATAGGTTGATTAATTGATTTCAATCTCATGAAAAATGAGAATCGAATGATAGGTTAGATGCTCCTTGAGATTTGATCAGAATACCATGCGAGCTGATTTGATTAGATGATGTGTTTGATTGATAGGCTGATTGAATGATTTGCTAACTTGATGTTTTCATTTGATTCTAGGAGGGTGGCTTGGGGAACCTTTAGGTTCGCGAGCACTTTCCAAGGACATGGGACATGATCCCATAGCTGATTTTGACAGATCATGCCATCATAGACCAATGTGGCTTGAGTTTCCTTATAGATATGCCCCAGTACTGAATTAATCGGGGGTTATTGATAGCACTTGTGGAGAGGTGGCATAGCGACCACAACACATTTCACTTACCGACGGGCGAGATGACAGTGACCCCAGAGGATGTATATCAAATTTTGTGGGTACCAGTTATGGGGACCTTAGTGATGTACGATGTTGAGGAGCAGGGAGGCATAGATGTCTTCTATCAGATATTTCATGATGACTAGTTTCTTGGTTATGAGGTTATGTGGCAAGCGTTGATTGCCACCAGGCCCACTTTACCCTACATGCTAGCTGGATTCATTAGAGGATTTCTCTACCCCGACTGTAGGTCAAAGGGCTTCTCAGTGGGTTGGGGTTGGTTGTTGGAGAGCATGATTGCTCATGGGACAATGTATGCCTGGGGTACATGCATGTTGACACACTTATATCATGATCTGCACCAAGAGTTTATCAACAGGATGTACTCTTCTGCAACTTTGGGCCTGGGAGCATATAGCGATTACATGGCCAATTGGTGACAGGGTGCAGGCAACAAGACACCCATATGTTTTTGGATATTTAGGGCCACTTGTCCAACATAAACTGGGCAAGTTAGAGTACTGGAGGCGGGTCCTAAATGACCCAGATACAGCTATTTGGAGATCGTACTTGGATTGTGAGGCATGGCCCTCAAATGGTGCAGAGCTTTTGTTCATGTTTTGTAGCCGATACTTGATAAGGAGGAAACCATATATTTTGGAGAGATTTATGTTTAGGAGAGTCCATAGGTAGTATGGTTGCATCTAGGGGATGCCCTAGGGAGTTGCACATTACGCATGGTGGCGACAAGATATACCAGAGTGGGGGTCGACCATTGATTATGATGTAGTGTGCGCTAAGTTTTATGGCTTACAACCCATTTTCTGGCAGTATCTTCCTTAGGTTATAGACGATCAGATGACGATTGACTATGCAGAGTACTTTCATACTCATCCATTTCCGTGGATATCTAGTCCTGATGAGCCTGCACCAGTTTTAGATGTAGGGAGGGGAGCAGGACCAACTACACAGCCCAAGGGTGGAGGAGGTGGAGAAGGAGATGATGGGGGAGATGGAGATGCTGGAGGAGATTATTGGTCTACAGGGGTAGGTGTAGAGTTTACAGACTCATATACAGGCACTACAGGGTCAGCTTGCTCAAGCCCAGGCACAGGTATAGGCAAAGGTACTAGCTCAGGTTCAGATGTAGAGGTAGATGGTACAGTTACAGGCTCAGGTAGCCACACTTACCACATAGTGAGATGCTGTCAGGAGGTAGGCAGAGTAGGTCGTGGATATGGTCATGGCTATGGCCAACAAGGTACAAACTGTTGCACAGGGTATAGGTATCGAAGATCTTGTGAGAGAGCTCAGAGCATCCGCAAATGAGGCAAAATACTATAGGAGCAAGTACTATGATGTTGTATCAGTCGAGCAGCGGGTCAGTTATGCTAGGTCCAGATCAGGGTGCACACATTCACATGCCACCACCAAAGGGGTTACCTAGCCACTTCCACCAGGAAGACCTCCACCACCAGGTATAGGACCATCAGGAGTAGGGCCTTCAGGGATAGGGTGGAGACTATCCACATTAGGTGGTAGTACCACATGATCTCCCGAGCAGACATGATTTTCATATTATGATTTATAGACTCGACCATTGTGCCACATTTTTGATGTATCTTATTCTCAGATTTATCATTGTATACCTGGCACATCTTCATGAGTTTATATGATATGCAACAACGGTTGATGATCTTATGTGTTGATGTTTTATTATGGATGTATGTGATTTATGTTCTATATGATTATGCTATGTTTTGATCTGATTATGTTATGGATGTTGATGTTTTTATTATGGATGGATGCACTTATGAGATGAATGAAATGATATGACATATGATCTTTATTATTTTCATGTATATGGATGCAAATGGTTTTATTATGGATGGTTAATGGATGTAAATGACATGACATGTGATTTTATTATGAATGGTTTGTGATGCATGTAAATGTATGGATGCATGATTTTTATGCTATGATCATATGCGATAGATGTTATAATACGAATATGTGATACAATTTTCCATGTTTTTGGTATTTTCTATGCAAATTTATGAGATATGTGATAATGCAATGAATGTAAATGTGATGAGATGAATAATGATGTTATGAATTATCTTGATGTGATGGTTTTATGCTTTATTTTTGGAAATTTTCAAATACAAATGAATGTATGTTATGGAATGGAATGAAAATGCAACTAAATGATATTTTTGTTATGTCAAGTATACTCAAATCTCATTGAAAGAAATAGCATCGACCTTGAGGGTGACAAGCTTAGAAAATCCATAGTGCAGATGCAAACTAATATGAAGTTCAATCCTATCCATGCAATGTTGTCAATCTTATTCGCTATGTATATTGTCATCATTGAGCGTTTTGTTATGTTGAAATTTAGTACAAACATTGATGGCATAAAATAGACCATGATGACCTAAGTACAACTTCCATACAACTTCCGTTGAGATTTGATAGTGCAAGATAACACAAGCATCAAGGTATAATTAGACCAAGATGACCTTAGCATCACTTGTGTAAACAGACAAGAGTTAATCGTTTTCCTATGCAAATTTGGAATGTCATCAATGATACCTTGTAGAGCATGTCCCGCGACAATTTGCATAGTACTAATGATTGACTCACAAGCAACAAACAAAGAAAATATTATTTTTGATCACAACACCTCTAATGTATGACATCAATGAGGTACACCCAAGAAATGATTACAAAAATCACAATACATTATTTGAACATTTGTTAAGGTGATCCAACCATGATTCAAGAGATGCCCAAAAAGGTGGAGGAGCCGACTTATCACAAATAGCGCCTGTTCCCAGGTTTTCACCATTTTTTTTATTACACTTTTTTAGATTTTATGACTTTTATGTTGTCACCAAGACGCCTGTTTGCCAGGTTTTCATCAGGGAAACCATTTTTTTAAGACATTTTCTACTTTTTTAAAGATTTTTTTAGAACTTTTTCTACTTTTTAGGATTTTTTCAGAACTTTTTCTAAATTTTTAGGATTTTTTCAGGACTTTTAACATGGACTGGATGCATCAGGTGTAGAACTTCTTCAGGTGAAGGTTGTTCGTTGGTTCTTCAAACAGATCCCCTTCAGGTGTAGATAACCGATATGCCCCCAATCCAAAGACTAATATCACCACAAAGGGACCTAGCCAGTTATGTTCAAATTTTCCCTTATTTTCCCGGTCTTGTTGATTACAGGGATTTTCTTTCAGAACCAGATATCCTACTTGAAATGTCCTAGGTTTTACTTTGTGATTATAGCTTCAGGACATTCTCTGCTGATATACTTTCAGGTGATCCACTGCTAGCTGAGGATGTTCATGCAACAACTCTAGCTCTTGCAGTCTAGACACACGGTAATCTTCATCTGAGATTAGGCCTTTCAAAGACACACAAAGTGATGGTATCTCAACTTCAATTGGAAATATTGCTTCAGATCCATAGATAAGTGTATAGGGTGTGGCTCCTGTGGGAGTACAAATTCTTGTACGATAAGCCCACAAAGCGAGATTCAGCTGGGTATGTTAGTCACGTCCAACCTTGTTGACGGTTTTATTTAGGATTTTCAGGATGGTTTTGTTAGATGCCTCTGCTTGACCATTCCCTTGAGGGTAATAGGGCATGGAAAATCATTGCTGGATATGGAAAATCTCACAAAGTTCTTGCACATCCTGGTTTTTGAAGGGTCTACCATTGTCCGTGATAATGGATTGAGGGATACCATATCTACATATGATATAGTTCAAGATAAAAGAAACTATTTGTTTCCCTGTGATGTTGCTCAGAGGCATGGCTTCAACCCACTTCGTGAAATACTCTGTGGCTGTGATGATGAACTTGTGTCCATTTGATGAAGATGGGTGAATTTTACCCACCAGATCCAACCCCCATTGACAAAATGGCCAAGTTGATGCAAAGGGTTGTAATTCTTGCATAGGTGCATGAATGAGGTTACCATGGATCTGGCATTTTCGACATGCCTTGACAAACTGAAAGGCTTCTCTCTCCATAGTTAGCCAGTAATATCCCAGACGAAGGAGTTTCTTGGCGAGAGTTAAACCACTAGAATGAGTTCCGCAAATACCTTCGTGGACATCGCGTTAAGTTGTTTCAGACTCGTCGCTTTCTAGAAACTGTAAGAGGGTTCCATCAAAACCTCGTTGATAAAGGATGTCAGCTATGAGGGTATGGCAAGCATCCTGGTGAATGAAACCTCATTTTTGGTTGCGGGAAAGATCGAGAGGAAGGGTGTTATCTTTTAGGTAAGTGTATATCTTTCCATAGATGGAGGTATTGGCATCATCTAGGTGACAAATAAGTTGGGATTCAGATTCATCGTAGGTAGGGGTAAACAATTGCTCCACCATGAACTCATAGCGGCTTCACTTTTTAGGAATCTGTAGCAAAGAAGCAATAGTATCCATAGCATTGATGACTTTGTTGTCACTCCTTGGAATTTGACCAAACTTGATGTCGATAAAGTAATTCTTGAAGTCATCGATCATTCTCTTGTAAGGCATCAATTTATCATCCTTGGTTTGATAGTCATCGTTGACCTGATTAATGACTAATTGAGAATCCCCATAAACTTGGAGCTCTATAATTTTCCATTCCACGGTTATCTTGATCCCTATAATGAGAGCTTCATATTCAACTGTATTATTGGCACAAGGAAACATCTGGTGGTATGATTTTGCAATGGTGTCCCCTAGAGGAGTAATGAATAGGATTCCTACTCCTGATCCATGTTGAGTAAAGGAACCATCAAAATACAGTACCCATTGTTTTTTGGTTATTGTCAGGACATTTGCATCTGGGAATTCAATGTGGATTGGATGATCGTCATGAAGTGGTGCCTCAACTAGTTGATTGGTGATCGCTTTCCCTTTGATTACCTTTTTATCAATATAATGGATGTCAAATTCACTAAGTACCATTACCCACTTGGCGAGTCTTCCTGTCAGGTTTTCTTTGCTCAGGAGATACTTTAGTGGATCAATCTTGGTTATGAGCTTAACTGTGTGAGTCAGCATATAGTGTCACAATTGTTGGGTAGCAAACACTACAACTAGACAAGATTTCTCGATGGAGGTGTAATTGATCTCATATCCATCCAAGGTTCTATTGATATAATAAATTTCTCTTTCTTTCCTTGTTGAATCTTCCTGTGCCAACAAAGCTCCCAAGGATCAGTTAGTAGTGGTGATGTATAATAAAAGAGGCTTCCCTTCTATCGAAGGTATTAGAACTAGTGGACTTATCAGGTATTGTTTTAGTTGGTTGAGATTTGTTTCACACTTCTCATCCCATCAGAAAGAAACATTCTTATGCATGCTATGAGTGAAAGGATGAGTTTTATCAACCGGTTACGAGATGAATCTCCTAATTGATTGGAATCTGTCTTGTAGGGATCTTAGCTGATTGATGTTTTTCGGTGGGGACATCTCCATAATAGCTTTTACTTTTGCCAGATCCACCTCGATGCCTTTCTCTGACACTATGTACCCAAGTAGTTTTGTTGATGTTACACCAAATACACATTTCTTTGGATTGAGGCGAACATTAAACTTCTCCAGGCGAGTGAATAGTTTGACTAATATCTCCATATGTCTTTCTCTTGTGTGGGATTTTTCCAAAAAATCATCTACATAGTCCTCCATGAAAGTATGCATCATGTCATGGAAAATAGTTTTCATAGCTCTCTGATATGTGGCCCCTACATTTTTCAACCCAAAGGGCATGACATTCCAACAAAAGGTTCCCCATGGACATGTGAAGGTTGTCTTATCTTGATCTTCATGAGCTATTTTAATTTGGTTATATCTAGAAAAGTCGTCCATTAATGATAACATGACATATCCTACTGTTAAGTCCACAATGATGTCAATATTTGGCAAGGGAAAATTGTCTTTCGGGCAAGCCTTGTTGAGATCCCTGAAGTCTGTGAAAATCCTTATGCTACCATCAGGTTTGGATATAGGTACAATATTAGATATCCATTCAGCATAGTCAATTGGTCTAATGAATCCGACATCCAGTAATTTCTTCAACTTTGCTTTTACCAATAAAGCAATGTGAGGATGCATCTTTCTTAGATTTTGTTTGACTGGTTTAATTCCTGAAGGAAGAGATAAATGATGCATGATGAGCTCTGGATCTATCCCTGGCATGTCACCATAAGACTAGGAAAATTCACTTGTCATTCTTCAAAGAATTTGATAAAGTTGGGCTTTTCATGTTCTGTCAATGACTCTGCTAGATGAAGAGTTTTTACTGTTTCTACAATGTTGACATTGATGGGCTATGTTGGTTCAATGAGAAATTTCGATCTCTCCTAGAAGTGGTCTAGGAGAGTGTCAAATTTCCCACCCTTTGGTTCCTCAACAAGGTTTTCACCGCTGGTTGCACTCTTTATTTTTTACTTTTTCTTGATCTGACACTGCCATAAAATGGTTTTGACCATCAGATCCTTATTTTATGTTATTCATTTTGCAGCTAGGAAATTTGGTACTCTCCTATTGTGAAGCTCTGCTGTGATGTTCAATGGTGGGCACTATCTTATGGTTAACGGTACAAAGGAAGTTTACAATGGCCTCATCATTCGAAAAGGTGGGTATGTCAATTGGCTCAGTTTGGTCCCAATCTATCAGTTCAGGGTGTAGTAAAGGTAAGGTGTCATTAGATGGGTTCAAGTCAAATGTCGTAAGCATCCTAATGGATATATCATTATCATACAAGACTAAGGACAAATCGAGGTCTATGATGTTACCTTCTTTCGAATGATCTGCATCACTAAGAGTATGATCATCTTCACTCGAGTCATCGATATTTTGTGATCCTACTTCAAGTGGTCTAAGTCCTGAGCCTTGTCCCTCCTCAAGTGTGGAAGTATACTTGTGGATTACATCAATACCCTTGTCATGACATGATTCTTCTGACAATGAATCCCATTCATATTTATTGGAATCAGACTCATAGGCATTACTTGCTTGCAATTGTAGAATCTGTTCAGCTAATTTCTGTTTTGGGTCCTCTTTGGTTTCTTCCTCCTCTTGTCGATGTTCTCTATATCCTAGCCCAATTTTGTACCTTGGATTGGTTATGATGGGTTGAATAGGTTCTATGATATCCTCTTTCCTTTTTCCAATAAGTCCTTGTCCTCCATATCCCATCTTTTCTAAGATGGAGAATCCTTTGCCATATTGGGTGGTTTGAAAATTGACCATTTTTGCTTGGGGATCAATTCCATCTTTTTATAACCAATTTAAGACATCTTTATCCTCAGATTCCTCCTCTTGGGTGCTCCGTTTTATGAACCATCCATCAAAAAGGGTAACTAGTGGTGAGGATGATGAAGTAGATGGTTGACCATATGATCTTGGGGCCATTAATTGTGAAATACAAAGGGATTGTTCAATGGAGTACTCACCGACACCTTTATCTTTGATTTGGGATTTCTCTTCAAACTGTTTGGTCATGGCATTAAGCTGGGCCTCATACTTGATAGATGTCGAGGGAGTATGTTCTTCCTTTTTCTTTGCTTGTTTGGGAGATGAACCTGGTTGATCAGATTCATGAAAGGATGTGGATGAAGGATTGGCCTAGTTGGAACTGTTGAGAGTGTCAGGAGCTTCATGATTATGAGGCACAAATACATCCTGGACAACCTTGAGAGTATTGCATTATTGAGGACTGTTTGAATTAGCAAGAATAGTAATCTCTTGTCCATTACAAGGAAATTTTAGACACTGATGATATGTTGAGGGAACAACTTGCATATCATGGATCCAAGGACAACCCAAGAGTATATTATATGTTAACTCCTTGTCTAAGACTTGACAAACCACCATTTTCTGAATTGACCCCACCTGAATAGGTAATACAATTAAGCCTTTTGAAGCTCTCTCTTCATCATCATATGCTTTGATTGTGATCTTCCTTCTGACATCTATTGCATTTTTAGAGAAACCTAGTGCACGAACAAGTTTCAAAGTACAGATATTAAGTCCAACTCCTCTGTCTATAAGGACACTCTTGACACAACTTTTATGGATTAGAACTTCGATATGAAGAGTCGCATTGTGAGGATGAGCAAGGGATACATCATCATTCTCTGAAAAGGATAAGAAGTGAGGAGCAATTAGGTGTCCCATCATGGCCTCGAAAGTACAAACTTCCAAAATATTTGGTATTGTCGTGTCAACTAGGACCTTTTCCAGAATTTCCTTGTGAGCTGGCGAGATTTTGAGAAGCTCTAGTATTGATATTTGTGCTGGGATTTTCTGAAGTTGGTCAACATTGTTGTACTTCTGGGAGGGGGTGTCAGATGCTTTAGCGGTGCTACCTTTTAGCACATATTTTGTTTGAGCCCTTATGGTCACATTTACAACCTGGATCTTGTCTTGTTTACCTTTGATCTTGATGACATTTATTTGATTGTCCATCGCATTCATGTCTTGTTGGGGATTGTTGATTTGATGAGAGGAGATGGTAGTATCATTGATTGAAATATTAAGTGTGATGGGGTCTAGGGTGTTACTGATATCAAGGTCATTGGCATGGTCTTCAACAACGATAATATTGAGGATGATGGTGTCCTAAATATAGTTTACATTCTTCCCCTTGTCATTTGTGTTGGAAGATTCTCCTTTATCATAGTTTGGAAAAGGGTTTTTAAACACCCCATGATTAGTATTGGTTTGGGGTTCCTCAATGTGTATGATTTGGTTGTCGATTAAGTCCTATAATTTATGTTTTAGTTGCATGCAACTATTCGTCAAGTGACCCTTGCATCGATGAAATTCACATAAATGGGCCTCATTCCACTAGGATGACTTTACTTTTCGTTCGAATCCATGAGTGTCTAGGAGAGTGATAAGGTTTTCTGCTAGAAACTCTTTCAATGCAGATTTGTAGGATTGACCCAAGGGTGTGAATTTCCTATTTGATACGGTAGCCTAGTGGAAGGATTGTTGTTGCTCTGATTATTGTTCTGGTTTGTGTTCTGATTGGCATTGTTCAGAGTTGTGTTTGGATTGGGGGTTGGGTTGGTTTTGGATGTTACTCCTTACAAGTTGAAAACTGGTTTGGCATTGTGGGTTTTTGGTGGATTATCATTTCCATTGCTCTTGATTTTTTGCCAAAAATTTGGTTTATCATTGTTAGAGGAGTTGCAAGAATTGTTCTCATTATGAATTTTCAAGATACCCCTCTTGACTAAGGCTTCTTCAATTTTAATCCCATTTTCGGTCAATTTTTCAAAAGTGGGGGGACATTACAATTCAAGCCTGTATGGCATATCATCATTTAGGTTATCGATGAAAACCTCCATCTTTTCCTTTTCAGGGATGGGACAGGGATATCTTGTGAAGAGTCTTCTCCACCTTTGCAGAAACACTAGGAATGATTCTCCTTTCTTTTGTTTAATTTTGCAAAGGTCTTTCATCATGATTTCATGTTGGATATTATACGAATACTGAGTGATAAACTTGTTAACTAATTCTTCAAAGTTTTTAATTCCCAAGGGAAGTTGTGAAAACCATTGCATACACTGTCCTCCCAAGATGCGTGGGAATAGTCTCATTAGATAGGTGTCTTCATGAGAAAATTCTAGGCTCATGGTTCTGAATTCCCTCACATGATCAATCAAATCTGTTTTTCCATTGTACTTGTCAAACTTGGGAGACTCACAATGCTTAGGAAATGAGATCATGTTTACACTTGGATCGAAGGGATAAGGACATATATCCTAATGGAATACGTCTTAGTGGTCCCCGTTTGCATGCTCTGCATTTGTTGTTGAAGGGCTTGTATTTGTTGGGTTAAGGCATCCATTGGTTCATTGGTTTTTTGCTTCCTTTCTTGTTTCAGTGGGTATCTCAGTTTCTATTTTCTTGGATGAGTCAGTTTCAATTTTCTTAGGATTCTTTTATAATGTTGTGATATCAAAATCATCAGGAAATTTGACTCCCTTGCTTGCCAACATTAATAGGTATTTCTCTCCTTCTTTCTCAAAAATATTTTCCATGAACTTATGGAAATTTGGGTCTTGTTGGGCTTGTTCTATTGTTTATTCGGTTATCTCTTCAAACTCCTCTGCACGAATTTTGAAAAAGGGATTTTCCTCTCTATCTGCCATGGTTTCTTGATTTTTCAGCTTCTTGATTCTCAATAACCTTTTGATCTAGTTTTTGATTTTACAACTTTTTTAAGATAGGCATACAAGTGATGAAAGTTTTCTAAACGTTTGACCAAAGTTGGGAGAGTTCCAAAAGGGGCTGGTTGAAAATCTGGTTAATCAAGCTTTATTTCGAGATAGAGGATGATGAATCCTGATGAAGGATGATAAATCCTGATGGTGAAATGCAATTGCAAAATCAAAAAATTGATATGATAAGGAAGGCACTTTGAAATGTTTGATCAAAATTTAGACAAAGGATGTTCACTTGAAAATGTTGGTTTTGACAAGATTAGGATCTATTGCAGAAATTGGTTTGGGCGATTTGAATATTGAATGGTTGGTTGAGGAATGTGAGAATGAAAAATTGGCTGACTATGATTATGCCTTTGGGATAGAGCTCTTCATTGATAATAAGCTTGTGAGGCTAAAGGCTCTAAAGAAAAATTGTCAATATATCCTCTATCAAAATCATGATACCGATGGATAAAGGTTTGATATTCAAGCAAGAACTTCCTACTTTGGTACAAGAAACATCTCTTTCTCAAAAGTTTCTTAAAGCTAAGATGTTTCTTGGGCTTCTCGATCCTCTTGGTGATGGATTTATTGACAAATTTGGTTGATTTCCAATCCCTCAACATAAACTTTAAGATGATGAGAATATGGGGTTTAAGGGGGGAAATCTAAACTGGAGGTTGACTGACAGAAAAATTGTCCAATTTGGGTTTCTATTTGAAATTTTTCCAGATGCACTAAAACGGGGTATGGATGCATTGAAACTTGGATGCGCTACAGAATGGCTTAGACACACTGCAGAAATTTTTGGATGCACCATAACAGGGTATAGATGCGTTGGGGAATAGACTGAACACGCCGAAACAGGCACCAGATGCACCGAAAGAGAATATGTTGGGAATGTACAAGAGGAATGTGCTGTAATAGAAAATGAATGCATTGAGGGATGGTATGAATGTGTTGGAACAGGCACTAGATACACCAAACTGGAAAGTGTTTTTTGGTTTTGACAGTTTGACAATTTTTTTAAGTTTTTGACAATGAATTCAGATAGTTTAATTTGGATTTTCTTTTGAATCAATGGTTGAATATGTTGGTGCGATGTTTGTTTTTGAAATTGGTTTAAAAATACATTGGTAAAACACATCAAACAAGCACTTTCCCTACGTTGTGTAAAACTGTATTCTTTTGGATCCCACATGGATTTTACTCCAACCGCATATTTTTTGCGAATAAATTTAGAAGCTTGGTTGCACGGGCTCCCCCTTAGAGTGCACTCACTTCTTAGGCCAACCAAGCTTCCAACTCCCATGAATCTCCCATGGAAAGTTGATCATTTCTACTAAAAATTATGAAGATGTGGGTGCCTTCGCAACGACCATTGCTGCACCAAAGAATAGATAGGGTAATTTTTGGCAAACTACAACACAAGGGTTTTAGTAAGGACTTTTCATTCGTGGGGCACCACCCATTCGACAAGAGACCATTGTTTCCCTTCTTGTCGAGGATGGTGATCGTGATACTCAAACTTTCCTTGAGCACCCACATTTATATCTCGATTGGAAGTCGCTCGATGAAAGAGCGTGTTATCGGTTGGGTCGTTCCCTCCTTTTGAAGCGGGGAGGCAAGCCCTCTAAGGTTTAAAAATGAAAAGAAAGTGAACGGGTCTAGCTTTTTGATCACCCAGTTAAGGGGAGAGCATACTCGCCTACCATTCCAAGCATAATAGACATGGTTGTAAATTAACCCTCCTAGTTAAGCTAGATTCCTATTTTAGCCAAAGGAAAATAACAACTAGATTTAACCCTGCAGACAACCGTTAGTAGTTTTAGTCCGCCTTTCTTTGACAACATTCTTTTAAGTGTTTCTAAAAAGTCTTTGACAGCGAAAAAGGTACCTAAAAATAGAAAAACACAAAATCAATTTCAGGAATCTAGAAATTTGACAGTCAAAACCGAATGCGCCATTACAGAGACCAGATGCGCTAAAATTTAGACCGAACGCGCTAAACTACTGAATGCGTTGAAAGAACAACCTAATGCGCTAAACTATGAATCGAATGCGCTGAAACTAAAAAATGACAAAATTAAAATTTTAAACTCCTTGACACGCCAAAATAGAATCCGAAAGCACTAAAGAAAACGTCGGATGTGTTGAAACAAGGACTAGATACACTGAAAGATCAACCAGATGTGTTGAAACAGGTAACTGAATGCATCGAAATAAGAGCCATACGCGTTGCAGAAAAATTCATATGAACCATTTCAGATATTTTGACGGAACCTGCAAAATGAAACTCAACAAAAAATTGATTAAATCATGGGGCTAGGCCCCATGGTGGGTGCCAATTTATGCGTGTCATGAAATATGTCTTGTAAGGTTAGTATAACACACCTTCATGAAATACATTATTTAAAATGAAATCAAAAGCAACATAAATGAAACTACAACTTATCCTTCTAACTCATCTCATGGTTCTCTAATCCCAAGGATTCCTGAAAATTATGCTCTTAGATCTTATTATGGATGCACAATAACCTGCAAAGATTGACAACTCAAGAAACGAGATGCTTAAGATGAAATTTACATGCCTATGTTTTTGGATTTTTTCATATTTGATGTATATAAAATGAATGATTCTAGGAGGGAATGAGGCTAAAATCTAAATGTTGAGAATGATGATGAAATGGAAATACTAAATGGAAGATGGAAAGACTAAACTATCTAAATGAAAAATTCCATTATAACACTAAAATGAGCTAAAAATGTAAAACTAATCTAAACTGCTCTCCAATTCTCTCACAAATGCACTAAAATTCAGCAACATAAACTTGTCTAAATCTTCATATCTCAAAATTTTGTAACAAGGGCTCTATTTATAGATTTTTCAAGCCTCAAGGTGATGTGGCAGCAACGGACAGTCTAGATTGTGATCCTACGGCATCAACGACAAAGCATCAGGAGGTTAGAGGGAATTAGGGAGATGGTTCCCTCCCACAAGAAAAATTGGCAAGTGTAGAAAGGAATCACAGAGCAAGAGAAGCCATGTGTCTCAGGTTGTTCAAAATCGGTTGCAAATTTGTTGGAGATATTTCATATTTTGCAATTTATAAAAATCCATTTGTGAGACACATGATGAGGTGGCAGGTGAGTTGGAGGAGGTTAGGAGAAAGTTGTAGAAATGTGCTTAAATATGATTTAAAAATTAAATTTAATATGAGAGGGTAAATTGGTTGCAAATTTGTTGGAGATATTTCATATTTTGCAATTTATAAAAAATCCATTAGTGAGACACATGATGAGGTGGTAGGTGAGTTGGAGGAGGTTAGAAGAAAGTTGTAGAAATGTGCTTAAATTGGATTTAAAAATTAAATTTAATATGAGAGGGTAAATTGGTAAAATGATTTGTGCATCTTAACCAATTTTGGAATAATATTCTAAATTTGAATTTAGAAATTCAAATTTAAAAGGAAGAGGGAAAAATTAATTAAATAACAAATTGATTAATTTGTCCTTTTAATTAATTTTGGAAAGAAGGTGAATTTTGAAAAGAGAAAAATAGAATAATGAACCATATAAATAAATTTCATAATTTATTTATAATAGTAGAGGAATTTAGAATATTAATCAAATAGCCAATATATAATTAATGTGATGCTCAAACCATTTTTGCGTGCATACAATTCAAAGTATATTTTAATAACTTTCCATTGAGATGGCTTGCCATAGTTGGCTTTTCCAATTAAAAAATGACTAACTATTTTGTAATTGTTTTTCAAATTTAGTTGACATCAAAATAGAGCAAGGAAAATTCAAGAATCAACTACGATAGCTTGCAACATTTGGCCATGTGATTGAAAAATATTCATAAGCTATTCTAATAATATTTTTCAAAGTAAAATTGAGATCAACTCCACCTAATTCGAGAAACATAAACCTAATAGTAGATATTATTTGTGTAATACTTTTTATATAGTTTTTCAAAATAAGAGAAAACTTAGAAGCAAGCAAAGAAATAAATATTTAAATTAGTTAAGTAGAACTAAATACTGAATAACCAAATATCTCATTGAGGAGGTCCTTCATTATCATTGTCTTGAGACTAGAATTTCTTGCCTCATAATATATTTAGACAAGCAAATTTATGATACTTCTTAATGATGTTATTATGATATGTAGTGTTGGAAATTGTCACCCTTAACAATATCACACTATGTTTGCTCCCCCTAAATTATTGGACCTAATTAAGTCCCTAATTTCCTAAAATTATGTATTCCAAAGCCTATTTTACCACTTTTCAAATGATTGCAAGCATTGAATAAATGCAAATGATTAATGTTTTGATACTGGCACTAACTGTCCTGATAGATAGGGCTAGGACCCATACACCCATGGTTGTATGGGTCTCCCTATCTTGCTAAGGACCAATTTTTAATATGATGTTGGCAACATTTTAAGACTCAAAATTCAAATTTCAAGTGTTGGCTTTTAGAATCTAATTTTTGGGAAATTAGCATAATTGCATATCTCATTGAGGAGGTCCTTCATTATCATTGTCTTGAGACTAGAATTTCCTGCCTCATAATATATTTAGACAAGAAAATTTAGGATACTTCTTAATGATTTTATTATGATTTTTAGTGTTGAAAATTGTCACTCTTAACAATTTCACACTATGTTTTCTCCCCCTAAATTATTGGACCTAATTAAGTCCTCAATTTCCTAAAATTATGCATTCCAAAGCCTATTTTTACCACTTTTCAAAGGATTGCAAGCATTGAATAAATGCAAATAATTAATGTTTTGATCCTAACACTAAATGTCTTGGCAGATTGGGCCAGGACCCATATGCCCATGGTCATATGGGTCCCCCTATCTTGTTGGGGACCAATTTTTAATATGTTTTTGGCGACATTTTAACATTCAAAATTCAAATTTCAAGTCTCAGATTTTGGAATCTAATTTCTTGAAAATTATCACAATTGCATATAAATACCTATTTATCTTATCATTTGAAAGATATCTAGCACTAAGTATATTCATGAGAAAATACTATTGTCAAGAGCAAGTCAAGAATAACATTTTAAAGCATTATAGTAGCAATTCAAGATCCAACATCATGTCAAAGTTAATGTGTGTTCATGTTCATGTTTTGTGAAGGCTAACCCTTGTTGTAGGTCTCCAAAGAATTAAACCATTCAAACAAGGAAGATCCAAATCCTTGAGGTGATGTGCATGATTTCAATCCTTCAAGGAAGCCATTAAAGGGTGGTGAGTTGCAATTTTTTGTGGTTTCATCATCCCTTCCTTTCAATTATCGTTCCTATCATTGACATTGCCATTATGGGGGTAGAAACACTTACATAGGGTTTGATTGAGGTAAGCCCCTAAATGGTCCAACATCTCTTCTCTTTGTGAATGTCCAGATCTTAGGTTTGAAGAAGGATTGAAGATAGATTGTCAATTGTTGCATTCAAAGCCCTAAAAGTTGTCAAGAGCTACAAAAACTCATATACATAATTACCTAACAATATTTTGACAACTCTACAACCGAGATTTAGAAGATCATATCCAACATCAAAGGACCCTCAAATCAATTTCAGGACCCCCTATCAAGGACCCATATGCCCCTAGGTGTCTGTGCCCTCCTTTGCATGCTAGATCCAACTTTTTATGATAGTTGCACATCATCTGAAATTTCCCAAATCTGCTTGAAAGTTATTGTTTTCGTCTATGTATTTTTAGAATACTGCATTTATCATATTAGGTCATATAGTTCAATTAGGTTAACCATTTGAAATCATTTCCAATTCATTTCTAGACCCCTAAGAAAGGGATATCTAGGTTTGATTAGCTGACCTTTGTGGTTGATAGTCAATCTATTCATCTTGTTGATCTCCCCTTCTAATATAATTTGGGAAAATGAAGACATTAAAAGTAGGTTTTCATATTAAACTTTAGAGATCCCTATTTCCCTTCATTACATGATCTTAAGATATTTTTAGATATGCAAATTTGAAGTCTCGTGTGACAGTAAAGATACCTACAACATACTAGAACATCTTCAAGCTTTTTATGCTTGAAAACTTATTCTCATTCACTTTCTATTGCACTTATAGCTTCAAATCCCTAAATAAATAAGGAAAGAGTCAATTTAACTTTAACCTAAATGCCAAAGAACAATGACAATCTCCATCTACTAATCTTATTTTCAGAGTGGTAAAGGTACAATTGTCATCTATATCAAAGCACAATGACCTTGACACATCCAAAATCACCATGATCCATTTGCAATAACTAAGACAATGATGCAACTACCTATTACATAAATAACTTAAACACCCATCTACAACCTTTGTAAACCCTTATATCGAACTACTATACTATGTTCTTACTAAAATTCAACACATTGGGAATGTTAGTGTTCTTTCAATTTGCACTCTTAGTAGGTTTGACTACTCAATAAGAATGATAGCTTAATAAGCTAATAGTAAATTTTTATGCCCTAATTGGGATCATTTCTTCCCAACCATTTGACAAAAACCATACTAAATTTTAAATGATGGTTTTGGCCAATGTAATTTAATTTATACTATGTAAAATTAAATTTCTTGAAGAGAATTTTCAAAGTGTTCAAATGAAGTTATCTAATGAAGAAAAACCCAATTTGAGTACTATAGGAAAATAAATTGCTTACAAAATATTATCCCAAAAAAACACTAGTAAACATAGTTATGAAGTCCTTTATTCAAATTCATGCATGAGAATTAAAATAATGATAATTCAAGTTACTTTCTAAGCATAAATTAAGATAAGATTCAATATAAATCACATTGTTCTCTTGTTGGCCACATAGAAAAGGCCATGAGAATAAAACAACCATAAAATTAAACCATCTGAACTTGAATTTAATCCTGGAATTTAACAACTAATTGGAAAAGAAGATTGAAAACATAGATGATAATAAACCTCAAATAGGTTAAAAATGAGCCATATTGTTAACACTTAGAGTTGACATATATTTTTTCAGCTCAAACTTGGTAGACCCCTTTTAAGCTCAAACTTAGCAAACCACTTTTAAGCTCAAACTTAGCAAAACTCAGAAAATTTCAAACATATCTGCTTACTCAATTATAGGTAGCAATTTCAATCTCTTTGAATCTTTCCTAATGTATGAAGCAAACCTCTAGATCATCCTACTCTACAAAGCCATCAAAAGAATAAAACCATATTAGGATTAAGAAAAAGTGAATCTGCAAAAAAAAATGACAGTATGTGATAAAAAAATGTATAAAGCTCATGTGACCTTATCAACCTCTATAGTGGAGGATAAAATAGACATACAAGAGATATACAAAGATAATTTATTGTAAGCCAATTTAATAAGAAAATAATTTCAAGTATGAAGGACTCAAAAATGAAAAGAATATAAGGTTAATAAATTATACGTGTCAATAGTTAAAGATTACAAACCATGAGAGAACAATATTAGGAGACACATACCAGTTAAACTGGCATAATGTAATGACATGCATGAATTTACAATTGAAGCATAAATGATGTGACATATCAACTTTACAACATTCCAAATGTCATTTATCCTCAACTTAATAAATACCCAAATTTATTGTGTTCTATACATAGAAATTTTGTACAATAGTTTCCTAAAGTCTTTTTGAGTACTTAGTGAAGTGAATATAAATAGAAATTCTCTTTAAGTTTAGCATCCATGCTAGTAACCAACAAGAAGAGCAGATGCAACATGCCCTTAGGAAGGTCCATTCATAGGGTAAAATCTTGGTAAATCAGGAAAATCAAGAACTCTTTGTTGTTGTGTTGGAACACCACCTTCAAGTGGAAAAAAAAAAATAACATGCAAAGAAAACAATGAAAAAAATGATCAAATTGGTAGCCATAGGTTGATTCATTTAATTCACAAGGCTCTTGAGGGTTGCAAGAGATCCCAACCGAAGAAGGGGATTTCAAATACTTTCTTAGCTAATCCATGGTACAATGAAGAGTGTAAAGCTACAAAAAGATTGGTCAAAAAGAATAAGTCTAACAAAGAAAGCAAGGTTAAATGAGAAGTTGGTAAAATCTTAAAAAACTATGTGAATTATAGAAGGATGAAGCTAATATCTTTGAGTAAACACAACCCCAAAGGCTTTTGGAGAGAGTTGCAACAAAAGAAAAAGCAAATAGAAAGTAATATCATGGATGAGAAATGGTTAGATTATGTGAAGCTCCTTTATGAATGACCACTATAGAAAACAAGCCTCCTATAGTTAGTGCTCCAAGTGAGATTTTCTCAGAAGGAGATATCAAGCAGGGTATAAAAATCTCGCAAGCGGTAAAGCTCAAGAAACTGATGGGTTGTAAGCTAAATTATTAAAGTGGGGAATTGAGCTCCTTACACCTCACATCAAATTTCTTAACATCACTCAAAGTGGTTTTCCAACAGAATGGACAACTACTGTGGTCAAATTCCCTTTATACAAAAGTGGAGATATTTTTAATCCTTCTAACTACCGTACTATCATGGTCAATCCTCTTCTTGGAAAAAATTTCAGGCCAAGGCATTCTACCATAGATCATTGCATAATTCTTAGGCACTTCATTAATTTTTTTTGGGACACTCAAGGGGGAGAAGCTTTTTATTGCTTCGTGAATTTCAAAAAGGTCTTTGACGCTGTGCCTAGGGACAAATTTTGGAATAGAATGGAGGAACTTGGGATTCCTAATGAATTTAGAGCAGTGGTACATAAACTGTATGAGTAGGTTAGAGCGAAAATCATAACCAAAGATGGTATGTTTGAGTGTTTTGGTAATGGCATTGGAGTCAAACAGGGGTGTCCCTTGTCTCCCACTTTGTTTGGTCTATATATTGATATATTGATAAACTTGAAGAATGGTTAATCAAAACCACTAGGGAGGGTATTCAATTTGCTGGCTATGTGGTAAAGTTACTTTTATATGTGGGTGATCTTATCCTAATTGCAAAATTTCCCTTTGGTTTAAGAGAACATTTAAAGTCTGATCTTGAGATCTTTTGTCAAGAGGTTGGGATGCAAGTGAACAACAGTAAAACCAAAGTTATGATTTTATCTCTGAAAAGGAAGAAACAATAGGTTAATTTCATTTTTGATGGGAGCTCTTTAGAGGTGGTGGAAGAATACAAGTACTTAGGTATTGATTTTCATAATAGGCTCAACTAGGAGACATGTAGAATGAAAAGGACTCAAGGAGGTTGAAGGGCTTCTTACTTGATGCAAAACAGGTGTAGGATAGTAGAGTTATTGGATTGGAAGACCAAGAAAACCATTTTTAGTTAGTTGGTTACACTGGTTGTCCTCTATGGGTGTGAAGTTTGGGGGAATAACATGTCAAACCACAAGTGGAGGTAGGTTGAAAGAATACAAAAACACTTAATCACTACTAGTATCAAAGTCAAGTCTTCGGTTCCCTATGAGATTCTTTTGGCTAAAGCTAGAATGTTTCCGATGGAGGCATCAATGGTGATTCGTTTAATAAGTTATTTAAAAAAAGCTGAAAAAATGGATATGCAACATTGGCCCAAAATGGTTGTTGAGGAGGAGCTAAACTGTAGGAAGAAGAATTTGATGAAACAAAATAGAAAACTTGGTTAAGAAAGTGGGACATTAAGTTACATGAATGTCTTAATACTAATGAAGAGATAAAAAAGTATGTGTTAGAAAAGTTTAAGACTATTATGTGGGCAAAGCATTTTGGTCGCAAAAAGGCGCATTATATCAAAGAGTTCAACCCCACACAGGAGCATGATTAAAAGGACTACCTAAGGGTCAAAATTAAAGGTAAGGCTAGACTTCTTGTTGCACAACTAAGGGCTGGATCTCATCATCTTAGATGTGAGATAGGTAGATGGACTATCCCTAAGGAAGATTGGGAATAAATTTTCTACAACAAAGGGGTGGTTGAAATTGAATGATACTTCATCATCGAATGCGTGGCTTATGAAGACATTTGTATCCATTATGAGAGCAACTTGAAGGTGGATAATCTAAATGAGCTTTTTAAGGAGGCAAGACTTGTCAAGATGGCTAACTTCTTGATCAAATTTCATAATAGGAGAGCTAACATTGAAAGGAACCTGAAAATGGTTAAAGATTCGTCTCTAGGTCCCATAGGTTGATGATCTAGTGGGGTCTAATGGACATCATTAAAAATCACGTTCATTCATTCATTTTATATTGGTGCACGTTCTATTTATGCTCAGAACATAACCCTAGAGCAAAACATTAGTACTTGATTCTTCACTCATTGCCTTAAGTCTTGCATGAACAAAACTTATTTAACCCATGTCAAGTCAACTTTTGTGCACTTGATCCCCTCTATAAGTAAATTAAAGATGCTTGCTAAAGGAATATTTTCAAATCCTCCGTTAAAAAACTTGGTCCTTACCAGGTAAAGTGTATGAGAAGTCATAGAGAGTAAGTAACAATATTTATTTGCTTCTAGATTTGTAAAATAAGCTACAAATTGATGTTGATAGGGGATGTTGCTAGAACCTAATTAAGACATAGTGTAAGTGTTTCTGAATTTGATGATCCACACATGTTAGTATATTTGTTTAATTTAAGTCACATTTAATTTTTAAATTAAAACTAGAATAAAAATTATATTCATAATCTTGATTATTAAATTATTTACTTTTAGGATTACAATATATGTAAAACATTATTCTAACTTATTAATTATTACCTTGAGATTTATAATAATTATAACATTATTATAATTATTTATGAAATAATAGGTTCAACATTTTCCACTATTACAGGGAGGGAAATCAAGTTGCAAATAAACATGATCAATTTTGCATGCCTCTTTAAGGATCCCTCCTCACAATTAAGGTGTCCATTCAACATAGATACATAAGAAATTGAAATAAAAAGAATGAAAGTAATCAACAAGGTTCTTTAAGGTGGACATATCCACAATGACAAACTATTGAGGCTTTTTCCAAGTAGCATCATCCTTATACTTGACAAAAAACTTCGGGGTAAACTAGATGGTTCTAATGGTTGATTAAGTTTTTTCTCCATACTCACTTTCTAGATATTGCCATGCATGAATTAAGGTCTAATATTAGTCAGAATTGTTATGCTCACTATCATCTAAGGTTGCAATACATTGTTAACACTTTTGTTCTCTTATTCACTTAGTCAAGTTTTTTATTGTTGTACTTTTGTTAATTCCTAAAAAATGAAATCTTGCAAAATATCTTTTAAATATATTTTTATAAGTTATAATCAATTATTTTTTCTCTAATATTAGATGTAGTTATTTAAATTCTTGCAAACTATATGTAATTCCTAAAAAATGAAATCTTGCAAAATATCTTTTAAATATATTTTTATAAGTATAACATCATAATATTTCAGCTACAACAACAAAGTTTGGTAAAACTCTATCCACTATTTTATTAAACCAAATCACAACAAAACAATCATATAATTAATTATTGTGAAGTAAATAAAATAAAATAAAATAAAATAATTAGATAATTTTATTTAAAACAAAATTACTCTTACATAATTAAATAAATAAATAAATTAAAAAAACAAAAACAGAAAAAAAACAAATGCTTTTCTTAGAAGACTACGTGGCACTTGTTCAATTTGATTTCAGTGCTATAATAATCTTACCGTTTTTTGCCGTTGAAATTTATATATCCTCTCTTCCATTTTCGCACATCATTCCTCGTATGAAAATTTGCTCTTAAAATCCAAGAATTAACACATTTTTTTCCAGTTTCCGCAGATGGCGATATCAAAGAGAGTCATTCCTGCACTTTCGGTAGCTGCGGCCCTCATTTTATCCCAAAAACACATTACTTTCTGTGCGTGTGAATCTCCAGCAAAGCTACAAAGCGAAAAAGTGAAGGAACCCTTCACTGGAATCGAATTCCCTCGCCTTAAAGACGATTATGTACTCCTCGGAACAGCAGTACGCTGCATGCTTGGACAGGTAAATTGAGAACAATTTCTTCTCTTAATTATTATATTATTCAAATCTTTGAATCCAAGGTATATACATTGTGTATCTGACAGTGTAAATTCGCGAAAGCCCGTGCCTATGCTGTTGGCCTCTACTTGGAAGATGGAAACAATTTACATCAATGCATATATAAGGTGATTATTTTTCTTTATTCTCATGGATTTTGATTCGAGATTTCGTGTCTCTTTAGTCGACACTGCAGGACCATATCTTTTGTTTAATAGTATATTTGAAATTTATACTATTTTCCAGGGTTTCTTTCTGTTATGTTCTGAAAATTCGCAAAAGCTGAAGGTTATTAAAAAAAGGAATTAACATATCATGCATACCTTCACACCAGAATTGCTACTTACAAATGAAATTTATAGAGTATATTTGGTATAAAAATTAGACAAACATAATTAGTATTTTTTGTTATCGATCAAGTGAGGGTTAGGGTTCTCTCCCATACATATATATATATATATATATATATATATATATATATATATATATATATATATATAAACAAAAAGATTACATAGATTAACCACTTAGTGGTGAACAGTACTGGCCAGTCAAGGAGACTGTCCTAAGAGCATAGACCAGAGCTGACAACACCTGAACAACTGCAAAATAAAAGGGAACTAGAAACAGAGTTGACATACCAGAAGAGTAACCGAAAGTTTACCAATTCTAGAGACACGCGAAACCAATAGAGAAAAACCCCAAAAGACACCAACCTCAGACCCAAGGAAACTATAAAGGATCCCCACAATCTGAGCCATAAGATCCATCCTCCAATTTAACCAGTGTAGCCCGTTTGACCTGGAACTTAGCTGCTTTCTTGGCTTTTGCAACATTAAATCTCTCTTGCATGGAGAGGATTTCTCTGGCCCGAGGAGCTCAAGCACATTCAAACCTGGTAACTCCCAATATTAGAGCTGAGAAACTTCTGTATAGCAACCGCCTCCTGAACGAGCAACTCCAAACACCTTTCAATGATCCTCACCAAGCTGACAGAAGCAAGGCCATGGAATTCAATAGCCATGGCTTGAAGAGATGCCAGATGCTTCACCGAGACTTTATCAACTACTTCATTCATGCCAGCCTTAAATTTATCCCAAATAAAGTAATGACCCAATGCCTTGGAGAGCTCCTTACCACCTGTAAGCAATAGAAAGTTTTCAACAAACATCGAAGAAACTTTGGAATTTACTCAGTGCATGGTTGCCCCTTCAACAAAATCGTTCCCTGGAATCTGTACAATAGCTTTCATCACCTTGCCTTCTTGAAAAAAGAAGACACTCTTTAGCCTCAAAATGGTTATCTCTCTGTAGAAAGCCATCTGTCTCACAATAGAGTGGAGCAGTAGAGAGGGCTCCATGACATGTCAAACACTACTACAGAGAGCCTTGAGAAAATGAGTTCAGAAAAGCCAGCCCTAGATTAAATAGAGTTCGTTCAAGTGATAATGAATGCAAGTATATGCCTAGAAATCATAGCAACACATGAACTGCTGTTGCCAGTTTAAAATTAATGACAGGTAGGGGAGAAATCATTACCAATTAAGGTTTGCAGCTTTAGCCATCTTGACATATTGTTGACCACCTTTATCACATGTTGTTGATCAATGCCAATGTTAGATAAAATCTGCCATGACATTACCCTCTCTTAAACAATGTTGTATAGTAAAGTTCGAAATGGTATCCAATATGACCCAAGCCTCCTTTAAGATGTTCTTGATTTTCCAATTCAAATGGTGCTGGTTTCTTAAACACAAGGTGACTACCATTGAATCACCTTCGATTACAAGCTTTGATCATTTTTGGCCTCTGCCTTGATTATTGTCTCGGGTTGAAGTTTCGTTGCTGCTGCAATCAGCACCTTACCAGAGGAATCACAAATGACACAGCCAGCACCTGAGGGGCCTGGATTGCCTCAAGAAGCCCCATCAAATTTTAATTTCCACATACCAGGCTTAGGTGGGGACCATTTGACTTGGGAGTGATCAAATTTGGAATGAGTTGGAGTAAATGCTCCTTGTTCAGATTAAACTACTATTTAACTTGTTTTTAATTCATTTTAAATTCTGAAATTCCTTGGATCAATATCCTCTGAAATTTCTACACACATAAGAGCTCTATGCCTGCTATGGATTGAATTTGGTTGATTACATGCGGACACCTTGTCTCAACCGCTAGGCTATAGTCCTATAGGTTCTATCATTGTTATGATTCATGATCACTGTCTTCATCATCACAACCATCAGTTTTGTTATTAGAATGTTAGTAGTAGATTAATTCAGGTCCAGCAACCAGCAATAATTATGCTAATGATATTAAAAGAAAAAGCTGAAAATGTTAGTAGTAGATTTATTCAGTTCCAGTAACCAGCAATAATTATGCTAATGATACTAAAAGTAAAAGCTGAAAATGTTAGTAGTAGATTAATTCAGTTCCAATAACCAGCAATAATTATGCTAATGATATTAAAAGTAAAAGCTGAAAATGTATTTACAAGTGCCCTATTGTACATCATCCCAAATTGCAGTAATTAATGGAAGGAAATCTTAGGAGTATAAACAAAACAACATACCCACAGAATGGAAACACCAATTTATGAATAGAAATCCCTCACAGGGCATAAATATCCTTCACAACAAGGGGCCACACTTTGTTTTTAGTTTTGAATTTTTTAAGTTACAATGTTTATACAAGAAATGATTCACTTTGGGCCTTAGAATCTTTGTCCTCTACTTTGCATTTTCAACTTTGCTCCTCTTTGAAAACCCCTAGAAGTAAGTTGCAAATATTTATGGACTAAAGATGCTCTTTGTCAGATGCCTAATGATAAAAAATTCCGAACATCTTGTTCTTTCCACTTCCCAACTCTTCTTGCAATGCTCCCAACAACACCACCAAAGTGGGTTGGTTGTCAAACCTGGTCCCCTGTATTTTGATTATTATTGTGCTTCTTGGTACTTCTCTGATCCTTTGGGTATTTAGGCTCATGTAGAGTCTTGGTGCTCTTTTTTAGCTCCCTTCATTGCTTGTGCTTATTTGGATGAGCAATCCCAAGTAGATTGTCTTTTTGCTGATTACTGACTTTGATGTTTCAAGAAGTGCTGATCCATTTTATATCATACCTCCCCAAAGGGAGGCTTTTGGTTCCACAAAAACATAATTATCAAGAAGTTAAGGTAACAATTCTTTTGCCTCTCTCTGTGGTACACTTTTTCTTTTCCCAGTGGCTGTCCCTTGAGAGCAATCTGTTAATACACTTGCCATCCCCTGCATTTGTTTCTACTTTCTAATCTTCTTTTGCGACACAACATCTCAACTCCACTTGGGAATCAGGCATGAAATCTTGAGTGGAATTCAGTATTTGTCTCCTCTCTTCATCATTCAACAGAGATGGCTTACAGAGTTGTAATTCTCCATATTCACCACTGAATACATCTACATATAAGATGGCAAGTTCTTCATTGTTAACCACCTGATGCTCTATCAAAAGGTCCATTTCTTACTGGTTTCCAGCCCAAAATATATTTCTCCTTCCTCCAGTGTCATGATTTTCTTTGTATTACCCATGACTCTTTTAGCTGCTTTCATAACTTTTGATATATTTTCCTTGCACTATAACTGAATTTGACTGCTTTGGTTATGACATTTCTGATTGCTAATACAGTTTGTGGACCATACATATTTATTCAAACAAATCTACCACACCTGTTGACTTTAGCAACAATTCTCCATTTTTCAATCAGTCTCGTGACAGCAATATGGCTGGTGACTGCTTTGGTAGATTTGTTTGAATAAAGATGTATGGTCCACAAAATGTATTAGCAATCAGAAATGTCACAACCAATTCTGATCAGACAATGTAGCATTTGGCATAACTCACATAGGTTTTCCATAAAGGGTGGTGAGCTTGCAAAAGACAAGTCAGTCATGCTGAGGTCAAACATTTTGTAAGGCTTCAACAAGGAGAAGTCATCCAAATGATGCATTTAAAGAGCATAACTAATTGACATGATACACTAGTCTAGGGAACACCCATGGATGCTACAAAAGAGCATAACTAAGTAAACTAACCATATTACACTGGATTGGGGAAGCTTTGATGATGCTAAAAAGAACATAAATAATCTACCAATTGATGTAATCACTGTGCTAAAAAACATCAAAACATAAATGGTAGGAAGAAGCAGAAATTGGCAAAAATTGTGACTAATTGTGTATCGCCAGCTTTTTTTCTAAAAAGATCGCAAGTTTTATATAAAAATGCTAAGTTGCCGAATCGGGTACGGGTACGGGTACGGTACGCCAGTACAACATTTTTTGTTTTGTTTTGGTGTGGGTACGTTTGGGTATGTCCGTCCATAAAACATATAAAAATCATAAATATATAAATAAAAAAATAAATTTATTAATTAATAATAAATTTATTAATATTAAATAATGATATATAAACTAGACAAGTTTTAATTTAGAATTTTTCAATTTTAAATTTTTATTAATTTATAATTTTATTATATAATTAGTAATATAAAATTTAATAAATAATATAGTAATATGAATAATAATATATACAAGCTCATATAATTATTAGTTTATTTTAAAATAATAATTATAAATATGAATCCAATAAATAATATATTAATTACTAATATAATATTTAATATATAATTATATAATCTAACTATATAATTATTACTATATGGATTTATCATCCGCTTCTATACCTATTGAGTGATTCAAATGAAAGGACAGTGTTGCAGATATGGGAGAAAAGACTTAGCGTTGCAGATATAGGAGAAAAGACTTTGTGTTGCAAATACGGGAGAAAATAATAATGATTCTGGTGTATTGGTCTGACGGTGCCTCTTCCTAACAGTGATGGGAAGAAGCATACCCATGGTTTCCTTGCAAAGAATCTAATGGTGGAGAGCTGAAGGAAGGATAGAGTAAACGATTGCTTGTCTCCTCGCTCGGTCTCCTCATCCGCCTGAAGCCGGCAAGGTTGAACCCTAAAAATGGTGGAAAAATCCTCTCGAACTAGAAAAACGTGATTTAGGGTTTTTTCAAGGTCAGAAAAGCAAAAATCGATTCCACTCCGATTCTACAGGGATTCTAGGCCGTATCCGTTTTGGCACGTACCCATACCCGTACTCGGAATCGGTAGGGTAAAGGGCCGATTCCAGTAACTTAGTAAAAATGTGTGCAACGATTTTTTCATTCTTTTACCTGAATACTTGCAAAAAGATCATGATTTAATAACCAAAATTGAATGTAATTGTGCATCTTACTGTTTTCCAACCATTTGCAGATGAGCTTCACTTTAGTGGGCAATTTTTCGGTCTGAAAAATGTGCAGAAGTTTTGAAAAACATCTAGATTGTAGATGCATATGGCAGACTGTTGACATGAGTGGCAGATTGCAGAGGGTAGGGTTTTCATTTTATGGCCTGTTTTGGGGCTTCTAGGGTGATTGATGTTCCTTTGTTCCTTGGTCAATAAATGGTGATGAATAAAATATAGAAATGAGGAGAGGAGCCTGAGAACTTCTGCGTAAAATATATGAAATTTTTGGGTGATTTTAAGTTTTAAAATTTTAGATTTTGAAATTTTAAGTTCTTTTTAAATAATAAAAAACTTAAATTATTGTCTTAAATTTCTGGAAAATATCTTATATTTTTGGTTTGCCAAATTTTCCCTCAAAAGATATTTGCTGCTATTAGGATCATCAACAAAAGTAGTATTACAATGATGCTCATGATCTTTATCCTATCAGCTAAGGAATATAGGAATGCATTGCAATAAGCCCAAGAGAGCAAAGCCACTCTTAGTATTTGTGCACATGAAGAAACTTGGAACAAGGCATTGGAGGCCAATACAACACAAAGAAAATAGTGGATCATAACTAAAATTTGAAACTATCAATAGAAAGTTCTCCCAAAAACATGTGATTTGAAAAAAAGGAGCCAAAAAAAGATTTTGTATGGCCAAGATATGCTAAAGCAAGTTACCTAAATGAAATTGGCTAGGTATAGAGTATAAAATATGAAATATCAACATCAAATGGTGGAATTTACCAAATTCATATACATTGTCATAAAGCTTTTGAAAAATTGTGCACATTAAAAAAAAGGGATGGAAAAATGTGCCCATTTGATTGAGATATGCCTAATGGAAATACATCTGAAAATGTTGTGCCCTGGAGAGGGGCCATGCAAAATGTAAGTGTGTGGGGCATCTGTGTTCCACAAGACGACTGCTAAATTAATGTGGTAGGGTTGGCTATTGGGCAAACAAAACAATTTTTATTGTGGGGGGTCTAATTGCTTGTTAGACTAGGCTCCACTCACTAATTTTCAATGGGATTGAATGTATGCTTCATTAAAAGAAATATTTTATGCTTATGAGGTTTCACCCTAAGACCTCAAGTCTAAGTACCTTAAAAGAGGTACCCTTGCCACTCTACCATGGATTGAACATGTGCTCACACATCAAAGGAATGCCTCTTCAGTCAAAATTTAACCCTTTGTGAAATTAATATAAAAATAATAAATTTTAGAAGAAAGATTACATATTGGTTTATTGAACACAACATAAATTTGAAAGTGTGGCATGATAATAGAACAACGATTGGTGCATAGAAATTTTGTTCCAAGGTGCCTTTGGTTTGCGGATGGTGGAGAGGTACAAGCTGGTCCATTAAAACAAATGGATGACAAGGATCTAGGTTTGAAAGGGTTGAATGGGTGTGAAAAGCCATAGGACCATGATGAGGTGGTCATGTATCCCTATTGTAGAGACAAAAGGAATTGTAGTGCACTAACAAGCTATTTTCTTGAGAGGCCATTGGGTTCCCATGGAGAGGCATGTTACATCTAGGCAATAGCTATTTGGATGCCTTGTCATGTTGTAGTGCACTAACAAGCTACTGCCTTGAGATGCCATTGGATTCCCATGGAGAGGCAAGTTACATCTAAGCAATAGTTATTTGGATGCCTTGTCATGTAGTTTAGAATGACAACTAGGCATAGGATGGATTGTGGTGGCTCTAAGGAGCTATGAGGAGGGCATTGGAGCTATGGGAGAGGTGCTACAAGGGAAGGGATGATACAATAGGGCTTGGTGTTGGCAGCCATAGGGGTGGAGGAAGGGCTATGGGCTAGGGAAGGGAACAAGTTTGCAAAGAATTAGTGAGAGGGGAAATTATCCATATGGATTGGGTTGGTTGAAATCTTCATCAGTTGAAAACTCCAAAAAACATGTAGTTTTGTTTGTAAGACAATTCTGCTTTACAATAGGAGGTGGTTGCGAAATCGTCTTGGTAGAAACAAAACTATTGCAATGGAAAACAAAATCTTTGTAGTAGAATTAGAATTTGTATGATGAAACTGGTTGTTTTTCCGTGACATAATGAACATGGAATTTGAAACAAAACAATTGAAGTTTGGCACTCCCAATTCCAAATCAAAGTCTTCTAGTGCATGAGTAAGATTTCTAGCATTTTTAAGAGGGTGTGACAAAGCTAGTTGAAGAGTTTAGAGGATTTCTAGAGTGTTGTATGTGTAAAAGAAAGGAGAATATAGTTGCTGGAGATTGCATAAGCTTTGATAGTGAGCAATTGAAGCAAAATTTGATTGTATCCCTTCACTAGACATTATTATTGATAATGGTATCAATAGGTCATCATAAGAGAGTGTGACAAAGCTAGTTGAAGAGTTCAAAGGATTTCTAGAGTATTCTACTTGTAAAAGAAAGGAGATTTTAGTTGTAGGAGATTGAATAAGCTTGATAGTGAGCAATTGGAGCAAAATTTGATTGTATCTCCACACTATACGTTATTGTTGATAATGATATCAATAGGTAGTTAAACAATTGCCACTAATAGTTGGGTTTTCCCTATTAGGGAAGTTTTCTAGAATAAAAGTTCTATGAGTTGTGTGTTGTTTTGCAACTTTTCTTATTCTTCTTTGTAGTTAACACAACAATCTTGCCTCGTTAATTGTCATTTGTGACTAAAAAAGTAGAATAATAGTTATACTAGTGGTTTTCATAATTTCTACAACTTGTTTGATGAAATTCCAGATCATTTTGTTATTGGAGTAAAGTTGTTAATCTTTGGAAATTGTATTTGGGAGCTGTGTGATAGTTTCAAGTGTTGCAAAGATGGTTGCCGTTGCACCAAAAGATCAACCTGTTAATGCTTGATACAATTGCCAGAGTTAATGAATCCATTGGAGGCGGTTAAGCCATGTCACGAACCCAAGCGTTGCACTGCACAACAGAAGGAGACCAAGGGTGCACACCTTGCAAAAATCCCCCCCCTGGTGCAAGCGAGGGGTTTGAACCTTTGACCTAGGCTCTGATACCAATTGTTGCAAAGACAGTTGCCGTTGCACCAAAAGATCAACCTGTTAATGCTCAATACAACTGCTAGAGTTAATGAATCCATGGGAGGCAGTTAAGTCATGTCACGAACCCAAGCGTTGCACTGCACAACACACGAAGACCAAGGGCGCACACCTTGCAACATCAAGATCTTTGAAGGACAAAATTGCTATTTGGCAATCTAGAAGTGGTGCTAATCTAGGAAGTTTGATGCTTGATAATAAAAATGAGAGCTTGTCACTAAGTTAACTAAAAACTATTTAATTGTGTATAATAGGCCATATACTAAAAGAAATCCAAACTCCAAACCCAAGAAAAAAGGAGCAATACAAGGCATTGGGGTTCTAAGATCAGGTATCGAAAAAGGGCATGCTTGACCTAGTGATCTCGACAAGTAATATAGTGTAGAAAAGTTGATACCAATTAATTGATGATTAATATAGCATGAAGTAGTTAGGGATTAGACTTTGGAGATATCGCAAAACAAGTGCCTAAGCACAAGGATGATAAAAAATTTCACTTTGGAAAAGATAGAAAAAGATCATGATTCAAACCTTGGGAAGACTCAGAAACAAGTAGCCAAGTAAGAACAAGCCTAAAAATGTGATCTTGAAAGATAACTTAGTGTAAAATGATTGGGGGTTGAACTTTGGGGAAATCGATTGACAAGTACTCAAATAAGAACACGCTCCAAAGTGCGGTCTCGATAGATAACTTAGTGAAAAATGATTTGGATTGGACTTCAGGGAAACTGATAAACAAGTGCTCAAATAAGACGGAACCCAAAACATTGACTTTGAGAAAAAGAGAATAATTCCTGAGTGTAGGAATTGAACCTTGGGGATTGGAAGTAACTCCTAAAAAGTACCTCGATAAGAACATCTTTGAACTCGTGATCCTGATAAAGGATAGAACATGGAAAAGTTGGGAATTGGAATTCAAGAAAGCCACAAAAAAAGCACATGAATAAGAGGATGAGAAAGCCTCAACTCAAAAAACGATAGAATAGTTCTCAATGTTGGAGTTGGAATTCAAAAACACCCTGAAATGGGTACCAAGAAATGAAGATGACTGAAGCCTCAACTTCGAAAATCATGGAACAACTAAGTGTAGGAGTTGGACTTTGAGGGAAACACTAAACATGTACCCAAATAAGAGGACAATTGAAACCATGTCTGCTAAAAGGAGAAAAAAACTCTTAAAGTATGGGAGTCATGCTTCGAGGGTCCGAAGGAATTGATCCCAAAACAAGAAGGTCAAGATCAAGCTTGGAAGTCCGATGACTAACATAAAGGCTTATGGGAAATGACATCATCAAGCAAAGAACTCTCCCAAACTTTGACAAATGGATTTGTTGAAGTTGGAGAGACCTGCATGACTAGGGTATGATAGAAAACAAAAAAAGGAAACCAAAGCACAAATCCAAAGAAAATGAAACTAACAGAGACCAAGAGAATACAAAACATGTGTCCATTCCCATGAAACAATTATTGAACACAAAAAATAAGAAATAGGAAATAACCAAGCAAAAGAAGATGAAACTAGAAACCAACCAAAGCATACTAGGAGAAGAAAACCTACTTGGTGAATGATGAGGGCACCCATAGCAAAACAAGCACACAAACCAAGAACATGACCAAGCAAACACAAATGTAGAGAGAAAATAAAATACAAGGACAAAAAGGCAAACAACACATGTGGAGATCGCCATTATTGTAGAGCTAAGGAGGTAGGTTGGGGTGTCATCATATCCCATGTGTCAAGGTTTTAGAGATGCTTTGACAACCATTTTGTGATGACCAACTTCGATAGTTCAACAAGGGTGATGCAACAAACCTTCAACAAGTCCGCTCTACAAAATGGTCAGGGTTTTAGAGTTTCCTTTACAGTCATGCCAATATGACCAACTTTGAAAGTCCAACAAGGGTTGGAGTTTTGGAGATTCCTTTACAATCATGCGAGGATGACCAACTCCGAAAGTTCGATAAGGCAAATCCCAAAAAAAAACATAGGGAAAAACTCAAAACCACAAGAAAAACAAAGATTAAATAGAAAACGAGCCAAAAACAAGAAAACAAGCAGAGCAAAAGAAAACAAAAGAGAGGGGGAGCTCCAAGTTGGGGTTTTAAAGATTCCTTTATAGTCATGATAGGATGACAAACTCTGAAATTCTAACAAAGGAAGAATAAACACAAGGTAAGAAACACAAAGCCGAAATTAGGCAAGAGTAGCCAAAAGGAGGTAAACAAACCAAGCAAAAGACACAAGAAATGGGCGTTCCTATTTTGCTAAGGCAAAATGGGGCGTGTGTGTGCAAGGCACAACATTGTTGTCACACATGTCAAAACAATGATTACATTCTTTACACTGTTGGTATCAATATGTACCCTATGTAACCACCACCACTAGCTTTTTGCTTACAATAGCACATACAAACATAAATTCTCTCTAGATTGTTTGTAGTACCTTGTATAATCTTCTAGGATTATCCAACCCTTATATCATGTTCACATGTTTACCATTTCTGTCGCAAGTGCTCCTGCATCATTGGTCATGCTCCAACAAACGCTAAATTCACATATGGTTGTGAGTTCTTCCAAATACCTTGTGGTTGCTATATAGCACCCCCACACAACATGCATGATGTACAAAAAGACCTGCAACAACATTAAACATATCTAGATCACTATGTTTGCTATATCACAATACCTAACGCATTTCTCTGCAATCCATTACAATCTCCCACAATGAAGTTGTAGACGAAGTCTATCCCTAGGGTTTCTCCTAGGTGAATATCACTTAAATCCCAACCTGAAAATGCTTCCTTATAATTTTTACATCCTACATATACATAAGGAGGTAACCAAGGTAGCGCGCAATGGGTGATCATCCACTTGGTACAGCTCAACAATAACCCTATCAAATGAACTTTGGGGAACATAGTCTTACAATTGAAAATTGGATTTAGCATAATTTGTATCCTATTAGTCTTGTCCTAGAGCCAATTTGGCATTACCTAGCCCACCCTAGGCCACACCTATGTTGGTAGTTGGTTTTCTTTCGATCTAAGCAACACAATGAGAGGTGCCAAGTTTAAGTTCTAGCTGACATTTATTAAATTTAAATGAACTTCCGAAGTCAAAGACAACATATAGCAGCCAAAGCTGTTGCAGAAAATCATGGTCCCAGGTTGCCAAAAGTAGTGATGACGAAACAATTAGCTGATGCCATCATCCAAGAAGACTTGAGACATCTGCCCAAGAACAATCTTAGAACTGCAGTTGCAAAGACACCTTGTGGACCTTGTGGATCACAAGGATTCCTGACATCTGTCTAGTTATACACACACATAGGGGTACGTATGTTGGAGTTTATGCACAGCCATGAATGGCACACATGAAGCAGTTTGGCTGTGAAGAATACTTTTATATGTGGATATATCTTGAAATTTTTATACAGCCATGGATGCCACATTGAAGCACATTGGTTGTGAAGAATATTTTTCAAGCTGTATTCTAAGAAAAGATAATCAAAGAATTATCAGATTAATGGAGAATAAGTCTTGCATGCATGGACCAAGCACATGGAACTGTGTAATCATTATATCAGGGAATTGATCCCACAACTAATAAACGAATTTGGCTTGTTGCCTTGAAAAAATCAATTGACATACATCTTTACAAAATAATTCATCAGATGAAAGTTTGAAAAATATAGAAAAACATTGGATGTAACTGAAGTCAACATTACAGAGTGATGTTAAGATATTACTGTTTATTTGATCATGTAATAAAGTTTACTTTGGTACTTCAAATATTTTTAAGAGTTAGGTAACCAGCTACCTGACCAACACCACAGAATATAACAGCATTTGTAATAGTACATATTTTATTGCACTTTTTGTTCTATATTTCTGTAGTGCTGGATTAACTTCAAAAAATAGGTAATTCAAATAGAGAATACTAGAACTCTAGATCAGTCAATATAGGTCCATCATTGGCCAAGGATAGTGTCATTGAGAGGACTTTTCTAGATTCTTTTTATTTTCATTTCTTGCATGTATTAAGGATTTTTCTGACTGTAATCTGTTTCTTCCATGTTTCGTGTTTTCTATGGGTTTAAGTGGGGTAAGAGCTACTCCACTGTTGTTTCTTTATAGCCTAACAGAAGACAAGATAACAGCTCTAGACTCCTAAATTTACTTATATATTGTTGCAATTTCTTAGAATGACATTCTCTCTTCCCAGTGCTAAATTTGTATTTTAAAAAATATTCTAGCTCACCAATTTTGCTAACATCCTTGAAAATGCTCTGTTTTTGCCCTGATCAAGTTCAGTGTAGTCAGCCAAGCGGATATATTTGTAGGTTAAAGGCGAAAGGATACCCATGGTTCCAGCAATACTCGAAGTATAGGGCTTTTACTTTTCTTAAGATGAAAAATCCCCTACGGCTTGGACAAGACTCTTGCAATTTCTACCTTTTTTGGTTTTTTTCTTCTATTTTATGTCCTATTCACATTTGAATCAAACCTTTAACATTACAAATTAAGCATACATAAATAGGGACAAACTTTAGAGTGCATCTTCAGCTGATATGTGGTTTCCATCAAATTTTATTCATTGCAGAATTCTAATGATGAAGTATTTAAAGAAGTGATAGGAGCACCTGTTGCTCGAAGACTTATACTGGTAATGGACAAGGATGTAGCAGGGCATCACATTGCAAAGGTAGAGAGTTTCGTTGATAATCATCATTACTAAGTTACATGTTCAATTTAAATAATGCCATCAATGAAGGTCATTTTCTTGCTTTTTTGCTGTGATTATTATCTTGTCAATGAAGGAAGAAACTTCTGAGAAGGTTTATGGTTCAGCTTGATAGCTACACATCTGGAAAACTGTATGGTATAAAAATTACAAATTATTATTAACCATGTCCTGGCTAGATGTTATAGTCATCATTACATAGGAATACAATTTTAAAATTAGTTACTTTCTAAATATAAAATCTTCCACTGGAACTCCTAATGGTAATGACAGGGATCAATATCAATTAACTGGGATGTTTTAGTGTCAGATTCTGGTGGTCGATTGTTGCTCTTTGTTCCTTGCATTGTCTTTTAATTTTGTTGGCAGTAGCAGAAATCATTTAGTTCATTTGGGAGGATGGCATGGCGGCAAAAGGTCCTGGACCAAGTATTTGCAAATGTTCTCAGCTTGTTTCAGATAATATTTTTCTATTGAATCTGTCAGTTACAAGTTTAGAGTCAAAGAAGCATAGCTTAAACCCATTGATGATGCTTATTAGGTTAGAACTGAACCACTGGTTGCAGCTTTCCCAGTGCAGTAGAATCCAGTGCTGAAGATTCATTTGGGACAATGTTAAGATACCAAGTAGGATTTTCCTTTAATGAATGTGTTGAGTTTTTTTTATAATCTAGAGTATGTGAGATCTCTCTCTGTGGGAGGTTATGGATCTTCACTGTGGGCCTCTGTTTAAGTGTTTTAATACCTGTCACCAATTCTCAGAGGCATTTGTTGGCTTTTTGGCTCAACCACAAAGGCTATAGCCTATAACCGATGAGCACATGGTGATACTGAGAGGAGGGGGGATGGACGGTGAATCAGTATCTAACAATCTTTTACTTTTCAAATTCAATTAATTACATCAACTACACATGCAAGATCTAGTAATTAAGTACACAATGAGAACACATGATTTACGTGGAATCCCTTTCAGGAGAAAACCATGGCACACTATTGCTTATATATATATATATATATATCTTCTTTTTTCTTCTTGTGGGCTCCAACCTACTAGAGACTCCAATCTCTACTTGACAGAAATATAGGCTCCAACCTATTGGAGGCTTTAACACCCACACAAACTGAGCTCCAACCCAGCAAGAGGCTCCAACCTCTATTTGATAGGCTTCAACCCATTAATTCTTCTATAGCTTATATGAATAACTCCACACAGATCTGGTCCAAATTTAATCACTCTCTTCCTTCAAAAATCTGGTTATTATCATGCACCAATCTTTCTCACAATCTAATTACAAATATAAATATATGCTTGCTCTTGATCTTCTCCAATTCTTCATCATAATATCTTCTCAAAATAAATCAGTTTTATTGTTTATATTTTGCTCCCTCTCTTTACTAAAACTCAGAAATATTCCTTTTGTTGCTTCACACCCTTTATAACATCATCGCTGCTCCTCACTAGCATTCTTTTTTTCACAAAATTGTGATCTATACTGCCGTAGGTCTGTTTTAAATTCAACTGTGTTTTACTGATATATCCTTATTTTCAACACACATTCTTCATGAGGATCTGCTATTAATTTCACCTTACACATCTGAGATATTTTTCATATTTATCTTTGTGCCAATTCTGCTTTAATTCGTATGATATTTCATTTAATAACTTGCTTTGATAATACTCCATTCATTTTCTATTTATATCTCGTTAAGTCTCTTCACCAAAAGAGGTGACTATTCCATTTCAAGTCGGCCTTAATTTATTTTAATTTTCCTTGAAGTCGGCCTTAATCACAATTTATTTATTTTAACCTCTATTCACTCAAGAGTGGCGGCAATGGGAAGGGGTCGGCCTTTTCCCTTAAATTTTAAACTTGATGCTGCATTAACCATAGGACTCGAGCGAGTAATATGCTTTTGGCTTGGGCAATAATTAAGACCATAAATGCTTTTGTCTTGGTAAATAATTAAGAGCATATGCAACACCAATATGAAGCGCTGATTATGATCTATATCCATAACATCTGTCTTTATGGAGTCGGCATGCATATGCCTTGAAACTTAATTTGCTTCTTCCTTAATTTAAATCACCGTTCCTTCTCAAACTAAATCACTGCTTTTGATATTATTCACTGCCCATTTTATTACTTCATAGTTGCTACTAGTGAGTTGTTGCAAATGTGGATCGCTCCATATAGTTTTGTTGCTGCATATGACGAAGGTGACATCTATGAAGTGAAGTCAACTTTATCCACATTATCTGTCCTTTGACATCAATGACTACATATTCCAACAATAACTATGTCTTACATGCTGGCTTCATGGTTCCTTTACCTTTTAAGCGGAAATTGTCATGAATCTACAATATCATCTTGTTGAAATGTTTTTGTCATTGATGTCAAAGGTGTGTTGCGTCTCAGTTTTGGATTGCAAATGAATGTGGTTTAAATGTTTGACTATTTGGCCGTCCATTCATGTCAGCAAGCCAATACCATATCAGATTTTGAATGTCAGCCAAGTGACTCATAATATGCCCACTCTGCCTTGAATTCTCAAGGGGTCAAATAGTCCATTTAGTGGCTTGTATTCTTGTAACACCTTGATTTATTAAGGCACAGTGGCTCAAAGTGGACATTGATATTATTGTCAGCATCTTAAGTCTTTGTCAGCGTTTTCTTTAAGGGTGGTGCTTGGTATTTGAATGAAAATAGGATGTGGATATTAAAACGTGAATCACTTCCTTTTAGACGTGGCAGGTTTCATTCTAAACGATATGGTTTATGAGGTCGTGGTTTTCTAATTTTTTGAAAATCATTCTTCAGAAATTTGTGATGGCCTGCGATCAATATAGGCTCATTTTCCTTTTAAAAAGTGACTCGATAATCACCTAAAAATGCCTTGCTGCATTGTATGTGTAACTGCAGCTTTCAATAATGAAGGGTGGCTTGTAGAATGTCAGAGTGTGTAATGTCCCCATTTTTAGCACTGCACTTCTCAGTGATCGATGGCCTATCCTTGGGGTGCTATCGGCTAGTCAGAGGCAGGATTAGGGTTTCTGACTGTTTGGTGGGTTCTCTTGAGGATTCAGGGTTCTGCTTGTTGGAGTTTGGGTGTTTGGATTCTGGATCCCTTTTGGGTTTTCAGAAAGCTTCACAATGGTGGCGCATGCATTGCATTCTGAGCAACTTTTTGAATTTACTATTTTTAGTAAATTCTATATTTAGCAGTGGTCAACTTTCCTTCACTTGCAGTTCATTGGGTGATCCTAATTTTTGGCTTAAGAGGTTCATTTTGGAGAAATAAGTTATTTAAAGTCAATAATGTTTTATTTTATAAAATAACCCCGTGTCCTAGTAATATGACTTTAAGTCATTTTAAAGAAGGGGACTTTGAGGGTTATTCTCTCATGAGGAACATATTGCGATTTTTCCTAAAGTTAATTGCTTAAATGGAATTGGACGCCAACTTTTGGAGAAAAGATAATTTTAAATTAAAGGAAAATTGCCTTTATGAAAAGGGACGCCATCTTGAAGGAAGACTTGGTCAAGTCAAAACCCTAAAAGCATCTTGTGGAGTGGGCGCACTTTCTAGAAGCATCTGGAAGTGTCTTCTCAAAATGATAAAAGGGAGCCTTGGGTCTTCATTTGATCATCTTATGTTTTATGATATTGTTATGCTGCCGGAATGGCTTTGGGATTGCTTCGAGGAATGAATGCCTCCTAGCTTGGCTCTTCTTCTTGCTTGAAAGATAGCAACTAGTTGAGAGATAGTTTGTAATAGGTTTGTCTTGCATTTCAGTTGAGTATCTTGCATTTTTGGAGTTCTAGATTTGCATTTCAGTCTCATTTTGAAGTTGCTGAAGTCAAGCTGAATCTGTAGTTTCACTCATAAATCTGAAAATAAAAATACAGTCGTTCTGGGTATTGATTCATTGAGTTTCCTTGATAGGGGCGACCCTTCTTGCAAAGATTCAGATTTTAATATTGAGTGTTTATTTTTTAAAAGCAAAATCGCTTCTTTCTATTGGCCGCACCATTCTGGTCTGCCTGGCAAATGTTTAGAAAAAAGAATACTTCGATTTGTTAGCTGTTTCTTGGTCTAGTCCTCATTGCCATCATTATAGCTTTCGTTTGCATCAGGTCTCATGTCATTCTGGCAAGTATTGAGTGAGTTGTGAGCATTTTAGTGGATTCTAGGGTTGCTGGTTATGCATATTATGTTGCTGTTCTGTTATATCAGTCTTGAGTAATCTGTATTTTGGTGAAGAGTTGTATCTGGAAGGTCATAATTAACCTTGGAATGATCATATCTATTACTGCAGCAGTGGAGAGCTTCTAATCTTGTTTATTGCAGGCATCTTCTGATATTTTGTAAGCTGAACAGTAGTACTGTCAGCATTTCTCTTAATCTTACTTTACATTCTGAAGCTGCATTGTATTTCTGTATATCTCCGCCATATGGTCGCCTCATTTCCACTCTGGAATTGGGTAGCACATACTTGGTGTTGAGTTTACTTTCAGCATAGTTAGCATCTCCGTCATATGGTAGCTCCCATTCCATCTTGGTTTGGAAAGCACATTCTTGACGTCGAGTTAATTCAGCATCTTTAACATCTCCGTCATATGGTAGCTCCCACTCCGTCTCGGTTTGGAAAGCACATGCTTGACGTCGAGTTATTTCAGCATCCTTTGGTTTTAAATGCTAACCCTAACGATTGTGTATTGCTGCTATCCTTGTTGTAATTGAAAAAGCAAAAAATTTGGCTTGGTATATTTCAGAGTGGGGCGTCTTGTATATCAAGGACGTGGTGATTTTATTGGCGTCGTGTGGTGGAGTCACAGATGTTAAAGAGAGCAATTTTTCCTACTCTTATCTTAGGCGACAGCTGTATTTTTATTCTCCATGATGTCATAGATATACCATCCATTATGCAGGTGTTGTGTAAGAAGAAAAACAAGATGGGTTCATTTTGCGATACAACATCGCTACTATGAGACATGTGAAAGAAGAAGCTTTTCGAGGCATGTAGTGATATTCATGTTGCTAAGCGTGATATTACCAGTCTTAGTGTTGTGGTTTTCAAAAGATGGATATGTTGCTTTGAATGGAAACTTTTGCGACTCCTCTACATTATGGCGGATGATAATGGTTCAAATTTACAGTGTATGGTCATTGGCAAAACTTTGTATGCATTCATGCAGAAGGCTTCATTAGATATGTGTATTGTGGTCTACTGAATGCATTGCTTTTATTCTATCATTGGAGTTGACTTTGTATGAACATGGCATTCACTCAGAAATATGCCGCCAGTATTTTCAGTTAAGCGCTTGGTACTCCTTTAAAAAAATTTAAATTTTGTTCGAGTGTGGTATTGTAGGGGTGTGTGAGGTGTGTTGACTCACTCATTTTAGTAGACAATATTCTTGTGAGAGTTGGGTCTTCAAATGTATCACCATCATTTTGTTCTGTGTGCAATCAAAAGAAATCTGTTTGATCGCTACCATTAATTTTGTGCTTGGGCTATGTATGGTGAAGGTCGTATGAATTACTTCGACCATTCCTGTGGAGTCTAAAGTCTTTACTACATTCATCTTGTGTCAACCCCTTTGAGTTTGCATTTTGTGCATAGGTCTTTGATTATGACTATGCTTTGAGTATGAGTTGATGTTCATGTGAAATTCGTGGTTGCAAAAGACTATAGTAGTGTTTGTTTTTGAAGATGGTGGACTTTATTGAAATCCACAAAATAGTTTATTGAGGCAGAGTAACAGTATTTACATCTCGTGTGTTTGAATATTAAGAATAGTTTGGCTGCATGATGATACAAAGTTCCTGATTTTGAAGATGATCTGAAATGTTTGTGTGGTTAGTGTTTTGATTTGAAGTATTGATTATCCTTTGTTTGAGAAGTTTATATGTTTGGAAGGGATTTTGCAAATCAAAATCAAAAGTTTCAGCGTTGAGTATATTTTTTGTGAGTTGGTGCTCCAACCATAAGAAGTTGGTGCTCACTTATGTAATCTAGGTTGGTGCCCATTGTTGTTAATGAAAGCAATTGATCTTTCGTGGATTTTTACCCGAAAGGGTTTTCCACATGAAATTTGGTGTTCCCCTCTTTGATGTTTGCTTTCACTGTTTTTATCTCTGATTCTTGTGGTTTAAGTTCAAGAGTTTTAAAATACCGATTCACCCCCCCCTCAGTATTTTCTGTGTGCTCTTCAATTGGTATCAAAGCGGGGTTCCTTCGTTTTGAGGCTTAATCGCTTGGAGGTAGATCTTGATAGGACACATGGGTTCTCATGAAGGTCTTGCTACAAACAAAGCTCCCTTATTCGATGGCTCAAACTATGCATTCTAGAGCGTTTGAATGCGTATTTATCTGATGTCTCTCGGTTTTGATGTTTGGAGAAGTTCAGTAACTGGTTATATAATTCCATCAACTCCTCCATTGGATGCAGATGGAAAGAAAGCTTTTGAAAATAATGCGAAAGCTATGAATGCTATCTTATTTGGTTTGTCTAAAACTGAATTTGTGAAGGTTATGCATTTTGATACAGCTCATGATATTTGGGACAAGCTACAAAAAACTTATGAAGGAGATGATAAAGTAAAGAAGGCAAAGCTTCAGACACATAGGAGACATTTTGAGGGTCTCAAGATGTAGGAAGAGGAAAACGTTGCTGCTTATTTTTTGCGAATTGATGAAGTTGTCAACACAATCAAGGGTTTAGGAGAGAAGATTGAGGAGTCCACTGTTCAAAAATTTTTAAGGTCTCTTCCTTTTCATTTTGATGCAAAGGTTTCAGCTATTGAGGAGATGAAGCATCTTGACAAATTGACAGTAGATGAGCTACATGGTATTCTTATAGCCTATGAGATGAGAACTATATCTGACCAATCAATCAAAAAGGAGACAGCCTTTAAAGTTTCGAGAAAGGGACCCTACAACTAGTGATTGCTTTAGCTAAGTGTTTTTTGTACAATAATGAATGCTGTAACTATGTCTCACAAGTTGTTGGATTCATGGTTCCTTTCCTCTTTCTGTTGAAATTGTCATGGACTTACAACATCATCTTCTCATAACTCTGCTACATTTCCTTTGCAATTTTCATTCCATTACCTTAGTCGTTTTAGCTGAGCATCTTTTGTGATTGCAGTTCTTATCGAGCTGTTTAACATTAGAGATGCTTTGTAACAAGCATCAAGAAAAATTCTCTCATCTCATGGATTTTAGCCTGCTTATTCTCTTTATTCTATCTCTATATATTAATATATTATTTGGAAACACCAAGTCCAATGACTTCTTCCTTAAGGATTTTGATTTTACAGTTTTTCTTTAGAATGAGAATTGTGTAAATCCCTTCATAGTTGTTGGTGACCATGGATCTTATCAATTCTCTCTTTGATCCTGCATTTTATTGTTGGAATTCACTTTATTTGTTGGAAATCCATTGTTTAGATTGGAAGCATTGTGTGGGGCCTCTCTGAAGCACAAGTTTTTAAAATGGTCCTGTTCAAGAGAATTGATAACTAAATTAATCACTTATACATAAATGTGGAGATTATCGATTCTTGATATAAGTGTAGAATCTCTTGCAAAAAATAAAACTAGTTAACCATTAAGAGTGCATGTGTAAGCTTCCTTTGTTGATTCAGGTGAAAGACTAAATAAAAGAAAAGGTCACAAGAGATTGTCTTTGATGCTGACTTTAGTGGATTCAATTGGGATAGAGTGAAGAATTGGTGCAGCTCTTTTGTCCACTTCTAAGAACATTTGTTCAATTAAAAGATCAATTTATAGCACATGACAAGAAGAGAGATTACAAATTGGAAATAGAATTGAATGTAAAAGAAATGAAATGAAGAGGGATCATTCCCTTGTAAGAATAACCTTTGACTCCAAACTCGGGGGAGGATAGTTGGTGGTGATCGTTTGTATCCAAAAAGAAAAAAATAAAAGGGTGAAAGAAATAAATTATAGTGATGCCCACTTGTGAGAAAAAGAGGTCTATGGGACACCAATAAATAACATAAATGATAGCTAAAGGAAAGGACTGCCGAAAGAACAACACATATCTGAATGAAAAGTTATATAATAAATATAAGAGATTTATGAAGATGCGGTAAGCCTAGAAAAACCACTACACAATCAAGAATACATGTTGAAAGTGATAGGGTTATATTTTTGTGAGATATATCGAATGAAATGAGCTAATATCCTAGAAAAGAAAAGAGGATGGATACGAGGTAGGGGAGCCTAATAGCTTTAGTCACTTTTATTGTAGAGGAAGAGTCCATGGGGCCATTTAACTATATGATCTCCATGGACAATTTAATGTTCTTTGGAGAGTGGTTTGAACTTGATGTCTTAAGGCAACCACCATTCAAAGGAATAAAATTAAAACGTCTAGTTGGGGTGATGGAAAAGGATTGACATGCTACCCCTAGATTCCTTGAATAGGAAATTATATGTTCCTCCAATCTCATAACAAATAGGGAACCTAAAAATATTTTTTTCATTAGTTTCCACATTTCAATAGATTATTTGATCAATGTTGTTGCATATAGTTTGGCTGAAAATTGGTCCCATTAGAGATCTGCAAAAGAATGTTTTGCATAGAAGGTCAACTTGGAGTTAGAGACTAAGGATATGAAATATTTTTTTCGTTAGTTTCCACATTTCAATAGATTATTTGATCAAAGTTGTTGCATATAGTTTGGCTGAAAATTGGTCCCATTAGAGATCTGCAAAAGAATGTTTTGCATAGAAGGTCAACTTGGAGTTAGAGACTAAGGATATGAAATTCAAATGGTCAAAGTAAAGTGTCGGTAAATGTAATTCCTAATTAACTATATGTTTGAAGGTGTTGCACCCACACGAAACTTTTCTCGTATTGAGTCAAATTCTTGATTTTCCTTGTGTTTTGAGGCATAAGTGAATCCTTGTTGACCTTGAAGGTTTGTTCCATTGTTTCAAGTCAATGTCTCTAAAAGGGCCAACAAAAGAAGTTTTCGTTGCATTAGGCAAGGTGAAGAAGAGGACTTGGATGAGGTAGGAAAGGTGAGAGTCATCTAAGGCATGGAAATGGTATGTCCAAACCATTGGAGTTCATTGATGCACTGAATGATTCAACTTTGATGGAAATAGAGTTGAAAAGGCACATCATGGTTCCTGGAGTGCACCAAAATAAAGGAGAGTCAGATTTGAGTCTTAACTTCTTGAGAAGTAGTGTATTAGGTACAAAAAAACACACTTTTCACTTAACTTCTTAAATAATAAAAAGAGTATGAGATCCTGAAAAGCAGAAGCAATAATCTGGAGAAAATCGCGATTAGTCGTGATTTTCAAAAAATCGTTACCTCTGCCAATATTTTCCCCAAAAAATTGTTGACCTAGCTGATCACGATTTTTTCCCGATTAAATTTGCAAAATATGTGTGAAAAAATTGCGTCTAAATGCATGAGAAAATCGCTGCCCTAAAAAAAGGGCTAAAACTAGTAAAAAACCTGTGAAAATGCTAAAAACCTTGTGAATCGTGTATTTATGGAGGCACACTACAATAACATTTCATCTTAGATGGCCGCGACATTGTGAAGATGCCTCAAAAGCGACGAATTGGTTGAAGATGGTGTAAGAACTACCATAGTCACTTATAACCAAGTTTTTAATCTATCTCAAATGCTTAGTATTTTTGCTAGTTTTTTACTGGTGAACACAATGAAATAAGAGTGATGGCGGAAATTCTTTATGTGATGTGAAGAAATTATTGGTGTGTTTATACTATAAATAAATATTTGTAATGTTATATTCTTTGCCCTTAAATGCATAAAGAATTGAATTTATGTGTATTTTTATGATTGTTGTATCCAGTTATATTTGTATTAGGAATTTAGGATATCTTGAAAATTTTCCATATATAACTGTATTCGATATCATACCATTTCCATGTAACTCTACTTGGATATGAAACAACATAAATGGCGCACAAGAGTGATAAATTTTCAATAAAATATGTTGATTGCAAAAAAGAAAGAATGACACATAAAGAGTGTCACTAACCTGCCAATAACAGAGTACTAGCAAATGGACACACAAGTTTAAGATTGAAACATTATAACTTGAATTCGTAGAAATTGAAATTTCAAAGATCTTGATTAGGTGATAGTTCAAAGTGCAAGATGCTTTATTATTCCACTCGTGTTATGGTTCTCCAAGCATCGGAGAATTCCTTATAATAAAAGAGGTTTCCAGAGATTTATTTATGCTCATGAGCTATAGTAAAATACTTGTTTTGATTAGGAAGTTCAACACATGAGCACTGGGACATGCAAAAACCTTTCAGAAAAGGATTTCTTTGGAATTCAGTGATTGTCAGAACTTTATAGTTTTTTTTTGTCTTGTATCAAACAAGAGGGAAACAAAAATTACACAAAAAGATGATTTTAGTTTGATACAAAAAGATGATTTCAGATATAATTAAAAAACATTGAACGATCTAAAAACAAATATAAAATTTTAAAAATCTAATTTGTATAAAAGTATAAAAGTATAAAAGTGCAGATTCAATTAAGAACTGTGAGTGCATTGTACACTATTTTTGAGAGAAAATTTAGTCTACATTTTTTTTAAAGGATGTTATATCATCCACAATATTGTTTTGCTATATGATATCAGATTACAAATCTTATACTATTTAATGTTTTTTTTTTATAAGCTCCACCTAAGGGGGTGGCTCCCTGTGTTAAATTCAAACGCTCAGTTACAACAAATGGTGGAACAAATGTCCCATCCCTTCTGCTATTTCTAGCAGCCTCATTACAACCTCCTCTGAGATTAACTAGAATTTGCCTCCAAGAGAACCAAAAAAAAAAACAGTGAAATCAATCTTTTCCTCCATTCCTACTTTGATCGGCTTCCATGCCTACCTCAGCCTTAACTTCTTTTCCCCATGTTCTAGCTCAAAACGCCGACACCGGCCCCGATTCAAGATCTACTTCTAAGATCCCCAATGTCCCCAATAATTGTATAGCTAGCCCATCTTCCATGAGACATTGGCCTTATCTAGACTCCCATACAAAGCTTCAAAAACACCTTGTGTTCATTGGTGACGACTTTGCTAAATAGAGAAGCTATCTGTTCTTCCTTCGATTCCACCCTCGGGATACCTCCCTCCTCCCAGCTGCAATGACAAACAGCTCTGAGCCTCTCCTCCGAATATCGACCCCACCACTCAACACTTCGAAATCTCTTTTTGGATCCCCTATGCCAGCGACTGCATTAGGGAGAGATGACCATTCACGGGGGCTGCCAATCCTTCTGGACAACTGCATTGAGCTCGTTGGGAACATTCCTTTGATCAAAAAGCACTTCCTGACCAACTAACGACACACCTAAATTGGCTAGCAAGTCCGCCGCCTCATTGGCTTTGCAATAAATGTGAGAATTTGAAAACTCAACCAAGCCCGATAAACTTTTCCTAATCAAGTTCACCCAAGATCTCAATTTCCAATTTTGCACCTCATTTTTGCTTACAACATTTATGCACAACAGAGAGTCACCCTTAATTTCCACACTATTGAAACCTTTTTACTAGCACAGCCTTACCCTCATTGCCAAGGCTTCCATTTCAGCCTCATTATTCGTGGCCAATCCAATCTTCCGCGTTGCAACACTCAGACAAACACCATTACTGTCCCTGGTGATGCATCCAACACCGGCCTCTCCTGGGTTTCCCTTCGCAGCTTTATCAAAGTTTAACTTGACTTTCCTTTTTGCCGGAGGCTTCCATTTCACTTTATTCCCGTCTTTTTGTTTACTTGCCAAACCTTGTTGTGGAGGCCTTAGAAGCTCCCACTTTTTCTCAATCTCATTGTCCCACTTTTTTTGAATCTCGTTGTCCCAACTTGTAAACTTGCAAGCTTTTTTGTTGACACTTTGGCCCTTACCACCTCGCTAACACCTACCTCTATCTTTTTTATTATTTCCTTTACAGAAAGGCACTTATTGTTGAAAATCCTCTTGTTCCTTTCTTTCCAAACTTGCCACACCACCATAGACGGGGCAGCCACCCACACAACACCCCATAGATTATCCCATTTCCAAGTTGGCCAACTGGAAAGGAAGAGAAACAAATCCTTCTATTTGGGACCAAACCATCCCATTGATTGCATCAACCAATCCCAACATTTGGAAGCAAAAGGACAGTTGAGCAACAAGTGGTCTGTGGATTCACCATCCTTGAAGCATAACACACAAATGCTCGACCCTTGAATGCCATATTTACACAACCTATCCCCAATCAAGACGCGTTTATGCAACACCATCCACAAAAATGCTCCTGCCTTTGGTAATATATACTTGACTTCTAGCACAATTTTGAGGGCCATTCACCTGAAGCTGCTTGAGCCTTTTAGATCGCATACCCCAGCCTCACAGAGTACACCCTTGACTTCGCCCTGCACCAGATCACTTCGTCTTCCTCCTCAAAGAGCAACCCATTTTAGAGCCCAACTTTCAATAGCTTCTGCCTTTCTCCTTCGGGAATCCCACATGATTCGAAGGAGATCCAGTGGCAACAACCTTGCGGTGTACTTGTTGCCACCTTTACATAGTTTACCGCTGCTCTGCCAAAGTGGGCTTTCAAATTTTCAATCTACCCCATCTCTCTGAAAACTTTTGCCAATGGACTAAAACCATTCCAGCTATCGCCCCTTACAATGTTTCTCTCTAGTTTTTTTTGTCTTGTATTAAACTAAAATCATCTTTTTGTTTTCATGACGCTAGTTTCTTTTTGTTGTGTTTACACTTTTGCTTCTCATTTAATCTCAATGCATAAATTTCTTTGTTTTAAACCCGTGGAAATAATAGTTTAGAAATTACATGAATTGTGGAAACTAAATTCTCAAGATCGTTCCATGAATTGAAAATTTTGAAATTATAGTTACACAGATGCACCACCCTACAATGATGTGGCTCTGCCAAGTACACAGTTGTGCCTAGTATGCACCCATATCTTGTAATATCCTCTTAAATAAGTCTTCCTTAGCTAGGCTTATTAGCAGTTCGTAAAGTGCTGTGTGAGCCCCTAACAAGACATTATTCTATCAACACATAGTTTTAGTAATTTCAATCAGTTCTATTTATCAACACTAGTCTCGAGACTTTCACTAGAGGCTCTGAAAATTGTACTTCTTCACCTACATCCAAAAAACTAGCAAAATAAATGTATTGACACTACTATGCCATCTACATGATTTGTGAAGCTAGATTTTATCCACTTGTTTGAAACAAACATTCGTTTCAAATTAATTTTTTGTTCGCAAAGAGTGTGTAGTGCAAGGAAATGTGTTGCAAATCTATTTACCCCTGGTTGAACTAACTCCTTGCCGTCTGTGAAAGAGCACATCATACACAAAACCCTTGTGTGATTATAGATACATTTGGTAACTGAGTGAGCCTTGTGCAATACCTCCTTAACCCACTCAAGTTTTTCAATGTCCTCTAGGGTTTGATCAAGGCAATGTGCTGCACATGGAGTAAAAAATATGGAGGGCTATTTGTTTGTCAGGAGTCTCCTAGTAGCACAACAAGTAACAACATTATCTGTAATAAATCAAACCACATTTTGTGGCCCCATTTCTTTGACCACTAAGTGATACATGTTGAAGAGTGCAGCTATAGATTTGATTGTGTTTGATGCATCCACAAATATCAAAAAAATTATGCTGATATCACAAGACATGAGGAAGTTGATGAGTGTTCGATTCCTCCTATCTTTCCATTCGACATTATGCTACAACCAGTCTTTGCCCAAATTAGTCGATGTTCATCAACATCATTAACATCCTGTACCGCATCATTAAGCGTAGGAACCATGAATGACTCATAACATGGGGCTTTAAACGTAGGACCTATAGCTGCAATAGCATCCACCATACCTTGTCAGTATGGAGACCTGGCAAACTAGAGTTGTACCAGAAATTTGCTATTGCCTTCTTTGCTTGTTCATGGACAGTCTTCCTCCATCTTGTACTCTCCAAAGTGGTATGTGATCCTGGTGTAGTACGAGGTGCGAAGAAAGAATTTATGTTCCATCCACCTGTGCTTGGGCCACATGGTATAGAAGGAGGTGTCGACCCAGATTCCCTGGAAAACACATGTGCATCATCTTCCCCATTCAAGCAATTGCTCCTTTCTGTAGAATTGGAGTCTATTTCATTCCCAGTTCTTGCCTTTGTAGCCTTACCCTTAGAAATCCTTGGAAGAGCTTTGTTTGCTTGACACGTGACTTCCGTAGGGCATTGTGTACAAATAATGGTGCTATTTCTTGGCTGCTTTTCCAAATGCCATTTGAAGCGATAAATGCCAACGTTGATGTCATTCAAACACCAATTGCATTTAACCTTTGTTGTACCCGATATTGATGTGCGATGTGTCCATGCAAAGTCTTTTACACGTGGCATTATGATCAAATCTACAAATGCATCTTAATTCAATATTAAGGCATGAATAATTAATTGGGAGAAACTTGCAAATTTATTTTAATTCCCTTGCACTAAATGTCAAGAAGGTATCAACTGTGAAAGAAAACTAGCAATACATGTGGTTGATAAACTCTGGTATCTTATAATGTAACTAGTAGTGATTATAAATTTTTGCTGAAGATTCTTACTGGACTGAATTAATTGAGATTGTTCTCCCAGTTTGGATTGTGAATCAAGGTTTTTGCATTAAATAGAACTGATTAAAATTAGTACCACGTGTTGATGGAATAATGTCACATTAGGGTCTCACACAACAGTTTACAAACTACTAATAAACCTGTGATGTCCCCACTCTAGTTAGCATTAGTTTTCAGATTGGTTAGCCTATTATTTTTGTTCCTCGTAGGCTAGTGTTTTGGATAGAGGATCAGTATGGTGGGTTTTGACATTTCCACCCCTTCAATTTAGTGTTGGGCTCAATGCAAGCCTTTGCAACTCAGTGTTTTCCAGCTTTTGACGACATGTTAAAACACTAAGAATTGAGGGAGTTATTAATATTTCAATGGTTGGGTATTTTATCGTCTATTGAGATATTATGAAGTTATTATTTGACTTTATAACATATTAAATCCCACTTGAAATATTATTACTTTATGACTTAAATGTTAATGTGAATATTTAAATTCACTTAAGTCATTTATTTGGGCACCCAACTATGGAAAAAGATATTAAATACATTTTAAATGTATTTTAATGCAAAAGTGGCGTCACTTCTTGAAAGTCGTGCCTTTTTGAGGCTATAAGGCAATTGAAGTCAAATAATCATAACAACAGTGGTATTAGAGCTGTAATCCTGCTAGCCTGGAGGGTTAAATATACATATGTGGTCTTATCAGGGTAGATATATTAGGTGTTATTCACACAGGAGGCCTGGTAGTTAGAGAGATCCATTTGAGGACTTTACTTTTGACAATCAGTTTGAGGATATTCCATTTGAAAACATGGGTGATAGAGATGAGATTGAACAACCTCGAAATCGTGCTGGGAATGAGGACAGAGAAGCCAAAGACATGTTGAGAGGGCTTGTAGCTGGACAGGAACAGGGGGCGAATGTACTTCAACAACTTAGTACCGTCGTACAACATTTGACTGTTCACAGAAGGCCAAATTAAGAACATGAAGGAGATGGCGGTGTTGATGGAAATCCATGCCAGAGAGTCACCCCTACATGCACGTATGAGAGATCCACATGTCCTATCTTTGTCGGGAGATCCACATGTCCTATCTTTGTCGGGGAGGATCTAGAGGATGGCAACATGGAGGAGGGAGAAGGTGATGTCGTATTCACAGACAACATCATGACACTACATGATGAATGGGAGGCTTTACCCCAGAGAGTTAAGGATCACCTTAACTTTGATAGATTTATGAGTTAGTAGAGAGAACATGGCAAGAACAGAGTTGACAGGAGGCCTAGAATTAACAAAAACAATGATCTAAGATAGGCAACAAACAAACTCACACTTCCTACCTTTGATGGCAGCGGTAGAGTCACAGCTAGAGCTTGGATCAGCAAGCTTGATACCTTCTTGACTTTACGTCCTATGGAACAGGATGATGCCATAAATTTCTTAGCTTTACATTTGGATGGTGTAGCCCATGACTGGTGGCACCACTGTATGATTACCCTACAGTATGACTGTATTACCTCTTATCGAGAGTTCATAGATAGATTGGTTGAAAGATTTGACAAGAAGGATCCCAAACTTTATTTCAGAGATTTAGCATAGCTAAAACAGATAGGCAGCTTGGAATCATATATAGGTGAATTTAAGAGGATCTTGGTTATGGTGACAGGGATTTTCGAGAGAAGGCTGGTTATACTCTTTGTTGAAGGGCTTTATGAGCCTATGAAAGGTTGGATCAAGGCTTTCGATCCCCCTCTACCTTGTAGGAGGCTATGAGGAAAGCTCGTAGCATGGAACTTACAACTTCACGGAGTAAGTTCAACACAAATCCATCCTCATCTAATATGGACAGCAAACCTGATCCAAAGAAAACATAAAGTTTTGATCAAAAGAAAATATTTGCAGCTCTTTTAGATCGAGAAACTATCAATGATTTACGAAGAAGGAAGCTTTGCTTTTATTGCAAAGGACCTTATGACATAAACCGTGACTGTCTTTTCAAGCCTAAAGGTCAAAATAGGTAATTGGAATGGTTTTATGAGGAAGATTTTATGATTGATGAAAACTTAGAAAAAATAGTGGAAAAGGAAGTGGAAAATTAGCTACACGAAGCTCACATGCCTAGTATGCAAAGGGAAGGCTCCTTTCGTTTGCGTGGACTCTTGGCTGGCCAAAGAGTCATCTCCCTACTTGACATAGGTGCAACACATAATTTTATAGATGCACGATTGGTTGAGAAATGAGGAATTCAAACTCAAGAGTTTGAAGGTATTAAAGTGAAAATTGCTGATGGTTATACTCTCAAGTGTGAGAGAATGATTCTGGATCTGCCCATGAAACTCAATAACTATGAGTTTAAAGAAGATTTTTATGTGGTTACTATGGGAGACACCGATGTGGTTCTTGGCATGAAGTGGCTTCATGCAATCGGTGAGTTTACACTCAACCTTAGAGAGATGGAGCTGAAATTAAAGGTTGATGAAACTAATCACGTACTCAAAGCCATCAAGGACAACAACTTGAAAGTCATAATTCTTAGAAGAATGGAGAGGTTAATTCGGAAGGACATCGTAGAGTGGGCAGCAGAGTGCAAATTGATGCCTTCTTATGAAGAGCAGCATAAAACACCTTACCATCCAAATATTCAGGAACTCAAAGCCAAACATACGAAGGTATTAAGTGATATACCTCATGGTAGACCTCCTGACAGGGGCATTGAGCACATCATCGAGTTAGAGGAGGGCACTAAGCCCATCATGATTCCCATATTGATCCTCTATCCAAAACACTAGCCTACGAGGATAAAAAATAATAGGCTAACCCATCTGAAAATTGATGCTGACTAGAGTGGGGACATCACAAAACCTAGCTTTGGAAGACTTATTTAAGAGGTTATTACAGGATATGGGTGCATACTAGGCACAGGTGTGTACTTGGCTGACGCACGTCATTGTAGGGTGGTGCATTTGTGTAACTATAATTTCAAAATTTTCAATTCATGGAACGATCTTGAGAATTTAGCTTCCACAATTCATGTAATTTCTGAAATATTATTTCCACAGGTTTAAAACAAAGAAATTAATGCATTGAGATTAAATGAGAAGCAAAACTGTAAACACAACAAAAAGAAACTAGCATCATGAAAACAAAAAGATGATTTTAGTTTGATATAGGACAGAAAAAACTAGAGGGAAACAAAAATACTGTTATACTTATAGATATAATTAAACAGTATAAGATTTGTACTCTGATATCAGATAGCAAAACAGTATTGTGGATGATATAACATCCTTTATAAAAATATAGACTAAATTTTCTCTCAAAAATAGTGTACAATGCACTGACAGATCTGAATTGAATTTGCACTTTTATACGGTTATACTTTTATTCAAATTATATTTTTAAAATTTTCTATTTGTTTTTAGATCGTTCAATGTTTTTTTAATTATATCTGAAATCATCTTTTTGTATAATTTTTATTTCCCTCTAGTTTGATAGAAGACAAAAAAAACTATACAGTTATGAGAATCACTAAATTCCAAATAAATCCTTGTCTAAAAGGTTTTTACATGTCCCAGTGCTTGTGTGTTGAACTTCCTAATCAAAACAAGTATTTTACTATAGCTCATGAGCATAAATAAATCTCATGAAACCTCTTTTATTATAAGGAATTCACTTATGCTTGGAGAACCATAACATGAGTGGAATAATAAAGCATCTTGCACTTTGAACTATCACTTGATCAAGATCTCTGAAATTTCAATTTCTACGAATTCAAGTTATTGAAAATATTTTATTGAAAATTTCTTTTTTGCAATGAACATATTTTATTGAAAATTTATCACTCTTGTGCAAACATTTATGTTGTTTCATATCCAGGCAAAGTTACATGGAAATGGTATGATATCGAATACAGTTATATATGGAAAATTTTCAAGATATCTTAAATTCCTAATACAAATACAACTGGATACAACAATTATAAAAATACACATACATTCAATTCTTTATGCATTTAAGGGCAAGGAATATAACATTTAAAATATTTATTTATTGTATAAACACACCAATAATTTCTCCGCATCACACAAAGAATTTCCGCCGTCACTCTTATTTGGCTGTGTTCGCTGGTAAAAAACAAGCAAAAAAACTAAGCATTTGAGATAGATTAAAAACCTGGTTGTAAATGACTGCGACAGTTCTTTTTCCACCATCTTCAACCTGTTTGTCGCTTTTGAGGCGTCTTCAGAATGTTGAATGGCTGAGGCGTCTTCACAATGTCGCGGCCATTTGAGATGAGATGTTATTGTCGCGTGCCTCCATAAATACATGATTTGTGGCATTTTTTTAGCATTTTTTTAGCATTTTTGCGGGTTTTTCATGGGTTTTAGTGTTGTATTTAGGGCAGCGATTTTTTCATGCATTTAGATGTGATTTTTCATGCCTTTTTTGCAGATTTAATTTGGAAAAAATCGTTGACCATCTAGGTCAATGATTCTTTCAAAAAACTCGAATTTTCGGGGGAAAAATTGGCAAAGGTAACAATTTATTCTGGATTATTCCTTCTATGGCTCAAACAATGTATTTGAAATAATTTTGTATTTAAGGATTGCCTAATTTGCAAGCAAACTATTTTGAGCATAGAAACTATTGTGAATGGTAAGGCATTTATTGTATTAACAAAAATAAAATTACAATATAAAGAGGAGGTAGATGACTGTAGACATTTAAGATGTCTAACTACCTCAACTACTAACTACTGTAGCACTAATTGACCATTAACAAAGGAAGAATATAACATTCTAACACCCTCCCTTAATGGTCAATCATCTAACTAGCCTACAGATTAGGGAGGGTGTTAGAATATTATATTCTTCCTTTGTATAATGGTCAATTAGTGCTACAATAGTTAGTAGTTGAGGTAGTTAGACATCTTAAATGTCTACAGTCATCTACCTTCTCTTTATATTGTAATCTACTCTCTTTGTTAATACAATGAATGCCTTACCATTCACATGGTATTAGAGTTGACAAGGGTTTCTGGGTGCCTTTTGTTTTTATTTTTTTAAATAATAGAAAAAAAAAAAGAACGAAAAACAAATTTTTGGAAAAAAAAATCCAGACAAGAGGCTAGAATTTTTTATTTTAAAAAATTCTTCAAATTTTGAAAAACTCCATCAGCTCTGATACTATGAAACAATTTTGGTTAAAAAATTGCTTGAATTAACAAAGAGAGTAGATTACAATATAAAGAGGAGGTAGATGACTGAAGACATTTAAGATGTCTAACTTCCTCAACTACTAACTACTGTAGCCCTAATTGACCATTATACAAAGGAAGAATATAATATTCTAACATTTTATGTATTTTTAGATGCATAATATTGTAAAATCCTTAAAAATAAGTGCTTTATGCACTTGGTGTTGGAGTGAAATGACACTGAGAGGGGTGGGGGACGGAGGGAGGTGAATCAGTGTTATTAACTTCTGTACCAAATTTAACTGAAGCTGAAATAAACTAGATATGCTCTCATTTATCAATGATAGAATTATTCATGTATTGTATGCAATCACATAAACTGAATTGAGAATAGTGAGACATATCATTTTAAAGCAATAAAGCACTGAACCAAATGAATCATAGAAACTCAAATAGACACAAGATATGCCAAGTGGAAAACCCTCGGGTAGAAAAACCACTCCTGAACGTGCTACTTTTTTCAGGCTTTCATTTCAATAATTATTTTGACAATGCCTCATTGGCTAATTTCTGAGCACCGACTCAAGGAGCACCAACCCCTCTGTTTAGAGACACCAATCTCAAGGAGCACCAACCCCTTTTCTGTTTTTCAATAGAACATACAATGATACAGAGGATCTCTCTGTTTCTCTGATTTTTGTCAAGTGCCTCTTGACAGACAATGCATAGAATTCTCAAGAGTCAAGAATGACTCTTCAAAGTTCCATTCATTATCAAGCCTTGATACAGCTTGAGTAAAAAATCTAGTTACAGTGTCAATACAACTTCTCATCAAATTGCATTACAGTGATATGATCTTTCTTTCTTTTTCTCACTCTCAAATTTTCAATCTTTCATGATACAAAATACAAAATAGATAACACACTGTGTTTTCCAAATTTTTAGCATCTTGAAATTTTCCCTGTCTCTGCACTTAATAGAACTGCCCTTTTTACTTTTTAGGTTTATCAGAGATGATTAAGCCCTAATCTCTTTGTTTTTAACAATTTACAGATTACATCATAATTTACAACTTTCGGTTACAGTTGAAACTGTTTGTTTTCTGACAAAAGAAGAGGTGACCTTTTTTCACTATTTTACATCTTTGACAAGTTACTGTTCAGGTAATACAGAGGTCGTTTTTATAGAAACTTTTCTCCAGGCGTGACAAGAAAAAATAGCATGTAAAACTAGAAGTGACAGAACCCTATCCTGTCGAGCAGCTTGCAAGGGCAAAGCTTGACCAAACAGTATCAAGACATGCATGAGTGCATAAATAATAACCACTGAAAAGCAATTGCAAGAAGTAACTAAAAGTTTATTTTTAGCAATTAAAGCCTCATAGAGAATGTACCCAAAGAGTAGTTACCCACGAACCAGGTGAAGCTGAGAAGATATTCCAAGAACAATACCCATTATATAGCTGCAATTCTTTAGTAACTGAAACAACTAAGTTCTATAACCGAAATCATTCTTTTAAGAGCTGTTACCAAAAGATTCCAGGAAGGATTTGAAGAGATTTTGATTACCCACACACAAAAATTACAAACCCTTTAAAGCTGTTATGATGATCTTTGATAAAAACGCAGTCACGTTTTAAAGCAATCATTTCAGACTTTTCTATTGAAAGGAATAGACATTTTCCACTTTCCTTTTTTCTTTGTAAGAGAAAAAACTTAGCTCGTAATAACCTAGATTGAGAAGTACGGATCTGGAAAGGAGTCTAAAGATGAATACCTGACAATAGTAATGAAGTTGCTGTCACAAAGAGTTTACCAGTCTTGCAGAGAAGAACAACGGCTAAGACACCTTCCAATCTCGGCCCATCACCCATCGACAGGAAGCAGACACACCAATTGACCATAGTAATGGTCCTCTAACAATTTCCATTCGCTTTCCAAGGTTAGAAAACCAGTGAGAGCAATGAAATGGTTGAGAGCAAGATACCATGATGGCGGCCAAAGTAGGGTTCCAAACCCTTCAAGCGAGAGAAAACAATGTTTTGACCTAAACTTCCAAACCAAACAAACGTAATCCTTTGCAAATGTTGATAATCATTTGGAGTTCGAGAGGACAGTCATTAATGAATCAAAAAACTCATAATAGTCTTTGAAATTCGCGGGTAGTTCAAAGATAATCATGCCGACAAAAATCAATCTCATAATGCCTTTTCAAAACCGTGGGAAAACAATGACTTGCATGCCGATAGGCATTATATCAATTGACTGATTTAGACAATGTGAAAAAACATCGACCACATTTCCCATCAAATGCCGATTAGAAAAATGCCTAGCATTATTGCATGTAAGGAGTCAAATTGCTTAGGACATAATGTTTCCAAGAGATCAAGGCTAAGTCACTTCCAAAGTGACAAGTAAAAGTAATCAAAACCAAACACCTGCAATTATCAATTTGTTTACCTTTGACCAAAACCAAATTTCCACCTCATTGATATCCAGTGCTATATAATATGTCCAATGGTATCCAAAATTTTGTGAAGGGATAAAGACTGATTTCATGTAAAGTTCACAAAGCCATTGTTACTAAAATTTCTACACATGCTGAAATTTAGTCCTAAACAGTAACATTCCACAAAAGTTCTTATGCACATTTCTTGTATTTTTATTTTCAGCTCATACTTTTTGCAAGTCTTGTTTCATTCTGAACAGAAGTAAAAGTATAAAATATTCGTTGTATAAATCATTATTGATATGTACAACATTTATTTACAACTGATTAAACAAATGAACAGATAAAAGGCAAAAGTCTCTCACACAAAGACCGTGAGAGTGATCTTCACTTTCCTATGCAAATAAGAAGAACATGTAAAATTACAAATTGATGCATAGAGCATAAGATAGAAAGGAACCAGCCATTGCCTGGGGGTATATGGCTGGTGTAGGTTTGTTTCTGCTGGTATGAGTTTGCAGCCCAGTTGTCTCCTAATCTCCAAATGTCTTCTTGTTCCTGAAAAGTGAAAATAAACAATGGTTAGATCCAGGGGATCTAAGCAATAACTGATTTACTCCTATATATGCCTATGCATCAATCATGATCCTTATTTGAACAGGAAAATGAACATCAAAACCAGAAAGAGGATCATATGTGTTGCTTCAGAAGACAATTTTATTGCTAATTGTTTGCGTCATGTGCAAAAACGGCGAACATAATGTTAATGATTCTTAGATATTAATATGAGTGGGGTAAAATGTGGTTCCCACAAGGGTTGAGCCCAACTCATCAAATGTTTTGTGCAATATGAACATCATGAAAATCTGTTTTGAGTTATGCAGACTTTTCACAAAATCCATTGCAATAGGTAGGCAAATTATAAATGATAATAGTGCTGCAGATTGAATACATTTCCAGAGTGCATTGTTTTCAGTTTTCATGGAGATAACATTGTGTCATTTATTAGAACTTTGTGATATGATATCAGAAAGTATATATTAAAAGAAAGCAGTAAATATAGGGTCAGTCATGGCCATGTTACAGTTTAGATGCTGAAAGTTCTACAATGGCCAGTATTAGAGAGCACAAGCACAATAACAAAGAGATATCAGAGGATACAAGGGAGGTCGCGGCCTGTTCCTTGTTAGCAATGGTTTTTTAAAGAATGTAAAAAAAAAAAAAAACTACAGAAAAATGGCGTCCACAACAAGAATACCACAGCAAGACAAGAGTTACAAAGAATGCATCAGAAAAACATATGGGGCGCAGCCATTTAAGCTTTCAAAAGTTGTTTAAGATAAAGAAATCTCCTCAGAACTCGGACAATCGGATTTACCTTCATTCTCCAGCATTCAATCTTTAGAACTTTCAGAAAATGGTAGAGTTTTCAGTGGAAACCAGCAAAAAACGTGGTTAAAGTTTGACAATGGCGATGTAGCAAATGGCGTTGATTTCAGACAAGGCTCCAAGTAACATTGTTTCATGGTAGCCACAGGCAAAACAATAAGAAAAAACAAAGGAATGTCATCTGAAAAATTGTATGGCCACGCCTTGTAATAGGCCTCTAAAACTTACAAAAAAATCAAAGAGGAATCTCCAGATTCGAAAGAAAACCAGACTTACCATGCTCTAATCTACAAGAAAATGGTGTAGCACAGGGATCTCCAGCAAAAAATTCCAAGTCATTGAGCTAGGGTTTCCTTGATGGCGGCGGCTCTCATCTTCCAACAGCAAATGAACCAAATGAAGTGAAGCTTATGCGTTCGAATTAGGGTTATAACCCTAATAGGTCTGGATATTGAGTGCAAGAGGCTTTTAGCCTTGTTGGCGCTTCAATTAGCACCTCTGGAGTGCTTATTGGAAACGGACAGCTATTGCAAGTGTGTTAGTACATGCTCTTCGGATTATAGAGAGGAAGATCTCTCTTTGCTGATTTTATACTGTAAAAAAGGGGTGTACTAAGATTTCCTATCTTTTTTACTCAGCGGTAGGACACAAGGGTGCATAAACCAATGCGCCGTAGCTAAGCTTTTTCTCCGGTTTCCGCAGATCTTAACTACGACTAACTAAGCTTCTAAACTATCCTACCTCCTCAAGAAAAACAGAGCATGAGGGCATAGGAGCGAAATGGTATGGTTGGATCACTTGAATCCTCCGTCTCAATGGAATATGGCCGAGGCTCTGAACCTTTGGATATATACCAAGATAGGGCTCGATACAAGCAAACACTCGTTACGGTAAACTGGATCTGAGACTTGCCAAGGAGGAGGAACCCCTATCCGAGGTATAGGCTTGGAAGCAGCTCACTGGAAACAATAAGGAACGATGGCCTTTCTAACAGGATTCCCGAGGAGGTGACGACACCTGTCCAAAGTCTAGGCTGCAAGAAAGATCATTAAACAACATCAAACGATAATGATCGATGACAAAATATCCAAGGAGGCGACGACACCTGTCCAAGGAGGAGATTGAAACAATGCACTATTTAAAAACAAGACTTCGAATAACTCAAATAATTAGATCAATCAAGCTTGCACCATCTGATTTATTCTTTAAGATTCTTCAAAGAATTACAAAGGTCGGGACAGCAAAGGCACGAAATCATGCACAATTGCGATCAACCAACGAACTCTCATCCAAGAGTGAACAGATATAAACAAGCGACCTCTGGCAACAGTGGCGCAGCAATTTTGCTAGCAAATAAAGGTTAAACAAATAAAGAACCTAAGGCTCTTATTTATAGGAACTCAAAGGAGTAGGCAACCCTAAAATCTCCTTGAGTTAACAAACAGCTCTTGCCAATCAGCAAGATATTATTCTATGTCTAAATGTAGGTGAGCAAACAGTTAACTGGAAATCTACTTCAGTTAACTGAAACTAAACAAAAGTCAAACTGGAAGTCTACCTCAGTTGACTGACACCTAACTAAAAGTGAACTTATGTTACAAATGTGTCTCCAAATAGACATCCACCTTTTGAGGAGATCTGAGATCCACAAATCGTGGGAGTCAAATAGACATCCCAGATTAGTGGGATCTGACATGCATGATCTGTGGAGATCTGGAGTCAACTTGGAAAGGGGCATCAAGTTGACTTCAGTCATCATTAATGCTATTTGGAGGGTAGGACGTCCTCCCTTGGTGCTTTACACCTCTTCACCCCTGGTCAACAAAGTCTCTATCCAGTCATTGACCTCTTCGGCCTCCGGGCAATTAATGCTCTTCAAGATGACTATGTGGCGTCTAAGCATTTCTTCACCCGTCGTAAGCTGCTGAGGATAGGTTATGCATTGGGCAGCTGCTTCATCTAACTGGACAGACATGGCTGCAATTTTGGCTAATTTGCAGCCATTGGGATCTTCAAGGAATGAAGATCAGATGACATCCTGGAATCGTGTCTGCACTGTTTCAAGTTCCACATATTCTCCTCCTTCCCGCTGATATTCTAACTCAGGGAAGGATATTACCAACGTTCTTGTGAAGTTGATAATATTGGTGACGAAGCATCTATAGTCAATCAGCTCCATAGAGTTGGCATCATAGGCTCTCACCTTGTATGCCACCTGTTCTTTCCACTCAAAGAGATGGTGTTTATTTTCTGTGGTCGTAACTGATTCATATGCTTGTTGCAAATCAGCAACTGTCGCCTCCTCTCTCGGCCTCTCTTGAGCTGCCTTTATATCTGATTTCTGGATTTCTGACCGAAGTCCATGTGCTCTGTCTCTCAGCTGATATGCTTCTGTCAACACACACCGCCCTTTGACAACAAACTCATCCACTTGACGTCTCAAGTGTTTACCGTATGTAATCAACTGATGATGGTTCCTTTCAGCTGGGAGATCCAACAGTCCTTGAGGCAAAGCCGAGGAGTTTGGAGTGTCATGTATCAAACTAGAAATGTACAACTTTAGCTGACGGATTTCAGCCTTCAAGGCTGCTTTGTCTTGTCCATCTTTTGTCATCCTTTCTTTGACACTCGCCGAGGCAATTCCAAGAAGGTCTGCCTCCACCTGTCGAGTGGTCTTTCCAAGGTTCACCTTTGAAAGCGTGAAATCCTCAACCCTCACATTATGTATATCTTTGTCTTCAGGTGGGGCAGCAGTCTCTATGATGACCTCGTTCTCTGCATTCTTTTCTACATGTGTCTGCTTCTTCAACTTCTTTACCGGCATGTCTTGTGGGACATGATGGAATTCAGAGAAGTCAAGCTGATATGAAGGCCTCTCCCTCTTTCTCCCAAGCGAGCTTTCCAGCCAGATAGAATCTCGGCCAGCATCGCTGGGAGGAGGAACATAGGTCCCCTGAATGCTAGAAGAACGAGACTGTGCCGTGGCAATGTCTCGTGGTGGCGAGTCCAAATCAATAGGACTTTGTGACCTCTGTGATGGTGGTGAAGATGGTGGCTCTGTTTCTATCACTGGCACCGCTTCTGCTACAACTTCTTCTACAATGGTTTCCGCCTCTACGGCGATTATTTCAATCACTGGTTCTTGTGTAGTTGCAGCGGTCTCAACTGTCTCAGGCAAATTGGTGGCTGTCTCCACCTGTACCTCTTGCCGGCTTGTGCTGGCAATTCCTTTTCTCCCCCATGTGCTTCCTGACATCCGCATTCCTTCTGGAGGAAAGTTCATCTTCTTCTGTCTGGGTTTCCTCCTAGACGTGGAAGGTATTGTAAACTGAACCGCTGGCGGCTCTGATCGGGGAAGTACTACCTTCCTTGTCCTTTTACTGTCCAGGTAGAGTTGACTGTGTCGAACTACTCTACCCGTTCTTTCCTCAATAGACGTACTCTCTTTCGCGTACCAGTCTACCTTGCCGAGTGGTTGTGAATCTACTAGACCCGTGAAGAAGGAAGAAAGAATAACTTCTCCTTCGTCTTCAGATAAGCCCTCGATGTCTTCTGACATGAATTCTGCAATCTGTGAGAGCTTGAATCTGCTATGGTTCCTTCTTCTCACTTCGAACTCATCTTCGCAGTTGACCCAAAAATCTTCCATGAAAGGTTCATGTGATGATCTTTGCTCAAGGTGAGCTGCGAAGATGCCTCTGGGGTCATAGGATGGCCTCCTGTCGATGAGGTACTTGAGATTAAATCTCACTATTTCTTGGCTTATCAACCTTGCATCAGCTGCTGTTCTGCATCTGTAGAGTCCCATCTGAAGAGGAAAGTTCACTGCAGCCTTTTTCTTTACGCGAAGGTAAGAGTGAACATCGGCCAATTGCCTCAGGAATTCCATGAACACTACCCTATCTGAGGGGTAACGTGGCATCATGGCGGGGTGGCCATTATAGCCATACACGCGTATGTAGGTGAAAGTGGGGAATTGTATGAACCAATCCGCCCAGTCCACCATTGCTGCCTTAGCTGCTGGTGAAATACGCACGTGCATCTCATGGTCTAGCTCGTGCACGGTGTGCATAGTAAAAAGGTCATTTATTCTTTTGAAATGTCTTTCCGCTAGAGTGAACTCCAAGCGAGGAAAGTATTCTTGTACCTTTTGCACACCCAGGGTTCCCACAGTGTTTAATGTTCTGAAATCGCCTTGGAAGGCTATCAGGTAGACCAGGTATGAACACATGTGGAAACGGTGCTCTTCTAGAAATCCGGTGAATTGTTGGTGGAGTGTGTCACTGATCAGGGAGGCCCAGTCGTAACGTTCTTTTCTGCTGATTATCTTGCCAATAATGTAGAACATCCACGGCTGGAAGGATTTTCCCTCCTCTTGTCCAGTGACTCTGCTGAGTAGGGTGATTAGCACTCCGTACTCGTCTTTGAATTCTCCTCTACCAACTACTCTGGGCAAACTGTTCCTCTTTGTTTTCAGCCAATGTTCAGCCATTATAAGCGAACACTTGTCTTTTGAAGCCTCGAATGCCTTTTCGCATTCTGTCACTGATATGACCTTCTTGGTAGGGCATGGTGGGATTGCAAAACAAGTCTCTATGTCTACTGGCTTCAAGCTGCAAATCACCCTCCCGTCAACTGACAGGATCTCTCTTGTAGTCGGGTTGTAATGCTTAATGCAAGCAATTACAAGCTCGATGCTTTGTAGGTGATTGGAATAGATGCTGCTTGAAACAAACCGGATTCTTCGATGTTCTGCAATGTGATTTGATTCATGCCCTCCAAGTCTTCAGAACTGACCTCTGGATTTTTCTGCCATAAGTCTGTATCAGTCGTTTTCAGGTAATCATGGTATAAGACTGTTTTGGTCTTGTATTGTACCTGAGAGTACTGCATTCTGAAAACCTTGAATATTGACTGGGCACTTGACCCTGTTCTGACACTTTTCTGGAAATGCTAAAAATAGCCTCGCCGGGGGTAGTTTTTACGAAAAAATCTGAGACATGGGTTTTGTTAAGAATGATTTTCTAAACAGACCCAGATCGTCAGAAATTCGAAAAAACGAGTTTTTCTTTGACATGCAAGAGCCCTTCGGTGGCAGAGGCAGCAAGGGCACCAGAAAGTGATTTTTCTCGAAAAAATCTAACACATGGGTTTTGTTCGTGCTTCAGAGCCAAACAAACCCAGTTTGTCCGTTTTTCAATATTATGACTTTTTCCGGAAACCCTAAAAAATAGGGGCAGCAGGGCTACTTTTTCTGAAAAAATCTACCATGTGGGTTTTGTTGAAAAAGCTGTGTTGATCATACCCAGTTGGTCAGATCTGTGAAAATCTGTCGTTTCCTGTGACATGCAAAAGAAATATAGACAGAAGTAGAGGAAATAGACAGAAGATGGATTGGAAGTTATAAACTGCCACTTGTAATAATCTGTCTCTGGAAACAATCTTGGGAGAAGAATGCTTTTACTGCCAATTATCTTCAAAAATATTGAAGATCCGTTCAAAACCCCTGCCAGATCTTGAAAACTTGTTCTTGGGAGCTACTTGATGTTTTATCCTTCAACCTGCAAAAAAGAATAATGAGGAAAAGGGACGCCTAGCATGAATATAAAGCAATTAGGGTTAAGATCCACAAAGTATGGAAGATAACTCATCATTCAGTCCTGATTTGGAGTTCTAAAAGATGATTTCCACTGATTGTGGAGTGTTTTTCTCTTTTTTGGCTCCAAATTTGCTAACTCAAGTCAACATTTCTGTTTGACTTTCCTTTAGGCGTCCAACCTTGAATTTGATCTTTTTTGCCTATTTTGCAAGCTGAAGTGCTCCTGTTTGATCTTCGATTCAGGTTGCTCAGTTGATCTCGAGCAGTATCTGACAGTTCTGTTGTTGAGGCAGGATCAATGTGATTAGATATGCCTGGGAGAGGTTAGCTCAGAAAACTGAGTTTAGGCCTCCAGAAAGAAGGGCGCCTTTTCTTGAAAGGGGCGCTTTTGACAATGCCTTAGTCAATTTTCACTGACTCGTTCTTCGTTTTGACCTTTTCAGACCCTCTTTGCTTTGATCTGACGTTCCCGATGTTTGATGAATCAGATGATTCTGCTTGATGATGTGTCGGGTAGCTGGTTCAGTCTTGTTCACGATGCCTGACTTTGCAGTGGCAGCTGGCAAGTTTTGGGCCTCCAAACTAAAGGGCGCCCCTGGCCAGCAGGGGCGCTTTTAGCTTTTGCCTAGTTTTATCTTGGTTGTGGACTGCCAGCCTTTGACCTTCTTCATCAGTCGATTGATTTGTCGGAAGTTCTTGCTGATAGTCTCGCTGACGAGATAGGTCATAGCTGAGAAGGTCAGTGAAGATTCCGGCTGAATCTGGACACCTTTAGGAAAGGGCGCCTTTCCTTGAGAGGGGCGCTTTTAGCCATGCCTTAGCCATTTTCTGGCTTATCTTTCCAGTTTTTCAAATTTGGCTTTTTCTGCTTGATCTCGTCTCGTGATCGTCTGGTGTGTCTTGTGGACTTGCTGTTAGATTGATCACGTAGCCGGGAGGAAGCTGGAAAGATATCATGTATAAAGCTACAACTCTTGGATTCATCTGATGTCTGCAACTGAGGGGCGCCCCTGGCCAGCAGGGGCGCTTTTACCTTGAAGCTTTCAGATTTGGCACTTCTGTCGTCAATGGATCCTCCATACTTCGCTGACGGTCGGTCAATGATTGCTGAATCAGATAATCTTGCTGATTGTTTCGTTGTCGAGCTAGTATGAAAGTGAAGAGGACGACTGTTTTGACACTGCCAGATGTTTTGATTTGCCCTCTGAGGTTCAAGGGCGCCTTTCTTCAAGAGGGGCGCTTTTAGCCACTGTAGACTGTGTTTTGCCTTGGTAGACAAAACGTGCACCTTCCAGACTTAGCCAAATTTTGGCCTTTTTCCGTTTTGAGAATCTCCTTCGTTGAACGTCATCATTTTTATCTTTTTCCGCCATGGTTTCTTCGTTGAAGCTTTTGAGGTTTAGCTTTCAGCACCTGGTACTGGCCAATCTGCCATTAATGGCTGCGGAGCTCCTAACTTTGTTCCTGAAAAATAGAAATAGACCCACCAGAGTAAAACATATTTTTTGATAATTCTGACTTGATCAGTGTGATCGTGAAGGCAATTAATCCTATCAGAATTATTTTCAATCATTTCCGGGAAGGTCCTATTTTTTAGGGTTTCCATAAAAATAGGGGTGTAAAACCCTAATTTTCGTTTTTTCAAAATTTTAACCATAGGTTCCTTGACAGAAACCCACAAGGATTTCATATTTGGTTTGACCTAAAACATACTTTAGATGGCATTTTTACGTTGTTTAGCTCAATTTAAGCAGAATGCCAAAAATTTCATTTTGGGTATAATATGCCTCAAGCTTTTTTCAAAAGCTTTATTCATTTTCAAAGGAGGACGTGGCATTTCATGTGCCCTTTTTTCCCTTTATACCTAAGACTTAATCAAATACAGTTATGTATTTGATTTAATGTCTTTTAGAATTTTGTATTTGAATATTATTCATAAAAAATGCAAAATAGACATTTACTCCTCCTTTATTTTTGCATTAATCCAATTGTAAATATTTGTTTTAAACGATGACATTATAAATCATTTAAAATAATTTTTTTTTAAAAAATGCAAATGAAAAGTTTTGAGAATGCAATTTCAAATCATTAGGACTTGGTCAAAAAGTGAAATCTTGGTGACTTGCATAAATTTTGGAGATGTGGCAAACTGTTTGTGCCAAGTGAATAAGTCTATTTTCGGATTTGGAGAGATAAGGGGTTGAAAAGTCAAATTGTGTCTAGGTGGAAGAAGGAGAGGTGGCATTTTGACATGCTGTTGATATTTGTTATAAAACTAGACTCTTTCAAGAGTCATTTGAGTCATTTTAGGGGTTGTTATGACCAAACTCGAGTGGTCATCATTAGCACTTGGACAGATAGGTCTTTTTAGGCTATTTGGACTCCTTAGGTGGAGATTTTTAGTCCATTTTTGGAGGGATTTTTCTCACATCCGACCCTTGCATTTTGAAATGCAGTTTCTATTTTTGGGGGGTTTTAGGTGGGAGCTTTTCCTATATATTGGATCTCCTTATTCATTTCGGGAGTTGGAGCTTTGGAGGAAGGAAGTGTTGTTGTGATGAGTTTGGACATCCTTGGCATTTCTCTGTAGTCTACTTCTCATGTGAGCTATTTTGTCTTTTGCCTTTGAGCATAATACAAAGATTTTCAGATCTATCTTAGAGTTTCATTGTTGTGTACTTGTGATTGATGTTTTTGTGTTTCATTTCTTTAGAAGCCTTTAACTAATGTCTCATTTCAGTGCTTTCAGAAGCTAGTAAAAGTTATGCATAGGTCATGATCTGTATGTCTGATTGGTAGTTATTGAATGTGATTATGTTCCTTTCATAATATCCAGTTTAGAATCTTTTCATGAAATAGTTATATTTGTTATCTTTTCACTAAGGTTGTATCATTATCATTTCTGGTTATCTACTCATTGTGTTGTGAGATAAAGTGGTTCCATATTATCATTTTTGGTGCATCACCTTTTCCATCCGCATTCTTTAAGTTTCTGCAAATTTTTAGTCTCTTATCCCTTTTCCATCAAGTTTCAGTTTCGTTAAGTTAGGTGAAGTATCAAGTTGCATTCAATAGGAACCAGCCTAGAACCCAGAGGTTCAGTCACCTTCATAGTTTACCTACAAGCTAGTGATTGTTCCCATGTTCTCCAAAATTTCTAAGTGTTTAGGTGCTTAGTTTTAGGGTGCAAATTCTGGAGTTAACAACCATAAACACAATAATGATCAAACCCTCATAATATGCCAAAAACTGAATACCGAGTGCTTCAAAACATTAACAAATTATTCCTCATACCCATGCCACTGACTGAAAAAATGGAGAAATATACCTTTGACAAATATCAAGAACATGTTTCAATTTCAAGATGCTTGTAACTGATCAAGCCATAATTAATTGACCTGTAGAAAAACTGATCATGCCAAACACATGTAATCAATTGAAACACTGAAGCACAAATTATCAAAACAGAAACATGTCACCTGAACAATGGAACATAGAACTTGTAACCAGAATGCCTCAACTGAGATCTGCACATGGAGTTAAATTATCAGTACCACCATATACAGTAACAACTGTGAAGTAAATATGCCAATCAGGAAAGTAGATCAACTGAGTGAGTAACCATCAAGATGCTAGAGTAACATATATTGTCATCAAGGACAAATTTGCACAAGAGAGATTCAACACTTGGATTTAGAGGGAATAGGGATTTAATGGCTACTTGCATTGCTGAATTTTATGTGCTTGGTTGATATTGTGATTGTGTGAATTGATTAGCGTTTGATATTTATTGCAAGCTTTGTATTGCAATGGTTATTGATTAGAGTTGTGGCTTAAAAAAAATTCATTGTATTCAAGTCATAACATCTTGTGTGTGTTTAATCCAGTTCAATCTTTGTGTTATACTAATGCTCATTAGTCTTTGCTTATAAAGTTTTAGTTAAAAAGAGTGAGCATTTGTTAGCTGTTTAGGTGGTTTTCTTTAAGATAAAAGACTTAAAATATCTCATCTTGAGTAGAAGTGTTGATAAGCTTTTCACCCTTACCTAAGAACCAAAAATATAGGCAATTTCTTTGTTTACAAGGTGTTTTCAAACCCCAAAAATCTGATTTACATGTTGTAAAAGTAGTGTTTATTTTCCCAAGTTTTAGGGTCTAGTTCAATTTTTGGTTACAACAGAGCTTCCCTTTTTAATTCGAAGAAAGGATTTTCCTTACTATTCATTTTGCCTTATCCTAGACAAACAAATTAAAATGCTAATAGAAGGAAGTAGACGAAGAGGTAGATGAAGAGGTGCATCTAACTATCAACATTGTCTTTGCCCTGATAGGCATATAGGAGAGTGGGTGGTGACCTCTTGAAAGAGCAAAGAGCTCACTTATGCTATATCTCATGTATAGAAGACAAATCACCAATGATTGAAGCATTTAAATGTAAGTTGAGAGTTTGAAGAAATTCTCATGATGGATTGGATGAGCCATAAACTTAGCTTGGAGGATGCTCTAATGGATAGTTCACTTCCTCAAGACCTCAAGTTGAAGCATGATTGCCTATATTATCTTGATATGTCAAGTCAACATCTCAAAGATTGGACCCTCGAAACTCCAATCTATAAAGTACTGTCATAATATTTATATCTAAGATGCATTATATCAAAGATGTGCATCTTAGATGGGATGTGCCAAAAATAGAGCTAAAACTAGTATCACTCTAGCATTGTTTTCGATAAAGATAAAAATGGGGATTCAAAGGGCTTGGACCCTTTTACAAAACAATGAAAAAGTAAACAGGAGTACTAGGAGATATGGTATTAACAAAAACAAACAACAGGAACAGAAATAAAACATAGCAACAATGACCACACAGTAGATGAAGCAACTTATTATTATCACCTAGCTTTTGGAGCCCATTGGCTACTGCTTGGGGAAAATTTTGACCTGATCCATCAATGAAACCTCCAGGGGGTTCTCTTCACCAGCACTGGTAACAACTCTCTGGGTTGTAGAGTTGGCCCTAGTTCTTTTGGTAGGGAATTTGTGAATAGTCTTTGTTGCAAAGCATTTTCTAACACATGAAGGCTAGTCGCAAATTTTTTTATGGTCTGCTTTGTTGAATTTGACAATTTAGGACAGGTTTTTATTCAGATCATCCTAGTTATTCTATAGTGTGTGGAACCTTAACTCTAATTTGAAATTTCTCCCAATTTTTGAAGGTGGCAGAGAAATTTCTTACTTTTGCCAAATGTCTTCATCTGCATGGGTTTTGGGTTGTTCCTTGGACTGTTTAAATACCTTCAGACTCTTAGCCTTGTGTTTTGAAGTTGAGAGTGGAATTATTTCATAACATTGTTGTGGAGATCAAGTTTTTTCTGTATTTTGACCACAGTTACAAGACTCACACTCAACAAGCTGATTTTGAACTTGGACTTAGACTTAGTGCAAAAATTTGACAAAGACTCAACAAATTGAAAAAATCAAGAAATTCAAAGATTTTTGAGGATTTAAAACTTCTTTCATGCACCCTTTATTACATAAACCTTAAAGACACAATAACATCACCAAATAGGAGCTATTTTGATCACATATACAAGTATACATCAATCACATAAGTATAAATGCAAATTGTAATTGAAGGAAATATTAATAACACACTTAGATATATAAAATTATAAATACTGTCAAATGTATACACACCTCATGGAATATGAAATGTTATCATTCGCCGCTTCCAGGTATTATAATTTTTGCCATTGAAACAATGATTGCCTTCCAACATAATGTTGGTCAAACTCGCCATCTTGCACGTTTTTCGAGGCACACAAAATGAGGTACTGAGAAGAGGTTGAATGCACGAAACCTGAGGCAAGAATTTCAATGCATTGAAGTAGGTTCATGTACAGATTTCAAGGTAAATCCACTGGCACAAAAAATGAGGTATGAATTTTTAAGTACCCAAGAAAATCTGAAAGCAACCTAGAAAAGATCTCGAAAAACCTAAAAAGAATTTGCAATAAGAAATTTATTTCGACTTCAAACAGAGGGTTTATTGTAGAAACCCTAGCCGAAACCAAGCAAATCTGAATGCCTAGAAAAAAATGCAGAGAACATTGGAAATCGCAGCACAAAGGGGAATGAAAATCACATCTAGCAGAGAGTAGAAACCCTAGCCAGGTTGCAGGAAGTGGCGTGGCTTGCACAGGTCATGTTTCTACTACTGTCGAGCTTAGACAAAAAACGTGAGCAACCATGGGTCAGAATAATGAAAAATCGTGGCTTGAACTAGGTCACATAATGTAGAAAATGCGAGCATAAACCAGACATGGTCCGTCGCAGGAAATCGAGCTCAAAACAATCAGAAAGAGACACGATCTCCAAGCTTCGATGCTCTCGCAAGCCGTAGGAATAGAAAGAGGCCGCAACACGCTTTACTCACGACGCATATAGGAAGGAAAAAAAGTCACGAAATGCCCACGACACCTCAGAAATTGACCACGAAGAAACCCTAGCCACGGATTTAAAACAAAATGTGATTGTAGATTCGTGGGTCACATAGGAAGAGTCGTTAAAAAAACGACCTTCAGTCATGAATAAACAAATTCAAAATTTTCTAAATTATTTTCCAAAACAAAAGAAAATTTTCTCTTGAAAATTTCTTTGGGAAAAAATTCTTCAAATTTTAAAAAGGAACCCGCTTTGATACCATATTACAAGAAGTAATTGGTAAAAATATTTTATATTATTAACAATAGTTTACAAAATGTACAAAATCTGGAAAGTTTCTAAAAATAAACTTCAGATTAGATCATAGACAATCTTATCAATATACTTTACAATAAAATACATTATTGAGCATTAATAATAAATAAATAATATTTTAATATGAAATCCATGGCATCAAAAGTCCCAAATAAATATCAAAAGTAAAACTAGAAGTCTATGGCTCAGAGGAGCTTGCATCCTTCCTACGAAGTCATCTAAGGTAGGTCTTGGATGTTGTTGCAGCCATAATCTCTACGTTTGTCTTCGTGCCACCTACACCAACATCAACTATGTCTGGTCGTGCTTTATCCTCCTCCTCTGCCATGGATACAACCTCAACCTCTCTATTTGCCTGGTCAACCCAATCGAGGCCCTCATCACTAAAGATAGGATCCCCAGCCTCAGTGATCCAATTAGATTGTGGATTGACCTTCTCTAGTGTGATGGGGGTGAGTCAGTGCCCAAAATCTGTCAGTGGCGAAGACGAAGGTTGTAATGAACATAGACTAGATCATTTAGCCTCTCCATGGATAGGCTATTGCGCTTCTTGGAGTGTATGTGCTCAAACATAGTCTAATTGCGCTTACAACCTGAAGCACTGCATGGTTGGCTCAATATGCGGATTGCAATCTTTTGAAGATTTGATACATTAGCATGAAACATTTTCCACCATCTATTTGAGATGAGAATAAGAAAAAAATCGATTTCATTATCAAACTTAAAGTTTCAACATTTAATAATAATATAAAAAGAGGAAAAGTTTATTACATTTTCAAACTTAAATTGTGCCCTTAATATATTTTTACCTGGTTGCAATGTCATTTGATTATCTTTGCACATGTCACGAGAAAAGAGCTCTCCTTGTGCAAGTCTAAAGGTCTCTATCTCATGGATTATCTGTGTTGTAACACTAGCTGACATCGGCTCTATGAATAGAGCCCATTCTGAACCTCCTCACCCACTTTGAAATCAGGGCGTTATTGGAATGGCGGATTGAGGTAATAAGCGGCTGTGTGTAGGGGCTTGTGAAGCTGGAGGTGCCATCGCCTATCGATGATCTCCGAAATGAGACGATACTTACCTTCAACTCCCATGTAGTTAGATCTAATGACCTCCTTGGCCCTATCCATGCCCTCATGTATGTAGCTCATTGCTGGCTTCTCCACAGCAACAGCTAGTAGGAGAACTACCAAAGGCTCAGTGAACTACAATTATTGTGATGTGAATAAAAATAAGAAAATAAAAGAAAAATATGAATAAAAATTAAAACATAATGTAGAATTAGATTTACATTTACCTTTACAATCTCCGTAGCAGGTACCCAAAAGCTTGGTTCATCAAACATGCAATTTGCCACATCAACCCTTGGAGTGGTCTTAGTATAGGATGAGGAAGTCCACTCCTTACTAACAAACATGTGCCTCAAAGCTCCCTTTGACCAAAGCAAGGATTGTAATGTGATGAAATTTGTTGCAAATCGGGTTATGCTAGGACGAGATAGCTCCTTCTGCCCCATATATTGCCTCATTAAGTTGAGGACCCATGTGTGATCCTATACAAACTTACAAATGTATTTGGTTGAATCGACACATGTTTTAATCCATGGAAGCTTGCCAAAATCCTCCAATATGAGGTCAAGACAATGGGCAACACATGGAGTCCAAACTAATGATGGTTGCCTCTCCATCAATAGTTTACCTGCAACAACATAATTATTTGCTGCGTTATCCGTCACCACTTGCACCACATTCTCCTCACCCACCTCAACTAGAATCTCCTCTAAAGCTTCACAAAGGAATGTGGCATTTTTTGCATGTCCTAAAGCATCAATTGATTTGATGAATATGGTGCCACTTGAAAAAGAAACAAAATCAATGATTCAATAAAGCATAAATTAAACATATTTCACTAAATCAATGCATTGTAGGAAGTACAATCACCTAAGGAAGAAACAAGAAAACTCAGCAATGTCCTATTTCTTCTATTAGTCCAACCATCAGTCATGATGGTGCAACCCTTCCTTGTCCATATCAATTGTTGCTCCTCTATTGTGGCTTTTACATCAGCAACCTTTTGTGTCAAAATTGGGCCCTTTATGTCATCTTCACTAGGGGCGTTGAACCTCACCCCACAAACAATAATGGCATCAACCATATTGCAAATAAATTAAATAAAATAGAGTTCAAATTTGAATTCGACATACCTCTAATATAAAAATTCAAGAGACAAAGAATCAAGCTATAAATTTTTAAACAATCAAACAAAAAAGAATTACTTGGCTCCATGGAATGGAATGGTGCAATAGTATTGAAAGTCTCCAATTGCACGTCTGGCTGCATCATGTATGTCCTTGTTCCAACCCATGCTCTCAATCGATGGTTGGGAATCTGGAGTAGTGAGTGGCAAAAGATATGAATCCATCCTAGATTTACTAACTCTAGGCCCAATGCTAACATTGCCATAGCCATTGGCACTAGCACCAACACCAACACCAACACTAACAACGCCACGAACATTAGCACTACTAGGACCAACACCTAAAGAAGGAGAAAATAGAGGCATGGAAGAAGACTCTCCACTACGACCAATGCCTGCCATCTTCTCTCTTTGCCTCTTTTTCACTTCTTTTTGTAGCTCAAATGTTTCTAGTTGCACTTGCACCTCACGAATAACCTTAGTAGGCACTTGTGGACATTGCACAACATCATGGACTGGTATATGCGCAAGATGGTATTTCAATCTATTAATGCCTCCATGATAAATTGTTTTGCAATAAGAACATTTTACCTCTCCTTTCTTTTACCTAGGGAAAAGTTCATCATGTTTCCAACATGGGTCCCTTCTAATTGGGGTTTTGGACATCGTGATAAAGATGATTTGAAAATTTCAAGGCTGTTGTAATAACATATAAATACAAAAAAATTAACATTTGTGAATTGTGATTTATAATTATTAAACTAATACAAAAAAATGTAGGGTTTGCAACAATAAAACTAGATTTTTTTAACAAAAAACACCTAGGGTTTGTTAAAAAAAATCAAACACACCTAGGGTTCTTTCTTTGATCTAGTAAAAAAAAATAGATAAAAGAAACTAAATGTAAAGAAAAATGCAATTTTTGGTAAAAAAAGGGTCCCTTCTAATTGGGGTTTTGGATATTGTGATAAAGATGATTTGAAAATTTCAAGGCTGCTGTAATAACATATAAATACAAAAAATTAACATTTGTGAATTGTGATTTATAATTATTAAACTAATACAAAAAAATGTAGGGTTTGCAACAGTAAAATTAGATTTTGTTTTACAAAAAAACACCTAAGGTTTGTTCCAAAAAAAAAATCAAACACACCTAGGGTTCTTTCTTTGATCTAGTAAAATAAAATAGAAAAAAGAAATTAAATGTAAGGAAAAATGCAATTTTTGGTTTAAAAAAAAACCACAAAAAGCCTTCAAAATTCAAGCTTACCTCTTAAATCAAACTTGAAATCAATAGAGAACTCCTTCCAATCGTTGGTAGACACTTCTTGATGCACCAAACGTATCTACAAAGCTGCCCAAATGCGATTCAACAATGGATTTTTGCTCTACTTCCTTGCTGGTTGCCCTACAATACACTCTAAATTTTGCTCACAACTCTTTTTTCTCCTACTACTTTGCCTTAAAAACAACTTAAAAAAATTATTTTATGTTTTTTTGACTTTTTAACACTCAGTCGTGCGACAAAGTCTAGCTGTTGGGACTCACCTAGACTCGATGAGTCTGGCGAGTCTTTGGACTCAGCGAATCTGCAAAAAATTGGCCGAGTTGGAGTTTGGGGCCCCCAGACTCCATGAGCTTGACTTGCCACTTGCCGAGTTTTGGTCGAGGCGAGTCGAGGTTAGTTTCGTTACTTTGATTTTGGCCACACAAGCTTTCAGCTCTTTGCATTTGGAGCAGTCTATATCTTAAAGAATAGAAAGATGGCAAAGAGGAATCCCAGAGTCTTCAAGCTCAATCACATCATTTGCTGGCTTACTGGGCTGGGGGTTAGGGTAATCCCTCTTTGGCTTGTATCTTGCTAGCATTGGTAAACCAAGCAAAATCTGCTAATCTTGAGGAGTGGTACACATAGGAATGAGACTCATATTCCTTTGAACTTATTCATGGAGAAAATCCTTAAATACTTGTTTATTTTCTAACTGTTTTTCTTACAGGGAATTTAATAATCCTGGAATGTTTTCTCTATGTATGAATGGATAATGAAATTTATTTTCCCCTTAAACCATATTTTCTATTGGATCTTTGAGTACGCATGTTAACTTTGCTTTACGATTTATATTTATTGTGGTGTGACTTATACGGATCAAACTTTCTGTCTCCTTAATTACTGTCTCTCTTTTAACTGTATCCTTAATTACCTCAGAACTAGTCCTTTTTGGTATTGCAAGGAAATGCTTTGTTGTGAATTTTTTTTTAAAAATTTTCTTGCTCTTTTCATGTTTTACTTATATACAATTTTCTTTCTAAAGCTCTCCAGCATTTTGATTGTTTTTAATGTGTTTGACAATATTCAATTCAATTATAGTGTCTTTGTATGATTTCAGTGATATAGTTTACTATATGGTTTTGATTCTGGTTTCTTGATTTCATAAACTTCTATAACATTTTACTTCCAATAATACAAAATATATTATTATCTCAAGGTCCTGCTCAAGTCTTTGAGCCATGATATCCCATGTCCATGCAATTGAATATCTGATTAGTTTTCTTCTCTGTTCAAGGTAATGTTTTATTAATTTTTATGACCTATTTCAAGAAAAACTGTTGGAGTATTTTTTATTTGTGACATTGCAAATTATATTGCGTGAGTATCATTTGATTAGCTTTTTTAACTGACTCTTGAAAGTAGGGTTTTGATCGGTCATTGCTGCCACGTGTTCGCAAGGCTCAGGGTGGTCAAAGAAGTGGGCCAGGGAAAGATGCTGTAAGAATCATTATGGAATAACCTAGAACTAGTGATTGTGCATCTAGTCAGAATTCTGAGATTGTATTGTTATTATGAAGAATTTTCTACTGTTCTGGTAACTCTCCTTGGTTATACCTAAAAAAATGTGGTGTCAGAACCATCTTTATACTTCAGAGAACTTATTTGGATATTTTTATACTGCAGTTACGAGAATTTACACGCTGTTTTAATCAAGAAAAGATGCTATACAAAGGTACAGAGGTTTCGCTGGTAAGTGTAAGGTTTTAATTTTAAATTCTACATGATTGTTTCTCTAATGATTGTTCTGTAATGTGAGAAACACACGTTCAACTTCTTCTCCCCTTGTTTCCAAGATGCCTTGGATCATTGTTGTTTTTTGTTTTTGAATTACATCTAGGGGTTTGCCTTTTGTTTTCTGTGTTGTTAACAATGAAATCATTAGGTGGATTGAATTTTGTGAATAATAATTTTGTTTAATCTATATCTTTTGAATGAACATAAATAAAATTTATATAAATTGTTCTGTATCTTGTCAACTCTCTTATTAATTACTACAATGCTTCATCATATTGATTTCTGGTATAGTGACATGTTTACTAAAGCTTTCTACATTTGAGAAGATGCTAGCAAAATTGAAAAGAAACTTTACAACTAGGAGTCTGGTAAATAATTTGGAATCACTAAAATTTCTAATCCTTGATAATAAGAATCCTACACAACAGAGACTGAAATATCTTAATAATAACAGTTCATTATGTTGAGGACAGTTAGAAGCTATAAGGTTCAGGATACTGGTGTGAAGGTGGAAGGAGCTAAAATTAAGAGATTAGAGAAGATCAATAGTGCAATCTTGATGTGAGGCTTTTTACAGCCCCTTTTGTATTCTATTCATTCTACATTCAGAATAGTTTCTATATCGACATGTGCAATGTTGATGTCACTTTCTTCATAGCCCCTTTTGTGTCTATTCGTTTCACATTCAGAACAATTTCTATATAGACACATAGTGTGTTGGAACCTACTGAGGGGTTCAGATTCTTCAAATGGAATTAAACATTTTGAAGGCTGCAGAGCAGCCTGCCACAGGGGAGAGCAATGAAGACCTGATGGATGCAGTTGATCAAGAAATACTACAATTTCAATTAGAATATTGTAAAAATACAGAGAATATAGCTGTAGAAGTCCAGAAACCTTGGAGATAGAATTGTTGTGGTAAATAATGGCAGTTTTGTAGAGTTAAGTTGCAGAGTATAATCTTCTTTGTTATCAGACACATTGGGTCTGGTTTAATTTTTTCCACAAGAAGATTAGGAAAGATGAGTAGGATAGGCTTTTGAAAATTAATGACTTTATGAAGGAATAAATAGCAGAGTGGCATGTCTCAAGAAAATTGCAAACCCAGGAAACTAAGATTGGAAGAGATAAGTAGATACTGTACATATTGGGGTTCTATATAACTTTTTTGATAAGTTAACAAATATGAATCTTGAGGCCTAGGGTTATTATTATATCACGTGGATTTTTTTGAAATAGCTTGAACCAAAGGACATATATAGTTAACCTCATGGCCGAATCAGAAAAAATGATGAAGATTCTGAATTGACCCTTCAGATTCAAACTAAAGAATTGGCAAAGGAAGCTGCATGGATCAATGATAGAAGCAGGCCACTAATAAGGCCAAAACGCCATACAAAAATGTCAAGAAAGAAAATAACCAGATAACTGTTGCGCTGAGGTTATGTTACATCAATCTGGATTTCTTGGATACAGTAGCCGATCAAGAGCCCTCTGGTATTTCTTCTGATTCAGTTTCTGTATCTCCTGTGTATTTAGAAACTAAAGATGAAAGATTGCAATCTGAAGTTGTCATTTTTTAGAGATTTCTGAGTTGGTTGATGTGCAGTTCTAACAAGTGATCCAATAACAGTTATCAGAGATGGTAAAACACACAGAAATAACTGAACCAATGGACTTTCCAGCAACATGTGGAGCGACAGCACCATCTTCAAAAATCTCAAATTAATTAGAATTAAATGGGAATTCAATATTTCGGTGATTTCTAAGTTGCTTGATGTACAATTTTACCAAGTTATCCAATTGTAGTCAGTGTAGCTGCTACAGCACATAGAAATAACTGAACCAATGAAATTTCTGGTGCAATGGGAACCTACTACACCTCTAAAATCTTGAATTAATTATAATTAAGTGGGATGCATAAATTTTAATTAGGTGTGTAGATGAAGGTAGTGACTTGGATGGAATTGACGGTTATGAACTTGAACAAGATGACTTCAGTTTGGTATCATAGATGGCAATGTGGCATGAGCCAAGGGTGTTTGCAAGGCAAGTCTTGGAGTTTATGTTTTAAAAGTACTATTGACAGTGTAATATTTTTTAAATGAATTTCTACATTTCATATAGAATGAATTATACATGCTATTTGGAATCAGGTTCCTAGTTATTTGTGTATACACCTAGCTAGAATTGCATGTCATCTCACTCTCTTATAGAACTTGGACTTTATAGAAGATGGAAATCATAATGCCTGATGATGATAAAGGACCACTCTTTAAGTGCCTCAAAAAGGCACAAGATGACCATGGGGAGGGTTCTTGATAGATCATTTGTGGGCTTCTTTGTTGTTTGATGAATTTGAATAAATGGTTTATAAATAATAATTAATACCAAATTTCACATGAGAAGTGCCAATGATGGAAGGAATCTATTAGATTGCGTGTGCCTTATAGCAGAGTGCTTAGTATTATTTCAGAGCTGATAGAAATACTCCTTGTTGTTTGCAATAGTAGGGTGCTTGCCCCCTTCCATTTGGTATGGACACAACTTACTTGACTGTATTGGGTTAGCTGCCCTTTTATAATGTAAGGGACAAAAATAAATGACAATCTTGAGACTCAAGTGATGGGAGTATAATAAGTAGTTCAAAAATCCAAGATAGTCATTTACATCATAACACTTCAAGGGCCACTTAGGTAAAGTTAATTAAAGTACAATCAAGGACACACCTCTTCACCAAGTATGATGGCATGGGGATCGCTAGGTACTAAAGAAAAATAGTTCTACCATGCACCCAACCATAGATGATTTTACAATTAAGAAAAAATATTTTTGAGGCCATTGATCTTTTCCTATGTTACTGGTTCATCCCCTCCTATGCCCAAATCTAGGTCCAATTTGTACCTGGTCCAAATTCAGATATGATTTGGTGGGGTGTTTTGTTCAGGTGCGTATGAGCAACTGTGGGTTCTTCTTCAACAAATTTGCGCAAACCCCTAAAGAATCCGGTAGAAAACTTGTGTGCCTGCACCAAACGTTATGTATATCACCTTTGAAATTTCTGAACTGTGCTGAGCACAATTTGATACTGAGAAGGGGGGGAAGTGAATCCGTATCTATTAATCCTTCACTTTTCAAAATCAAAGCAATTAAGTACACAATGAGAACACATGTTTTACGTGGAAACCCTTTCGAGAGATAACCATGGCACAATTTTGCTTATATATATTGTAAATGTAATCAAATCTTTACAAATGGAATTGTAAAAGAATTAACATATAAACTAAGGTCTGAAATTCTAAGTCAAAGACGTTTCCAGATTTCTTCTTATACTCGAATGTGCTGATTGCAGAACATTTATTGGTTTCGATGTTTGCATATCAAAGAATGAACCACCATAAATATGAGAGGAGACCCGCCCCTAAGAGGCACGTCTCATGAGAGGACGTGTCTCCACAAGTGGAGACACGTCCACTCACGGGACGTGTCCCTTAAGGCGCGCGGCTCTTAGATAAAAATCGTTTATCATAAGGTTAGTATATCTAACACATATACAACCTTCTACAAGGTGGCGGATATTTGTATGTATTTCGATTTAATAAATGCAGAACATAACATTATTTATTTAGTTCGAATTTTATATATATGCTCATAAATTCGATTATTTATATTTTAGAAATATTTATAAATGAATGATAATCTTTGATCATGTATAAATGACAATGATGCTTACAACAATCGTCATTCATATCTGACCGAAGCTATCATCAACACTCCCTCTTAGCTAGGGAAGATGTTTCAAATCAAATAAGTGGAGATATCACCTTCACACGTGATATCGAAGATATGATATGTTTTCTCAAAGCTGTCAAGTCACATGACATTCTTCATAACACATCTTCATTATGGTATGTGCACTGACATCAAGTCACATGATGTCTACCATAATTCACGGCATATCCACGGATATAAATATCCACCATGATTATCTCTTAAGGATCACAATGATCTTCAGATGATATCAAGTCCCATGATATCCATCAAAGTGTCCAAGAGATACTATCATGACATGTCCACAGATATCAAGTCACATGATATCTATCATGATAGTTTATCATTGTAGAGTCCTCACTTTACAATGTCAAATACAAGTGTTCATTATTAGAAAGATTGTCACCTTTCGATAATGTACACAGGGGGAGTAGGCCCATAAAGTCATAGAGTCACACACATGACTAAAAGAGTTTACACATTAAACATCTTTATATATATCAGTACAATAAACAATTTGTATTTCAAACATAAATAACAAATTACATTTCAACCATACCAAGTTTCTTCTTGAAATGCTCTACCTTGATTCAGGATAGAGGCTTGGTGAGAATGTCTGCAGTTTGATCATTTGTACTCATATATTCCAATTGAATCACTTTTCTTTCCACCATATCTCTTACATAATGATAGGGGATCTCAATGTGCTTAGATCTATCATGAAAGACAGGATTCACAGAGAGTTTGATGCAACTCTGATTATCACAATGAATAATTGTAGGATTCAAGGGCTCACCAAAGAGTCCCACAAGCAATTTACGAAGCCCAAGTGCTTCTCTTGCTCCCATTGAGGCTGCAATGTATCCAACTTCTGTTGAGCTCTGTGCAACTAAAGATTGTTTTCTGCAAATCCAGGAGATCATAGCTGATCCTAAACTGAAGCAACATCCTGATGTGCTTTTCCGATCGGTTACACTTCCAGCCTAATCTGAATCAGAGTACCCATGTAGATCTAGTTGATTATTCTTGTAAAGAAGACCATATCCAATAGTGCCTTGAAGATATCTCAAAATATGTTTCACAGCCATTAAGTGAATTTCCTTTGGCTCACACATGAACTGGCTGAGAACATTCACTGCATAGCAAATATTAGGTCTGGTGTTAACCAGATACATCAAGGATCCAATCATCTGTCTGTAAAGGGTTGGATCTGCACATTTGGATTCTGCTGCTGCTTCTTTCAATTTGTGAAGGTTGGTTTCCATAGGTGTAGACATCGGTCTACAGTCCAACATTCCAAATCTCTTCAGAATATCAATAGTATACTTCCCTTGGTTTAGTATAATGCCCTCTGATTTTTGCCATACTTCTAAGCCTAGCAGTAGTGTAGAATGCCCAAGTTTTTCATGTCAAATTCAGAAATTAGATCCTGTTTCCCTTGAGCAATGAGGTGATCTTCTCCTGTTATCAGCAGTTCATCAACATATAAAATAATTATTAGCATATCACCTTTGATTACCTTGAAGTAGAGATAGGAGTCAACATCATTCTTGGAAAATCCTAATCCCAAGAGATAGCTGTCAATTCTTTCATACCAGACCTTGGGAGCTTGTTTAAGTCCATAGAGGGCTTTCTTCAGTCTGCATACATGTGAGTCAAGTTTATGTATCAGAAAACCTTCAGGCTGTTCCAAATAGACTTCCTCTTCAATGGTTCCATTCAGGAAGGTCGTTTTCACATCCATTTGATGGATCTTCCAGCCTTTAGCTGCTGCAATGGCTAACACTGCTCTCACTGATGTGTAACGGGCAATAGGTGCAAATGTTTCTTCGTAATCAATGCCTTCCTTTTGAGAAAAACCTCTTCCCACAAAACGTGCTTTATGTTTTTCTATACTGCCATCAGCAACATGCTTGATTTTGAAGAGCCATTTGGAAGAGACAACAAATTTCTCTTTTGGTCTAGGCACTATATCCCATACATCATTCTTTAGAATAGACTGATATTCCTCTGTCATTGCATCCTTCCATGCTTGATGTCAGAAAGCTTCTGTAGCACTGACAGGTTCTGAGTTTATGATGTTGTTCATTAGAGCAACATAGCTAGAGAAACGTTTGGGTCTTTTACTCTCCCTGAACGTTCCTTTGGGTGCTGCATGATCTTCGGCTTCTTTGATCATTTTCCTGGCCCAAAGTGGTCTCTTTCTGCCGTTGTCATTTGTATTCTCATTTGAAGTAGAAGGAAGTTCATGTGGCATTTCCTCAGGGTGCTCCCTCTGAATCTCAGGAGCAGGTTCCATTTCAGGTACTCTAGGGGAATAGGTTTTTGTCTCACTAGAACTTGTTGCCCTCTTGAATGCAATGTCTTCTTCAAAGATGACATCTCTGCTCAATTCAATTTGTTTCTGCTCGGGTATGAATATCTTGTAGGCTTTGGAGGTTTCACTATAACCCACAAATACTCCCTTCTTTCCAGAAGGTTCTAGTTTGAATCTCTTCTCTTTGGGCACATGAATATAGACTGGACAGCCAAAAATCCTAAAATGACTAATGTCAAGTTTTATGCCGGCAAAGGCTTCTTCAGGAGATTTGTTATCAAGATGAGAATGAGGACATCTGTTCCGAATATAGACAACAGTCCTAGAGGCTTCTGCCTAGAAAGAAGTTTCAATGTTTTGGTCCAGCAACATTGCTTTAGCAACTTCTACAATGGTTCTATTTTTCCTTTCAGCAACCCCATTCTGTTGAGGGTTGTAGGCAACTGTGAACTCCCTCTTAATTCCAGCACTCATGCAAAATTCTTTAAAAATCTTAGAGGTGTATTCTTTCCCATTGTCTGTCCTTAAGGTTTTTATTTTCTTTCCGGAGAAGTTTTCAGTGAGGGCTTTAAACTCTTTGAACTTTTTGAGGATTTCTATTGACTCTTTACATTTAAGGAAATAGATCTAGGTTTTCCTAGAGAAGTCATCTACAAATATGACATAGTATACAAATCCTGCTTTAGAGGGTACAGACATGGGTCCACATAAGTCTGAGTGAACCAGTTCTAACACATTTAGGGTTTTGCTCAAACTATTGGGAAAGGACCCCTTTGTATTCTTTCCTAAGGCACAACCTTTGCAAGTTCCTTCATGAGATGGTTTTAACTTAGGTAAGCTTGTTACAAGTTTTTCTATAATAGGTAGGGCACAAAAATGAAGGTGTCCTAATCTTCTATGCCAAATCTCATTTGAATCAAAGGTGTTAAGGGTAAGGGCTTGTTTAACTTCAATGCATAGTTTGTAGAGGTACCCTTGTCTTACACCTATGGTTTTGGCTTTCTTGATTGTTGAGTTCTTAGGCCATGCTAAAACTTTCCCATCCATAAATGTGACTCTATAACCATTGTCTTCAAGGGCAGAGATGGATATAAGATTCCTCTTTATTCGAGGTACAAATAAGACTCCAGTGAGTTGTAGAGAAAGTCCAGATTTCAACTTGATGGAACAAGTTCCAACCCCGTTTACTGGGTGTGCAGAATCGTCCCCAATGGTTACTTCTTCATCAGACCTTTCAGTCATAGTATCTAAGTGTTCTCTGAACCCTGTGATGTGTCTAGAGGAACCACTATCAATTACCCAGTTGTGGGTGTTGTTGGATACTTGACTAGATAAGGCTGTATAGAACACAAAGTTCTCTGAATCATTATCTGAATTTGGCTTTCCTACTTTAGCAAAGGATGCTTGTTGTTTAGTCCTATCAGGGCACTTCATTGCATAGTATATTGATCACATCTAAAGCATTGTACTTGCGAGATATCTTTCTTCTTATAAGATCCCTTTCCATTGGAATTTCTCTTTCTTTCAAAAGATCCTTTCTTGAAGGAGTTTTTCTTACTCCTTTTATTAGACGTAAAGTTGAGTACATGAATGTCTTCATCTATGTTCTTTTGTCTATTTTCTTTTGTGGAGAGTCTGGTTTCTTCTTGAAGGTAGTCAGTTCTTAGCCTGTCAAACTTAGGAAGTTTAGATCTCGCACTCACTCCTTGAACAAATGACTCCCATGAGCTTGGTAGGCCTCCTAGTGTGATTAGGGTTAACTCTTTGTTGTCAATTTGATATCCAATTGTGGATAATTGATCCCTCAGTTCAATAATCCTCATGAAGTATGCATTGATGGACTCTCCTTTGTTTATTTGGGCATTGTTGATTTGCCTTTTTAATGCAAGAGTCCTACAGGTGTTGTTGATCTCATAAGTACTCTCAAGAGATTTGTACATATGGTATGCAGTTTCATGTTTTGCTAGGATGGGCACTATATGATCCGTAACTGCATCTACTAGGATTTTCATGGCCTTTTCATTGTTTTCAATCCATTGATTTTTCTTAGGTTCAGCCTCTGGTTCCTTTTTATTTTCTCTCACAAGTGAGTCTAGTTTATTCTCTTTTAGGATCATCATGATTCTAAATTTCCATGATGTAAAGTTATCTGCTCCTACAAGACGATCTTCAAATCTGATCACACTTGACATTATGAAGAATGTGATGTGGATTTGATTTTTAGAAAATACGAATATCTGGAGCAATCTGATTTTAGATTTGATTTGGATTCACACAACGTGACTCTGATACCATGTAAATGTAATCAAATCTTTACAAATGGAATCCTAAAAGAACTAAGATATAGACTAAGGTCTGAAATTCTAAGTCAAAGACGTTTCCAAATTTCTTCTTATACTCGAATGTGCAGATTGCAGAACATTTATTGATTTCGATGTTTGCATATCAAAGAATGAACCACCATAAATATGAGAGGAGACCTGCCCCTAAGAGGCACGTCTCATGAGAGGACGTGTCTCCACAAGTGGAGACACGTCCACTCATGGGACGTGTCCCTTAAGGCGCGCGACTCTTAGATAAAAATCGTTTATCATAAGGTTAGTATATCTAACACATATACAACCTTCTACAAGGTGGCAGATATTTGTATGTATTCCGATTTAATAAATGCAGAACATAACATCATTTATTTAGTTCGAATTTTGTATATATGCTCATAAATTCGATTATTTATATTTTAGAAATATTTATAAATGAATGATAATCTTTGATCATGTATAAATGACAATGATGCTTACAATAATCGTCATTCATATCTGACCGAAGCTATCATCAACATATATAAATAATTTCCTTTTCTTGTAGGTTCCAACCTACTAGAGACTCCAATCTCTACTTGACACAAATATAGGCTCCAACCTATCGGAGACTTCAACCTCTCCACACAAACTTTATCTTTCCACACCAACTGAGCTCCAACCCAGCTAGAGGCTACAACCTCTTAATTGACAGGCTCCAATTGTTGAAACATTTTGTCATTGATGCCAAAGAGTTTGAAATGGTTGAGCTGGCCATTGCTCAAATTTTGAACATAATTGAAATGTCAATTATTTGTGGTGGGATTTTTATGTAAGCATTTTTGTTTTTGAAGTGCCATGTCAGATTTGAAGTGTCCAAGAGGTCGAGTCACTTCTCTTTGATAACGCCTTGCTAAATTATGTATCGGCGGCTTGATAAATTCACATACCTTTGACTTGCCTTTTCTTGGCCAACGGCTTCAACCAATTCCATTGAGGGCGGTTTCACCTTATTCAGCTATTGATTTATTTTACCCGACAGCTCTATCTTTGTGCGATGGCTCCTTGCATGGCGATGACTATAGGTTGAATTCATGGTTTATAAAAAAATAAGACGTGAGCTGTAGATGTTATTACGGGCCTCATTGTGGTCATTCAATGCCTTCAATTTTGCATTCCTTTTTGCTCAGGCATTAAAATTCTATGAGCTCTCCATTTATTTGTGTGGTTGGGCCTTTGTGGCATATAATTTCTGTGGACCCTCTTTCTTTTGATGTAGACATGATAAAGTTACTATGTTTGGAAACAAATATCTTCGGTTGTATTCACGTTGGTGATGAATTTGCATCATTCAAGAGTTGGGTTTGTGAGGTGCGATGACTCCTTCCTTTTTATTAGCGGACAATGTTCTTGAGGGAGAAGTGGTTTTTTGAAAAAGACTTGCTTTGAAGATTTCATTAATCCCTTGTTATGTGTGTTGAGAGAATCCTTAAGTCGAGTGATGGCATTTTTCTTTGGGTCAAAATGTAGAGTGATGATTTTTAAATGCTAATTTTTTCTTCCATTCATCATCGGCATGTGAAGTGTGAGTTAAATCTGGTGTGGAGTTGGAGACGCGCAATTTTTTGGAGTTAGCCGTGTGGGTTTAGTGTGTGCTGTTGTGGAGATGTAACCACGACTACATTTTTGGAGTGTATTCATTGGTGACATAGTATGTGAGTCAAAAAAATCGATATGTTTGTGCTTCAGGAAGCCGCATATTGCCAAAGGATTCATGGGCTGTATTTAGTGGGTGTTGTGTGATTTATTTCAATTTTCTTGTGGAGTCTAAAGATTGAACAATGATCATATAAGGCATTCGATTTGTTTTTGACGAAGACTCTCCTTGTTCTACTTTTTTTTCTAAGCATAGACTTTATTACATTGGCAGTGCTGGTTTATATATGCTGATTGGCAGAGTTTATCTAAGGTTTTCTGAGTTGTTTTAGTGTGGAGATGTGCTGATTATATGTGTGCTTTGTGTGGATGCGTATGAGACCAAAGATGTTAACATCCTTATCCTTGGCACGGGTTGTGTAAAGGAACTATGATCATTATTTTGGTGGTTTTTAATAGTGAGAAGTTGGAGCTTGCTGTTACTGATTTATCTGAGCGAAGCTAATTGCAGTTTCTGGGTGAAGTGACCTAATGAGCAGCTTGTATCCATGCACGGACTCTATTACATTGGCAACGTTGGTGTTTTAGAAGTGTGTTTTAGTGGCGTTTGGCATTTCAGACTTGAGACGTGTTACATTTTGCATAACATTCATTCCATTCGGTGAGTTGGTGCTCACGTTGGAGTTGGTGCTTCAATTGTTCGAAGTTGGTGCTTCTAGAAAGTTGGTGCTTCTAGTGAGTTGGTGCTCATTTTTGAAATTTGGAGATTGTAGTCTCTTGGGTTGGTGCCCATTTAAAGTTAATAAAAGCAATATTTTTCCGTGGTTTTTCCCAAGAGGGTTTTCCACGTAAAAACTGTGTTATTATATCTTTTCTCTCTATTCTTGGTTCTGTGTTATGGTGATTTGTTTTGAAAGTTTTAAAATACTGATTCACCACCCCCCCCTCAGTATTTTCTGTGTGCTTTTCAATTGGTATCGGAGCAGGGTTCCTTCGAATTAAGAGCTTAATGGCTTGAAGGTAGATCTTGTTAGCACACATGGGTTCTCATGAAGGACTTTCTACAACTAGAGCTCCTTTATTTGATGGTTCAATATGCTTTATGGAGCATACAAATGCGTACTTATTTAATGTCTCTTGGAATCGATATATGGCAGTGTGGTAACTGGATATTTAATTCCAGCAACTCCTCCAATGGATGTAGATGTAAAAAGAGCTTTTGAAAATAATGCTAAAGCTATGAATGCCATTCTCTGTGGTTTAGCAGAATCTGAATTTCTTAAGGTTATGCACTGTGTACAACTCATGAAATTTGGGACAAACTTCTTAAATCTTATGAAGGAGATGATATAGTCAAGAAGGCGAAGCTTTAGATGCATAGAAGACAATTTGAGAGTCTTAAGATGCAAGAAGAAGAAAATGTTGCTGCATATCTACTATGCGTAGATGAAATTGTAAACACTATCAAAGGTTTAGGAGAAAAGATTGATGAGTCCACCGTTCAGAAGATATTGAAATTTCTTCCTTTGCGTTTTGATGCAAAGGTTTCAGCTATTGAGGAGCTGAAGGATCTTGACAAGTTGACAATAGATGAGCTGCACAGTAATCTCACAGAGTATGAGATGAGAATGATTCCTAATCAATCAACCAAAAAGGAGGCAGCCTTTAAAGTTTAAAGGAAGGGAAAAGACAAAGAACTTACAACTAGTGATAGTTTAGATGAAGATTTAAACATTGATGAGGCACACTTCATGTGGAAATTGAAGAAGGGTTTAGGAAAATACAAAGGCAAGTTGCCTTTCAAACGCTTCAATTGCGGAAAGGTGGGACACTTGCATCCAAATGTCCTTATGTTAAGAATGAGGACAACGATAGTGAAAAGAAAACAAAATATCTTAAAAAGGGGTATCAAGGTAAGAAGTTTAAGATATCTAGAATTTTTTTTAATTCAAAAGATCACAATAGCTTAATAGAAGATAGTGATGAAGTGTCTTCCATAGAAGAAATCTTATTCATGGCTGAAGAAGAAAATATGCCTGAGATTGAAGATGAAGATATAGAAGATGAGCAATATGATGAAGGAGAAATAGATCTTGAAGTAGAACTTGTTAGTGCACCAAGTGTAATCAAGAAACTTAGAAAAAAAATCAGAAGTTGAAATCATAGAAACCCGAAGACAATGAATCTAAGGTTATTGCATCTCAAGCTCTTCAAGAAGCTGAAAAGAAGATTTTTGATCTAAAAGTTCAGATTGAAGAAGCCAAAAAGATTGAAGATGTTAGAAATTTGCTCAAAATGAAGAAGGAAAACTGTGAAAGACTCGAAGTTGAAATAGTTTCTCTCAGGAAATTAGACAAATCAATGTTGCAATTGAAGAATGAGATAAAAAATCAGAAAAGTTCTATGTCATTGAATGATCTTATTAGCTCACAAAAATCTTCTACTGATAAAGGTGGAGTTGGATTTGAAGAAGGTCAAAGTTCCAAGCCTCCAAAGAAGAAAGGCAAAAGAGCAACTTTGATAGCACAAAAGGTTTGCAATAAAAAATAAAAAATAGCACTTTTAGAAGACCTATTTCAAGGCAACCTCACATGACCAGATTTAACAATTCTTTCTTTTATGGGTATTGTTTTTCATGCAATCATCTCGGTCACAAGGTAGCAAACTGTAGAGTTTATGCAAGAAATGATTTTAGATATGTGAATAGAAATCAAGGATTCTTGCATAGGAATTCTTTTGCTCCTTTGATGGATTACAATGTTATATGTTACAAATGCAATAACTTTGGTCATACTGCAAAGACTTGTAGAAGCAATTTTGCAAAATCTTCCAAGCAAAGTAAAAAGAAAAAGCGATAGGTGGCTGAAAAAGAAGTTAGTAAGAAGGTTTGGAGGAAGAAGAAAGAGGTAGAAAAAGCTGAACCTATGATTTTGCAAACAACCCTACATGCATAGAATGAGAGTGATCAATGGTACATTGATAGTGGCTGTTCCAGACATATGATAGGAGACAAAAGCAAGTTTCTCATGTTGAAGAAAACAAATGGTGGTATAGTAGGATTTGGTGACAATGCTTCAACAAAAATTTCAAGTAAAGGCACCCTTATGTTGAATGATGGAAGAACAAAGGTAGAGAATGTTTTGTATGTTGAAGGTCTAAAACATAATTTATTGAGTGCGAGTCAAGGCAAACTCTTGTTTTCAATTCTGATGGTTGTCAAATTTGTAAGGATGGTAGACATATTGTTGAAGCTAGTAGAGCTGCTAACAATCTTTACATTCTTTATGATATGAAAAGTGACCAGTGTTGTTTTAGTCAGGAAGATGTAGGATGGCTATGCACAAAAGGATGGATCACTTGGATTTCGATAATCTTGTTCAGATCAGCAAAAAAGAAACATTTGAATACTCGCGGAAGAAGTTGGGAGTGATTTCACTCCATCTTTGACTAGATGTCTATATTAGAGGGAGCTTTCATTGTCATATCTTATCAACCCTGTTTCAGTTATGCAGGTTGTTCATTTTTTCATTGATGTCAAAGGGGGAGTAGTGAGTCAGGGGGAGCAACCTTGTTTTAGAATAGTTTGGTTTCAGAGCAGCATTGGTTTCAGGGCAGTCTTGGTTTCAGAAGTTGTTGCCATCAAGGACAAAGGGGGAGACCAACCTATTAGTCTTTCAATTGCTGATAAGATATTCTCTTCTACACAAATCTTATTAACCTCTAAATCTTTTCTCAATCTTCACAACTCTGAAATCTCTATATTTTTCAATATTCACAAATTTGATTCAAATTCTAGATCCTTCAAGATTCTCACAAATCTGCTTCAAACTCATATGTCTTCATAAATCTGAATTTTTTTAATCCATCTCACTAGGATAAATCATTTATTTCATCATGCACATGTCTTTACTATACATCAGATTTATTCTTCAAATTTTTTGCTCTTATTCTTTGTAATGTCCCCTTTTTAAGCGAGCATTAGAGTTGGAGGTTTAGCCTATCATCGGGTCTTCATAGGCTAATAATGGTGATTAGAGGGCCTTGTTTTGGAGATATCTGGTATCTCAGTTGGCAGTTTGTAGCGTTTGGCATCTCGAGATCCTTGGCTTATTCAGAGGCAATGTTATTTAGGGGTTTGTGGCTTCATTTGTATACACTTACTATTTATAGTAAGTCAGCTGGATGATATAGGCCAACCTTACTATTTATAGTAAGGCCCCTTGGTGAGCAATGAGTTTGGTGGGCTACTTCTTGATGCAGACGAAATTGATTTATGAGATTTATTATTGGAGTTATGAAGTTTTAATTATTATTAAAGTAATTCTTGAATAATAATTAATTATTATAAAGTGCACATCATTAAATTTTTTTTATTGACTTTATTATGAAAGGGATATTTAATGATTATAAAGTCAAATTAGTAAAAGTGCATTTAAGTTTTATTGGGCGCCCACTTTAAGAGGTATATTATAAAGCAAATAAATTATATCATTTTAAATGATTAAAAGGCCTCTTGGAAACTGTGCCGTTTGGGAGAAAATATAAAAAGGGCACTCAAAAGCATTTTCATTATCATTGTTGGTTAAAACACTTGGCTTTGTGCTTTGGCTTTGGAGGTGAAACCTAGGGGTTTGCTGCAAATCGATCTTGGAGAGCATAGATTCTCTTTGATTCAAGCATTTTGAAGGTGTAAAAGATCATCTAAGGTTTGCTAGTCTGGTGGCTTTATCTAAGAAGTCACATTGTGCATTACAGAGGTGATTATCATCTGAGCTTTAAGGGTTTTGAAAGGTAGATTCAGATTGTTCAAGAATCATCATTGTTGAATATTTTCATTGCTGTCAAGGGACCATATTCTTGGCACGTGGGAATTTGAAGTGTGCAGATTTTAAGTGATTATCGTCAGAAATCAATAGGGTTTTAAGAGCTGGTAGAGTTTATTGAAAACACCATCATTGGAGCTCTCTTTACCACGTGGGCCTCTAAAGCTGTGCCCTCCTTTATGTTGCACCATACTGCTGTTAACAGCAAGATGTGTGAGTTGGTGACAAAAATGGGTACATCAATAAGGGTGTCTTGTTCATTGTTTCTATTCGGTGCATGTCTGGAGGTGGAGAAAAGCCTCATTTATGAGAGGCGTTGGATTCAATGAAGGCTGTTGTTGCCGATCATTTGTATCAGACTTTTTCAGAATTTAATTTCAGTCATCGAGGTATGAAGATTAATGAATTCTCAAACATTGTATTTAGAGTTGAAATGAATATATTGTAATTTGCATGTTAATGTAAATCTGATTGAAATAAATATATTAAGAGATTGCTACAACAGTTGACTCTCATTGCAATAGTTTGTCAATATTCTTCATTTGGTATTTGCATATGTTATTTGCAATTCCTGGTATTATATCTCATTGGAAATAAAAGCAAGCAAAAACTTAGAAACCCCAAGCTTAAATATACAGGCAGAAACTCAGTTAGCAAATGTCCACCTTGGGTGGGACATTTCATTCTTCTTTTAGATCTGCCTTAAAATTCAGAAAATATTCAATTAACTTGCTGCATTTGATTCTCCTTTCAATCTTTATTTATATCATTGTATTTTGTCAAAGGGTATGTCTTTTCATGGGAGATGTGCCTTATTTAAAGGGATGTGTCCCTTTTTAAAAGCCATCACTTCCTTTAATAAATTCTTTTTCTAGTGCACTTTAGTTAATTAATGAATCGGTGCTTATTCAAGCATCACTGCCTTAAGGATATAAATAACACATAGGTGGGTCACAGCTTTTTTAATGTTATTTGCTGCGTTAAAGATCATGTATGTGGTCGGCCAAATATAGTTTAAATTTAATTTTATGCCAATATCATTGCTGCTTTATAAATCTGAGAGCTAACTTGTAGAATAATTTAAGTTTATTTGCTCCCATATCATGAAGTCGGCTGCTTGCTTGGGGAGTTTTGACATTTAGATCTTTCTTTAAACATTTTCATATGGGTCGGCTCATATTATCTTTTTCAATGTTTAAACCATGCATATACCTAAGTGATAGGGTTTGCCGAATTTCATGCGAAATTCGGCAGACTTCAAAGAATTACTAAAAAATTGTTGAAATTTGCTTCATATTCGTATGGATTAAAAGGTGCCATTTTTTTAATAAAATATATTGCAGAAAAAAATGTTTTAAGGGTTTAGTACAGTTTTTTTCTGCCATTTTTAGGGTTTGGTAGGGTTTTTTCCGCCATTTTTTAGGGTTCGGGATGGATGCGAAACTTTCAAATGTCTATTGGTTTGTTTTGGACGAACCCAAACATACCTATAAAGAACCCAAAAATAAGTCGCGAGCCCTTCCCGAACACTCCGCAAATTGCAATTAAAATTTTAAAAGATAATGCCCTGGCAACTAAAAGGATTGTTTTCGCTGGTAGTTGTCACTCGTGTAGGCTTCCTCTCATCATTGGAGCCTCTCCAATGAAGTCTCTTGAATCTAGAGCAGAGTGGAAACTCATGCTTGCCTTCCCTTTCATGCCCACAACTAGTCTTGCAAATTTAGGGATTCATTAGAATTGAACTTTAATATATTAATATTTAGTAAAATTATATTTAAAGTTCAATAATTTAATTTATTAATATAATATAATATATGTTTAATTTATTAATATAATATTCTATATGTTCAAAATATTATATTTAAAGTTGGATATTTTTAATTTATTAATATAATATTATATATGTTCAGATTCAAAATATTATATTTAAAGTTGAATATTTTTAATTTATTAATATAATAATATATATGTTTAAAATTTAATATTATTTAAGTTATGAATTATGAATTTAATTCTTATGGCGATTTTGCTTATTATATACATGTTAATAAAGGATCAAGAATTCAACATTATCTGAAGTTCTTCCTATATGAGATTCGATCTACAATAGTAGAACATTTATCAATTTCAATATCTTCTTTTGTGGATCGGATCTGCATTAAGTATGTAAGAGGGAGACACATCCCATGAGCGGACATGTCTCCACAAAGTGGAGGCATCTCCGTTCATGGGATGTGCCTTTTCACTTAACTAAGCACCCGATCTATAATTGGGTTATGTTACTTAATAAACATAAATGCTTACTAAGTTTGATCTGTATTTATCTTGCATAGATAAATAATAATCAATCTGAAAATGATCACTGATAATGATGCTCGATCGGGATCCTATATGAAACATGAAGAACCATTAATCTGCAAGTAATAACCTCTAGATGCAGATCGATAATATAATAGTAGTTCGATCAGATAAGTGATCATCGATGTCTATATTTGACCAAAGCTACCATATTTCAACACTCCCTCTTAGCTAGGGAAGATAACTCCAACCAAGTATAAAGTGATATCACCGTACATGTGATATCAGAAGATGTGGTATACTACAAGTGTCAAGTCACATGACATTCTTCATAACACATCTTCATTATGGTATGTGCACTGACATCAAGTCACATGATGTCTACCAAAATAAATCATGGCATATCCACGGATATATATACATATCCACCATGAATAAGGATCATAATGATCTTCAAATTTATATCAAGTCTCATGATATCTATCAAAATGTCCAAGAGATACTATCATGACATATCCGCGGATATCAAGTCACATGATAGTGAAACTAATCATTGTAAAGTCGTCACCTTACAATGTCAAAGTGTTCATTATCAAAAAGATTGTCACCTTTCAATAATGTACACAAAAACGGGGGGGAGGGGGGGCATAAAGTCATGGAGTCACACACATGACAAAAGAGTTTACACATTAACATCTTTTAAATATATTAGTACAAATAAACAGATTGAGTCTTAATAACTTACATTTCAAACATACCAAGTTTCTTCCTGAAGAGTTCAACTTTGACTTTGGAGAGAGTTTTTGGTGAATGTCTGTTGTTTGATCGCTTGTACTAATATACTCCAACTGGATCACATTCCTTTCTACCATGTCTCTCACATAGTGGTAAGGAATTTCTATATGCTTTGATCAAATAATCCCACAAGCAATTTCCGGAGCCATACTGCTTCTCTTGCTCCCATAGAGGCTGAAATATAATCAGCTTCTGTTGTACTCAGTGCCATAGAAGATTGCTTCCTGCTACACCAGGATATCATCGCAGACCTCAACCTGAAACAACATCCAAAGGTACTCTTTCGATTATCTTCTTTAGGTTTAGTAGGCTCCCTTTGAATCTTCAAGCACTTGCATCAACCTCCTGACTTTATCGTCCAAGATTGCCTGCAATACTTGCTTTAGAGAAATGGTTTCCAACGCACATCTCTGTAGAGATTCAAGGTTGTCCTCTTCAACCTCATTCCAAATCCCTCTATTATAAATAGGTTTGCGGAGTTACCAGTGTTAAATCCAGGTTGACTGACATGAGGAATTCTAATCTCAACTGCTGAAGAGGTACTTCAAGGATTTAGCATCAACACTGCAACCCTTACTGAATCGTAGAACTCCCTCTGAGGGTTAATTCTTCCTCTTCGAAGAGATGTCTTCAGCCATTCACTCAGTCTCAGGGCTGCAAGCAGTGTCTCCATTCTCTTTTCTCTTGAAAGCAATATCTTGGGCCATCATGATTTGCTCTCTCAATGTTAAAGCATGAATATATAATAATTCATGAACATTATTCAACCATGCAATACTTATCTTAATGAATTCACAATCCTGTACGCAGAATTGAGGGATCGATATCAATGATCACAATATTTGCTCTCTCCGCCCTTTACAGTGGCGTCGATCGTTGCTGCTCTTAATGCAAACTCTTGACTTTGATTACAATTGATCACACAACATTGGAGTTGAAATCTTCACGGGACTGGAACAATATGATCGATCATCATCTAATCTGCATAAACTCGATGACCAGACAACACAAAATAAAATTCAATTATCTTAACTTATCCCAGTGATCTTTTACTAACACACATGATCAAACAAATGTTATTAGAACTACACAACCTTGTAGACTGACTTTCAACTCAAATGAAAATGATTTTAAGGATACACAAAAGAATACTTATCTATTAATTCATCCAACAGTGACGAACTGTACTTTTGTTTGAGAGCCCAATCAGGATTCACAAAGTGCTTGAAGTTGACAGATTGTAATGCACGCCTTCAATCTTTTCGGGACACAATCTAGTCATCATCGTGTCCTACCATCAATTGCTTCCACATGACCTGCTGCAGGGATATGACAAATTGAAATTTTGACTCTGTAAGTAGGTCGTTGCAGTCAAATGATTATGTTGCGATTTCAAGTGGTGCTTCCCAGAAGTATAGACACACATTGATGTAAGATACTCAGCGGTGATGATTCTCAAGCCACAAAAGCGAACAACAGATGTATTGAGAACTTGAGCAATTTCAAAGATCACCAATTCCGCATCAATGAGAATACCTGATTGTCCAAATTTGGCATACATGACAGTTGACACAACTGCAAAGCCTAAGGGGGAGATGACGCAACCTTCAGACTAGAGTCCGCCTGCAAAGAGATGACACTCTAAGCTATTGACACAATCTGGAGTATGATGCACATAGATTACAATGTGGACTTCCAATATGGCGTCAGACAGAGGACGCTTTGCTGGAAGATGAACGCAGTGTAATGTTCCCCTTTTGGCAGTAATCCTGTCAGTGGCTCATCAGCCTATTTCGGAATCCTGTAGGCTTGTTGAGGTGTTTCAAAGGGTTCCAGTTTTGGAGGTTTTGTGATCTTTCCTCATTATTACTATTTATAGTAAATACAATTTTTGGCAGTTAGTAGTTGTCAGCCTTTAGTTCATCACGTCATTGGTAGCAGTATTTAGAACTAAGCCTTGGCCTTTTGGAAATATATTTTTTAATGGATTTCTTCATTAATTGAGCAAATGGTTTTAATTTGCAGTTACCCCTTGGCCTAAGGAATTAACTTCAAGTTGTTTTAAAAGGGGGGCTTTAAGGGTGGCGCCACATGAAGAATTCAAAAGGTTTTTTATTAATTTAATTCTTCATCATCTCAAGTGGGGCGTATTTTTGAAGAGTTATATTTCTTTTTTGGAAATTGAAAAGGTGATGGCTTTTGGCGTACCTTCTTGGAGGATTTGAATAGTCTCCTCTCTTCCTTTAAAATTGAGGCTTGGCTCCAGCATTTGATCATCCATTATTTTGCTAAACTTATGTTGTCGAATCATTTTATGCTTCGAGGAATGCTGACCTCTTAGTTCATTCTTCAATTTCGTGTTTGTAAGATAACAGATTGAATTATTGCTGCTTCTCATCCAAACTAGCAGATTGAGTTTCAAGGTGAAAATTTGATGTATTTTCTAGTTTTACAGTTGCTGTTTGCATACAGCTGAATGTTGTTTTTGTTCATGGCTGAATGTACGAATTTTATATTGTTCTAGGCATTTGAAATTATTAATCCTAAGGTCTAGGCGACCAACTCCTTCAAGTGGCAGATTTTAATTTGAAGTGGTTATTTTTATAATAAGAAATCGCCCCTCTCAAGGGTCGTACCTTTCAGCATGCATTGGGAAGTGTGCCATTAATTATTGCAGGTGTTTCGGAGCTGTTTCTATGTCTCAACAGGGGCGCCTATCTCCCAATTAACCTTTGCCTTCGATTTCACGCCATTCGGAGGTATTTTGATCAAGTTGTGAGCATTTTACATATTTCTGTAGTTGCTGATTACCATTTCCAGAATTGCAGTTTCTGAGATTAAAGCAGTTCATTTGCTGTTTCCATATTCTATCTTCTTTCTTATTATTCTCTAACTCGGAAACATTATATTAAGTGGTGCTTAGAAAAATGGTGATGAACAATGTAATTTGCAACTTTTTACCTTGTACAAACTGTTAACAGTAGTACTGTTTCAGTTTTAGCTTTGCTGCAATTAATTAGTTAACTTCACATTTAGCACCCCTGGATGGTATACCGCCAGTGTGGATAATTCTGTTTTGTAATATCTTTCATGCCCACTTTCAAGTGGTGAATCCCCACTCTTCAGTGGATGCCTGCCGCAGTAGAAAAAGTAATCAATTGTAATCTTTTCCCCCCACTATTTGGTGGTAGTGTGGAAAGCTCTTTGGCTGGTTATCCGCCTTGTTTTTTTGAAATTAATTAGTAGTACTCCACCATATGTTAGCACCTCGCCTGCAAAAGGATCTTGAGTGCACATCCTTGGTGTCGAGTTTAATATTTCTCTTTCAGTATAATCTCGTACTTGTTGATTTAGTAGATCCTAGGGATCCTCTGACCATATGCTCGCCCCTCCTCCTTAAGTGGTTTTAGGGCGCATTCTTGGTTAGAGTTCTTTCATGTACATTTTGGTTATGCTAACCTTAACGTGTGATTGATTCTATTGTAAATGTTTGGTTTAAAAATCAAAAAAATTGAGAGAGAATAGTTCACGCAGACCTTCAAGATGGTGTCGGCCAAAGATTATTGACCATCACGGCTTCAGAATGACGCGGGCATATAATCTAGACTCCACCTCAGGTCCCGATACCTTCAGTTGTGCGCCCCTAAGATATCTCAAATTATTAACAAGTAGTGACCGATCCTTGCAAATACGCATTCGTGGTCACCATACCTTGATGAAAGACTTGATTCTCAAACATCATTGAATTCCAACCATTTATCATAGATTCCTGGCAACCTTTAAAGACGATACTCCTTCATCCAGTCAGAACTTTACGGGAAGGTGAATAAAGATTGCCGTCCATGCCAGTCGATGATGAACCCTCCAAATTTGCTGATAGATCTGGGCATACATGGACTCACGAAGAAGATCCTTCCCGTAATGGCGGCGTCAAGTATAATGTTATCTCACAAAGAAGATCCTTCCTGTAATGGCGGTGTCAAGTATAACGTTATCTCTGCTTCTTGCCCATAAGCGATATTATCCAAGCTCCACCCAAGGTGGCGTCGCTTAGATAGCCCCAACGGAGAATTCGATGATGATTATAGCAACGTTAATGTGAATAGAAGCTTCCTCTGCGAATGGATGGTTTGAACAAAGTTCTTGTGAATTCTTAACTTGGCTCTGATACCATGTTAATGAAGGATCAAGAATTCAACATTATCTGAAGTTCTTCCTATATGAGATTCGATCTACAAGAGCAGAACATTTATCAATTTCAATATCTTCTTTTGTGGATTGGATCTGCATTAAGTATGTAAGAGGGAGACACGTCCCATGAGCAGACATGTCTCCACAAAGTGGAGGCATGTTCGTTCATGGGATGTGCCTTTTCACTTTAACTAAGCACCCGATCTATAATCGGGTTATGTTACTTAATAAACATAAATGCTTACTAAGTTCAATCTGTATTTATCTTGCATAGATAAATAATATCCAATCTAAAAATGATCACTGATAATGATGCTCGATTGGGATCCTATATGAAACATGAAGAACCATTAATCTGCAAGTAATAACCTCTAGATGCAGATCGATAATATATTAGTAGTTCAATCAGATAAATGATCATTAGGGAAACCCGGGGACGCGTCCCCCCCCCAAAATGCCCTGTACCCGTTCCCGAGACGTCTCGGGTACCGGGGGACGGCAGGGGGACGCCCCTCTTTTCCCATAAAACTCAGGAAACGTGCCGGGGATGGGGGGACGGCGTTGACTGAAAGAGGGACGGCTGACCATCCCCGGGGACGGCCACGGGACGGCTGAGCCGTCCCTCGACTGTCCAGGGGACGGCCGGTCGTCCCCCACGCTTTAGACACTTCTAACTTAAAAAATAAATCATAATTTTAAAAAATTTCGGCCAAGCCTACGTGGCATGTGTGGGCCCCATGGATTTTGAGTCTCTTATTAAAGGAAAAGGGCCTCTCTAACCTCATTATGTGCATTTTGTTTGTTTGAGTAGCCAAGGGTTTGAGAGCAAAAGAAGTTGCAGCCATTGAAGGAGAAGGAGCAGCAGCTTGAAGGAGGAGAGGAGGTTGAAATAGTGTTGAAGGGAGTGCAAATCCACTAAAGAGGTATGCATTTTCTTTCCCTATTTTATTTTTTTCATTTTTTTGCAAAATGTGAAGCATACATTGTCTGATTTTTTTTATTTTTTTGCATTTTCAGTTTAAACTTGCATTCTAAAAACAAAAAACATGAGCAGTAGTGAGAATGGAAGTGACAGTGAAGTTGAAATGCAAATTAGAAGGCAAAGTGGTGGGGGTGGTAGTAGAACTAGAGAGCAAAGAAGTGAAAGAACCCCAATCCAATGCCATCCTTCATCAACCAATACCAAAACTATGGAAGACTATGCAAGACACCCATTAAACCCAAAAAAACCATTCCTTCGATATGTTACACCCGTGGGTGAAACACAAAAAAATTCAGGGGGGAGTAGGGTTTGGTTTTGCCATGTTTGTGAAAAAGACTTTAGGGGCAGCTACACAAGAGTTAGGTCTCATTTTTTGGGTGAGGTGGGCCATGGAGTTAGAGTGTGTTCTTCATTGACAGATGACCTATTTTTAGAATGCCAAAAAATTCAAATAGAGTGTGATGGTGGGGTTCAAGGTGGGTCTCCTTCTTTCCCAAGTGCACAATCATCCATGCCTACTCCTAGTCCTTCCACGGTTGGTAGTAGTGGAGTTCTCTTAAGAGCAAAGAGGAAGGTGAGTGGCAGTGGTAGTGAAAAGGCAACCTCAGTTGAGTCCCTGTTTAATAACCAAGCACGAGAGAGTACTGAATCCGCCATTGCCAAATTCTTTTTTGCACATGCCATTCCATTTCATGTGGCCCGTTCCTCTTATTTTAAACAAATGGTGAGAGAAATAGCCACAGTTGGTCCTTCATTCATACCCCCTAGAGATCATAAGCTATGCACCACCCTCCTAGACAAAGAGTATTCCAAAGTTAATGTGTTAATGGAGGAGATGAGGCAAACGTGGATGAGGACGGGGTGCTCTATAGTGATGGATGGGTGGACTGATTGTAGACGTCGGCCACTCATCAATGTCATAGTCACATGCCCTGTTGGTTCTTATTTTCTTAGAGCCGTAGATTGTTCAAGGAAACGTAAGGATGCAGAATTCCAGTTTTCCATTTTGAGAGATGCTATAGAGGAGGTTGGGGCTGCAAATGTGGTGCAAGTGATCACCGATTCTGCACGTGTGTGCAAATCGGCTGGGTTGATGGTGGAGGGTAAGTACAGGCACATATTTTGGACCCCATGTTGTGTTCATGCATTGAACAATGCATTGAAAGACATAGGGAAGTTGGATTGGGTGAAGAAAATAGTGGTAGAAGCTAGAGATATTCAAATGTTTATTTGCAATCACCACACCTCACTTGCTCTCTTCAGAACATTTTCAAAGAAGGAATTTCTCAAACCTGTTGAGACAAGGTATGCCACTCACTTCATTTTGTTTCACTTTCAATTTGTATTCATAATCTGATTTTGTTTTAAAATTTTATTTTTTAATGAATCATTGAATCAATGAATGAACATTGAATGTAGATATGCCACATACTTCATCTTGTTAGAGAGGATGGTAGAGGTGTATGAGCCTCTACAAGCAATGATGGTCAATGCAGAGTGGGCTAGATGGCCTAATGCAAGTTCTACTGAAGGAAAGAATGCCAAACAAAAGATCCTCGATGACAATTGGTGGGCCAATGTGAGGTAAGACATTAGATGGCTGATTTTCATATTAAATTTCTGATTTTAATATTTTAATTTTATTGTCCAATGTTCCAACTTTTGAAGTTTCTAACATGTCAATTAACTTGTCAACTAATTATTTTGAACTTTTTGTTTGCATTTTGCAGATATATTTGCTCCTTCATCTCCCCTATTGTAGATGTCATCAGATATGTTGATACAGACTCTCCTAGTCTTGGAGAGATTTATGAGACATTTGACAGTATGTTTGGGAAGATCAAGCAAGTTATTTCAGCAAAGGACCCCACTTTGGATTTATATGAGCAACACATTGGGCCCATTGTGACGTGAAGGTGGAATATAATGAACACCCCGCTTCACATGGCTGCCTTTGCTCTAAATCCAAAATGGTATGCACCAAGGCCTGGTAGGGTGCCTCCATGTGATGATAGTGAGGTTTTAGATGGGTTCACACGGGCCATTGAAAAGATTTATCTAGCAGAGCAGGCTTCACTAGTTCGGTCACAATTCCTAGACTTTGCAAATCTTACGGGCCCAAACTTGAGTAAACCACAGGCGAGGTTGGATAGAGCTATATTAGCTCAATCGAACCCTATTGGATGGTGGACCTATCATGGGAGGGATACACCGCAGTTGAAGACACTTGCTACTCGCCTTCTTACACAGGTTGCTAGTTCCTCTGCTGCAGAGAGGAATTGGTCCACGTATAGCTTTATCCACTCCCTCAAGAGGAATAGACTTACCTCTAGACGAGTGGAGAAGCTAGTGGTCGTTCATAGTGCTCTTCGGCTTCAGGATCGGCAGACTCCAGAGTATCGACAGACTCCAACTCTACGGTGGGATATTGATCCCAAGGACGTGGCCTAGGTAGATGAGGAGGAGACAACTGAGGGTTTGGTTGGGATTCCGTTGGTTGAGGAGGAGCATCACAGTGGCAGTGACTCAGAGGATGATTCTGATTTTGATGCGGTTATGAGGGATGATTAGGGGCAGCAGTGCTCTTTGACTTTGTTTATTCTGTATTCATTACTGACATTGTATTTTGATTTTCATAGCAAACTTGAAAACTATATGGCAGCAATGTAGCCTTTGGGCATTTTGATATAAGTTTATAAATTATAACTTGGAGGTTGTTTCATGATTCGTGTATGTTAATTTTGAATGTGTATTAAGTATTGGCATAATGTTGGACACAAATGTTATATGTTAGTGTTCTATAATGTGTATTATGCATGCCTTATCCATATTATCATATGAATATTTAAAATTTCCCTATATTTTTATATAGCCGTCCCCTGCCGTCCCTAATTTTGGCCTCAAAAATCGGAAACTTGGGGACTCGTCCCACCGTCCCCTGCCGTCCCCGTCCCGGAAACTTGGGGTAACCTTGGTGATCATCGATATCTATATCTGACCAAAGCTACCATATTTCAACAATACATAATACATGCTATGTATGTGACATTTAAAATTAATTTTTAGTTTTACTCTATATATAAAATTTTATATGTTTTTGTATGAACGAACCCAAATCTATTCATCAATGTTAAACTATTTTGAACATTTTGTGAATATATTATTTATATTTAAAAAAAACAAATTTATGTAAGGTGAATTTAATCACGATTTTTTTTTTCGAATTTTTTCTTGTTGCCGAATTTCATTCGAATTTTAATGTTGCTGAACACAAACACGAACTCGAACCTTGCGACATAGCATATAACTCTTTAATGGGCCATGCTTTTCCTTGACATTATGATGTGCCTTTGACATTTATGACAACATATTCTAACATGAACATCTTTGACTTTTGGGTCTTACATTTTAAGAAGGAAAAAAACCCTAGATGTGGCAAAAATCAGACCAGCCTTAATGTTATGACGCTGAAATTGTAATGCAGTAAAATGCAAATAAATGAATAAAATAAATAACATAATACATATTAAAATTATAAAAGAAAATATTAGCAATTTAATATTATTATAATTATAATTATTGTAAGATAATATTATAATTATAAATATAAACATTGATAATTTAAATATCATTGTAATATATATAAATACTAAAAGATAAAGAACCAGAAAGAAAAGAAACTAGTATAAAATTAAAAATAATAAATACACTGCCAACAACAGCGATGAAGACATTGAAACTCTACTATAGCCGACTCCCCTTTATAAAGGTCAAAGCATTACTATGGCCTACTCTTCTTTATTAAAGAAGCATAAATAAATAAATTGATGGAGATGACTAAAGGGGGCTGTGATTTATTGCTTATAATTAGGATATGAAAAGTAGTGATTAGTATATGGTAAAAGGCAGCGATTACATGTGACTAAAGTCTTCAAAAAGGCAAGGATTAGAGTCTACAAGGGAAGTGATGGAGATTGAGGAAAGGCTGCGACTGTTTGAAATGCTGCCTCTTTTCTAAGGGATGCCTCCCTTCATTAAGAGGCATAAGAAAGATATAAATGATATAGAAGTTGAAGAAAGAAGGCATGATGCATCGAATCAGATCTGCATCCAAGGGAGCTTGAACATTGTACTATAATCAGATTTGAGGACAAAGATATGTGGAATAGCAAATAAGGACAGAATATATCAGCCAAAAAAGGAAAAGCATATATTCTGAACACTAAATCATTTAATCATCTATAAAAGGATACCTTCTGAAAATCAGATCAACAAGTATCCTTAAAAACATATTCATAATTTAGGCATAAGAATATGAAATATACCGGACAATTTTTTCAATTTTTTAACACAATTAAATTCACCCGTTAACATTAATGAATACTCAATCCAACTGAAGGGAACCCTTTCCTCTGATCAACCCAGATCCCAATGCGGGCAAGGTTGAGAGCATACTCGAAAGGGGATCATTAGCATAACTGAAACAGCTGGAAGAGTAATAGGAAGAAGATACAATCAACTCAACCACTTATTCAACGGGAGGACTGGAGATAGAAATTACATTGTTGAAAGTAACAATCAACTCAACCACTTATTCAGCGGAAGGATTGGAAAGATAGAAATTACATTGCTGAAAGTAACAATCAACTCAACCACTTATTCAGAGGGAGGACTGGAAAGAGAAGTACAATGCTGAAAGTAAATATGCAACTCGACCACTTATTCAGCGAAAGTGTGTTAACGGCTCAGCCGATCAACAATATGCAAATGCAATACAATAGACTGAGCATGACCAATCTCTTCAGACTTAGAAAAAATTTCAATGCATTTTCATCATTTTGAAGGTGATTCTGACCTTCATCTCGCGTTTCCCGACATTCGACAAAACTTCAGAATTGGTTGACAGGCTCATTGCAGAGCTGGTTGAATTTTGAACAAGGGCTCCTAGAGAGCACTTCTCTTAAAAGCATCATCTGGCAGCTGAAAAACATGGGCGTCCCTGGTCTCCAAGGGCGCTTTTCTTCCCAAAGATAAGCCATTTTTGCAACTGGCTAGAAATTCACTTAAATGCTGACTGCAAGTAGCTATCAAGTTTTCTGACTCGGCTGAGGTGTACAACAGAAAGCTGGAAGCGTCATAGACATGATGAGTATTTGAAATGACCCAAACAACAACATTTGAGGCTCCAAAACCTTGGGCGCCCTTGGCCTCCAGGTGTGCTTTTGCTATTTCTTGACATATTTGACCATGACTAAAACCTTATGTTTCACTCCTAATTCCGACAGTTCAGCAACTCAAATTCATCCGTTGACGGATGTGTTGCGAAGCCAGACCAAGTCTGAGACAAACATCTTGGGTGCCATTTGATCAGAAACCTCCATCTAGTGCTTCAAAAAGTTGGGCACCCCTGGCCTCTAGGGGCGCGTTTTTGCCAATTTTAGTCAATTTTTCAATCTCCCTCATTTCGCGTTCAGTCTCCAGTTTTAGGTGCTAGATAGATCTTTCGGACTGGCTGGTAGGCTCATCGTGAAGCTGACAGGATTCTGGAGAGGTCCCCTTGGAAGTGACAAATCTCAGAAAGTTGATTTGGACCCCTGAAATCAAGGGCACCCTTGGCTAGCAGGTGCGCTTTTGTCTCCAAAGTTAGAAAAAATTTCAACTTCTTTTCTACAACGAAATCCCCTTCGAGACGAAGCATCATTTTAGACCATAGTTACAAGACTCGGACTCGCCTCAGACTCGGACTCGGACTCGGAGCTTAGACTCGCCCAAGACTCGACAAAGACTCGGCAAATAGAAAAACCCTTGAAATTTAGAGATTTTTAAGGATTTAAAGCTTGTTTCATGCACCCTTTAGTGAATAAACCTCAAATACACAATAACATCATGAAATAGAAACTACTATGATCCTATACACAAACATATATCGATCACATAAGTATAAACGCAAATTTTAGCTGAAGGAAATAACACATTCAGATATATAAATATTGTCAAATGTATACAAAACTCATGGAATATGAAATCCATGGCATCAAAACAAATATCAAAACTAAAAAAATAAGTCTATGGCTCAGAAGAGCTTGCATTACTCATCCCAATATCACGACAAGTCATGCGCTAGTGTCTAAGTTAGGTCCTAGATGATGATGTAGCCATGATATTTGCTTGTGTCTCAATGATTGGTGTGTATATTCAAGTGAGGATTTTATTATTAAAATTTTATTGAAGCCTTCAAGACTGCATGTTTTGTTGTCTAATGTATGAATTTTGAAACAAGATAATCCTTGATTATGGCTTTGACTGTGAAAGATGCAAAGATTTGCAACAGGGGATATGTATTTTGTAGGTTTTTATGATCATGATTCATCATTGGCCTATAACATGCTTAGACCTATAGTTTGATGAGGGTTTGGGGGAAACGCCCCAACGGGGTCAAGGGGCAGCGCCCCTTGCGGGGGTCTGGGGGCAACGCCCCCAGCGGGGTCGAGGGGCAACGCCCCTCGCAGGGTCCCGGGGCAGCGCCCTGGGCACGCTCCCTGTCGCGATACAGGGCAGGGTCGAGGGGCAGAGCCCCCGCCACCAAGCCCAAATGAAGACCTTCAAAACCACACAAACCTTCATGGCGCACACCATTTATTTAAAAAATTTGAAAAAAAAAGAATGCAATTTTAAAAAAAAAAATTTAATCAAAATGGCCGAGTTTGGGGCACGAGACTCAGCGAGTCCGGCGAGTCTGTCGAGTCCGGCAAGTCCGGCGAGTCTCGGCGAGTACTCGGCAACCGAGTCTCTGGGACTCGTTTAGGGTCACCCGCCTCGGGACTCGCGAGTACTCGCCGAGTGTGGGCGAGTCTTGTAACACTGTTTTAGACATATCTCACCATAGAATCTTCATTGGAGTGTTTCAAGCTTAGATTTCGACATCTGGCACCTGGCCATCTGCAATTGTTGACCTCGAAGATCCTCACTTTTCACTTGAAAAAGTGAAAACTACCCACCAAACTTAAACTAAGTTTTAACTAAATTTGACTTCACCATTGTGATCGTGAAGTAAATAAGCTAATCAAAACAATTTTCAGTCAATTCTGACAAGTTTCAATTTTTAGGGTTTTTTGACCTAAAAACAAGGGTCCAAAAACCCTAATTTTCAAATTTTACCAATATCTTCCTAATATCAAATTGACTAAAAGCCCATACTTGATTTGCCCAAAAACTATGTGTTGACATCATTTTTACAAGGTTTAAACCATTTCAATCAAAATGCCTTAATGAAGCAAAAAAAATGGATTGGGTAGAACACTACATATACAACTGTTAATGATGATAGCTTCGGTCAGATATGATCAAAATCATCACTTATAAATCAAATATTTATGGAACATTTAAAATCGAGGTTTTGAACATACATATAAATTTCGATAAAACACGTGATATCATATTCTGCATTTATGTGAAATCGGAATTCTCTTATCATCCGCCATCATATAGAAGGATGTATACGTGTGAGAGTATACATAACAAATGGTAATCAAGTTGTTAAAACCGCATCCTAAGGGACGCGTCCCATGAGTGGATGTGCCTCCACTCGTGGAGACACGTCCTCTCATGAGGCGTGCCTCTTAGGGGCGGACTCCTCACCTATTTATGGCGGTACCTCATTCGATATGCAAACATAGAAATCGGACAATGTTTTGCAATCAGCACATTTAATAAAAGCAATTCACATCTGGAAATCGAAATCTGAAGAATCGAAAATTTGAACATAGAGGATAAATATTATTTGTCTTAGAAAGTTTTCTCATACAGTTTTCTCGACTTTAGTTCAATCTTAGTATTGTATTAGGATCCCTTTAGTGAACAGATTTGATTACATTTACAACAATAGTATAGGTGGCTGATCTGTTTTTTAAAGAAATTTTCAGACTTCATGGAATGCCTAGGAGCACTGTTAGTGACAGGGACAATAAGTTCATGAGTTCTTTTTGGCAGGAACTTTTTAAATTGAGTGGAATTGAACTCACCCCTAGTACCAATTACCATCCACAGACTGATGGTCAATTTGAAATTGTTAGCAAGTGGGTGGAAGGTGTTCCATTGCAAAGGGGACCCTAGTAGTTTTCTCTCTGATGGTTTTGCTCCTGAGTTTTGGTCTTTTGTGGGGTACTTAGAATTTGAATTTTTGGAAGTCATCCGGGTCAAGAAATGATTGTGGACCAGAATCAATGCATGAACATTGCCAAAGTGCTTAGAAGGCCTTGTGGACGAAGATCGACTGTCCGTTCAGTCAATTCTGACACTTCCTAAATTTTAGGGTTTCCACCCCAGGCCCCTATTTTTTAGGGACTTTTTTTGGCATTTTTAGCCCATTTTGGAATCCCTATTTTTTAGGGATTATTTTTAGAAAGTTTCTATTTTTGGAAAAATTTCTATTTTTGGCAGGGTTTCTATTTCTGGAAAGTTTGCAGGTCATGGCTTCATCAACATCAACTTCAAAAGGTTGCAAGAGAAAAATGGGTGAATTTTTTTGAAAAATCTAGAAAATTTGCCTAAGGCATGGACATGCATGTGCTAAATTCGCCCAAGCATGAAGAAATAATTTGACAAAGTGCAAGCCAAGTCCGCCATTGGCAAAGAAGAAGTTGCGAGGCATGGTGGAAGTCCGCCTAGCACATGCAAGGAAAAAATTGCAAGAAGGTAAGGAAGTTCGCCCAAAAATTGCAAAGTGCAAGCAAAGTCCGCCCAGCACATGCAAGGAAAAATGGCTAAGTCATGAGCAAGTCCGCCCCAAGGTAAACATGCAAGAAAGCTGGCAAGTCCGCTCCAAAGAGTTGGGAGATGACAAGGCAATGACCAAGTCCGCCCAGCACAAAGGGAAAAATTGCAAGGCACAAAGAAAGTCTGCCTAGCAACATGAAAATTTTGTTTTTGCAAAGTCATGAGGAAGTCCGCTCCAAGATGTTGGGAGATAGCATGAAAGCTAGCAAGTCCGCCCAGCAAGGTAAAAAGGTGGCAAATGACATGTGAAGTCCACCATGAGCAAGGTGCAAAGTGCAAGCAAAGTCCGCCCAGCTTAGAGAGAAAAATGGCTAGACATGAGCAAAGTCCGCCCAGCACAAAAGAAGAATTGCAAAGGCAAGTTGAAGTCCGCCCCAAGGAAAAATGGCAAGATACCTAGCAAGTCCGCTCCAAGAAGGTTGGAGAAGGGTGAAAATGTGAAGAGGTCCGCTCCAAGATGTTTGGAAGTGGTAAAATTACAAGGAAAATTCGCTATTTGCTATAATTTAATGACAATTGCTAGTGCAAGTCCGCCCCAAGCGTGGTAAAATGAAAAAAATACACAAGGCGAGTGCACTTTGGCCATGTATGTCATGAAAAATACTTGGAGAAGTAAAGATTAAAGTGTTTGCCTTAGAAAAATCAAAGAATTTAAAAATTTGCCTAAGTCCAGACATCTAAAAAATTAATTAAAAAAAAAATCAAATGGTATGTCTGGCAAAGTTGAAATTCGCCTAAGTAAAAATCATGGCAAAATTAAAATTCGCCTTAGGCAAAAGTACAGAGATATTTGAAAAGATTAAAATTTGCCTTCGGATAAAAAAAAAATTAAATATTATTATTTAATTATTTAACGAACGGGTTGGAAACGACACGTAAAATATTATTTTAATATTTTATTTCCAAAACCCATTTAATGAGAAAATTCGAATTTCTCTAGGCAAATTGCTGAGAAAAGAAAGAAGAAAAAGAAATTCACTCGACTGGTGATGAAGTGAGAAACTTTCTTTACCGACTTATGTTGAAGATGGAAATTGCTATTCGAAAGACAAGTGCCAGCCGAGTTCAGACTGAATTAATTGGAAACTATTAAAATTTGCTAAATTGGTCGATTCTTTCAACCTTGAATTGGTTTGGCATTTCATTTTCATTCATTCGAAAGCGAAGTTGTGGAGAAAATTTGTTAAGGCAAGAGAAGTTTGTGAAGTTCTATATTTTTCTTACGAAGTAAAAGGCTGAAAGTGCGAATTTACTTCAGCAGCAACACATTTTTCATTGCCAGGCAGACTTTACTTCCTCTATTCTGGCAAAGATTTCTCTTTGCGAACAATTTAATTCTTTCATTTCGAGCAATAATTGTTTTCACGAATTAACTTATCGAGTTTGCTGGAATATGTTTATGCATAAATAATTTCTGAATTGAAATATTTCTTTTTTTGCAGAATTTTGCTGGATAACGGAGAATCAACAAAGAAGATGAAGTTCGCCAGCAAAGGTTCACAGACGGAGTCTAAAATTGTCTCCAAATGGAAGGATGTTGCCGACACTGATCTTGGTCATATTGACTTAGAAGAATTCCGGAAGAGAATGTACGGAAGCGACACACTCTTGCCAACTCCAATTGCGCAAAAAATGATGAGAAATGGCATAGTTCATGCTGCAGGTTTTCCGCTAGCCATTGAGTGTCCAAAATTAATTGTAGAATGCGCCTTGCATTACAATGCTGAAGAAAGACAGATTGAAGCACCAGATGGCAGAGTACTGGCATATTTGGGCAAACTGGCTATATAGGAGACTTTTGGCATTCCAGCTTACCTCAGAACGTACTACCGGTTGAAAGAGGATGCACAGAAAATATAAGAAGATAAACAAGCTCTTTGTATGGCCAACATGAACAAAAACTGGCTTGAAAAACCTAGAGCCTCAACCAAGAGATTGCCCAAGAAGTTGCTCAGGCCATTTTTTAAAGAAGAATACAGAGACAGTCTTGCTGCTGAACAGATTGGTAGGTAATCCTCAAGGAGCACCTTTTGAAAATTGGAGATTATTGCAGCTGGGGCGGCTTACGACTTCAACAATTGGTATTGCGCATTGGTCTCCCGTAGGGAAGTGCTGGAAAGGGTTAAGGTGGAAAGCGCCAAGGTCAATGAGCGAGTGAAGAGCATTCAAAATGGCATCTTCCATATGGCTGTAGATGTATTGAACAAGGACATTGTCCGAGAAAATGACTTGTGGCCGGATAAAATGCAAAGGGAAGTGCAGAAGGTTTTCTCCATCATGCCAATCATGGGCGAAAATCTGACTAAGGCATTTGACCTCTTGACTGTTCGTAATACTTTCCTGCAACATGAATCAGAATGGGCAGTTGCCTTTGCCGATTGTGCAGACAGTTTGGACCTGCTGGAGTACAATGTCAGTACCTTGCCAAACATTAACATTGAGGAGATTGGCGCCATTGTGTCCAGGTTCGTCGAACGGAGCATTGCAGAAGCGGATAAGGGCGCAACTCTTAGTGGATGACACATCTGCTTGTTAACTGATTGATGTTTTGGGCAACCCTAATTAGGGTTTTCTTGTTTGAATCTGGGCCCTTGATCTTGTTTCAATCTCGACCATTCATTGTATCGGGGAATTCTATAAGTACCCTGTCATTTTCATTTTTGAAGGATCAAAAATATAGATCAGAATCAGAAGAACTATTGTTAGAGGATTAAAGAGTAGAATTAGCTTAGAGTTTTAAATTTTAGAAGTAAGAGAAGAGTTGTATGAAATTGGTGCGAAAACTATTGTGATAATAAAATTCATAATTGCATGAGTTGCTTTGAAATCTTTATTGTCAAATGGGTGCATGGTTGCATATTTTCTCTTTCTCGTAGGATTGTTATAGATTAAAATTTTATTTGTTAGTGGAACGAAAGATCGATAGTGAAGATTGAGGTAACTTAGCTCATACTTTTTTTTAAATGAATGATTTTCATTTGATGCGTAAAGTTAGTCTGAGCTTTTAACATGGATGCTTTAACGTATACTTCAAATAATATTGTTCCATTGATGGTGTTATTTGTAGTAGAAAATCTTAAGCATAAATCTTAGAAGATTGCACCTGCTTTTGTGTAGTTGTCGTTTGACGTGGTGAGACGAAGCATAGTTTCATTTAAGTTGCATTTGATCTTTACCGTCTCCTAGTTCCTTAGGATTAGTATAAGATTTCTCATCCCTTTCCTTTTTTCATTTTTATTCAGAGTCAGAAAATCCCAAAAAATACAACACTGTATTCAATCCCTTACTTTCAAAATAATTACTGAAATAAAATGCCCCCTTGGGTTACCAGCAAACCACAACTACCACAGAGTCTATCCACAACCCATCTTTGAAACATTGGAATCACCTTGTGACCTATCTCACAATCTTAGCACGAAAGGTGATTTTTATCAAGAGAGGATAGAGCGTCTCTAGACACTTTATTCTAGTGTGTTCGTGTGTGTCACAAAACACGAACCAATAAAAGGGTAACTTAGGAATTACATCTCGGAGTAGCAAAAGGCATGGTGAGGTGGTTACACTTGGGTGAGTATTGTTATAATTCAACTTACCACATGTCAATCTGAATGTCACCCTTCATGGCACTATATGGTTATGAAGCTCCAAATTTTGTAGATTTACTTTTTGGGGACAACACGGTGCCTAAGGCTAGAGACTTTCTACAAGAAAGTCAGGACATACTGAAGTCATTGAAGGAGAATTTGCAGCAAGCTCAGAATCAGCAAAAATTATATGCTGATCAGCATCGTTCAGAGAGGGGTTTCAAGGTTGGAGACATGGTGTATCTAAGGTTACAACCCTACAGGCAGTCTTCACTCAAAAAGAGTGGTTCAGAAAAATTAAAACCACGGTTCTATGGTCCGTTTCGAGTCACCAAAAGAATTGCAGAGGTGGCTTATGAGTTGGAGTTGCCAACAAGCAACAAAGTTCAAAATGTTTTTCATGTTTCTTGCCTCAAGAAGGCATTGGGACACAATATAGTTCCCTCTGTTGAATTGCCCCCTTTGGATGAAGAGGGGAAACTCATACTTATACTTGAGGCTATAATTGATGTCAGGGAACACATTCTCAGGAAAAGGATCATCAAGGAATACCTAGTGAAATTGAAAAACCTTCCGGTTGAAGACGCTACTTGGGAAAATGAATAGGTTTTGCAACATCTTGAATTGAAAATTGCTTGGGGACAAGCAATTTTTGGGAGGGAGGATTGTAATGTCCCCTCTTAAAATGCATAATGATAAAAGCTTTAAATAAATTAATGCATAGGTCTAATTTTCCAAAAAAATGATCAGCATTAATTTATATTGTGCAAGGGGTTATAAGGGAAGTATAAAAATTTAAATAATTTTAATTTGGTGCATTTTTTGGAGAGTTGGTTGTTTGTCCTTTCTTGAAGGGTTTTTTTTTTAAAATAAAGAAATCTGAAGTTGGAGTTTTCAAGATGGGGAGCTTTAGTTACGTTGATGATCCGGTAGTGAGAGTTTGCGGGAAAATTATGCAAAAAATGGGGTGAATGGATTTTTTGCTGTTCTTTGGAACTTGAAATTGGGATTGTTTGGAGTCTACTTAGACTGGGAAGCTTCAGTAGAGGATGTGGTCTTCGATGTTGAGAGATGCATCCAAGGCGGCTGTTATTGAACAAGCTGGGAATTTGAACGATGATGTCTATTTTGAATACTGAATTCTATGTGATGGAATTCACTGTGATGAAACTTTGGTTCTAAGGAAAAACAAACTTCAATAATCCATCAAAGAAATTCGATGGTTGTTTCCAACAGAAATGGTACCAAACCAAAAATCAAGGAGGTCACGAATGTGATATGGAAATTGTTCTTTCTATCGATTATATAAGGTGAATTGTGTGAAGAGGCGGAATATTGAGATTAACGGGGCAAGAAAACAAAACGATACAAAAATCCTTCTTGGGATATTTGACATAACTTTATTTGATGGAAAACTGTTACCATCTACACCTGGTGGTTGAGGCTATATATATCCGAGGCATTAAAATTGAGTTTGTTCAATCTGGAGTTTGGCTATGGCATCGTTGTTGCTTTCTTGAAGATGGCTAGTAATGGCGACTTAGAAAAAATAAAGAAATTTGCAATAGTTGTGCTGCGCAATCCATTGAAGCATTAAATTCGAGCTAGTGGAATGGTCTGGACACATCTGGAGAAGATCTCACTTAGAGAAAACGTGTCATTGCAAATACCTGTAGCAACACCTAGTAAAAACCAGTGAGTGATCTAATAAACGAGTCTCTGTATTCACTTATCATTTCAAATGCATCTACTATCATGAAAAGGAGTTACTGTTAATTTTTTTTGGTATTCAATTTGTTAATCTCATGACCAAGTGATTATTGTGAACCTGGAAAAGGCTCAAATGCAAATGTGGAAATTAAATCTATAATTTTCATAATTTTCTTTATTTGTTCGTGAGTGTTTTGGTTATACTTGCATTTTTTCTATAAATTTCTCAAGCCAAATGAACCGAAGAGCAGAATATTCATTTTCATGTTTTTACAAGAAGTTATGAGTTTTGGGAAAGAACGAATATCGGAGATTGGGGTAGTGCATTACACACTAAGTGGGTCTTCAAAAATAAGCTAAATGAAGATGGTCAAATTGTATGGAATTTGGCAAGGTTGGTATGCAAAGGATATGCACAAGTAGGAGATATTGACTTTGAAGAAATTTTTGCCCTTGTTGCTAGATTGGAAGCCATCAAAATGTTTTTAGCATTTGCAAGTTTCAAAAATTTCATATTCTATCAAATGGAGGTTAAGTTTGCCTTCCTCAATGACAATCTAGAAGAAGAGGTGGAAATCTCTTTATGGGATTCTTGTTGCTAGAAAACAAAGATGGTGTGTGGATTGTAGAAATCTCTTTATGGACTAAAATAAGCCCCCAGAGCATGGTATTGAAGACTTGATAAATACCTCCAAAAACAAGGATTCAGTAAGGGAATTGCGGATAACAATCTTTATATCAAGACTGTGGGCAATGATTATTTGACAGTTGTGGTGTATGTGTATGATATTATATTTGGAGAAAGTAGTGGCAATGTGTCAAGAGTTTTCCATGGAGATGCAAAAAGAATTTGAAATTTCTATGCTTGGTGAGTTATTTTTTTTCCTTGGGTTATAGATTTGTGAATCAAACAAAGGGATATTTATTTCACAAACTAAGTATGTTAAGGAAATGTTGAAGAAGTTCAGAATGGAGGATTGTAATCCTATGAGTACAATCATGGTAAAAGGATGTAAATTAAGTAAGGATGATGAATCACTTGAGGTAAATTAGATGCTCTATAGGTCAATGGTTGGAAGCTTGTTATATGTGATAGCTTCAAGGCTTGACATTATGCAGTGAATTGGTATGGTGGCAAGGTTTCAGGCTGCACCTAAAGAAATTCATGTGCAAGTAGTAAAAAGGATACTCAAATATTTAAAAGGCACATTGGATTTTGGTTTATGGTACCCAAGAGGTGAAGACTTCACCTTAACAACATATATGGATGTAGATTAGGCCGGTAGTATTGACGATAGAAATAGTACAAGTGGAGGTGCATTCTTTCTATAGTATTATCTTGTTTCATGGTTGAGTAAGAAACAAGAGCTAGTTTCCCTATCCACTATAGAGGCAGAGTAAATTGCAATAGCATCTTGTTACTTGAAATATCAAATTTGAATATGATCACCCTATATCTATATTCCGTGATAAGCTGAGTGCCATCAACATTTCAAAAAATCTGGTCATGTACTATAGAACAAAGCATATTCCCATCAAGTATTGTTTCTTAAGGGAACAGGTGGCTGATCAACAAATTAAGCTGGAGAATATTGCTACACAAGAACAAATTATAGACATTTTCACCAAGCCACTTTCGAAAGAGACTTTTGAGTACTTAAGGCAGAAATTGGGAGTGGTATCACTCTCATCCAATCACTAAATCTTTGAGAAGAAGCATGTGTTCCGAGGAAGCTTTTCATTGCTTTATCTGTCAGCCCTGGAAAGCATTTGCCATTGATGTCAAAGGGGGAGTATTTCAATCGGGGGGAGAAGCATATGCTTGTTGCATCCAGAGATTACTTCTTTACAGGGTTGCCATTAGTGACAAAGGGGGAGATTGCTGGAAAGTTAGTCATTGATGTCAAAGGAGATCATACCATTTTCAAAGCAGTCTATGATCTATGAAGAATGCTGGTCGACCTCCTTCATATTGGCACCCATGACAATTTTTAATTAATACCTATGTTGGCCGACCCCCCTTTGCCACATGAATATTAAAGAATAAATTATTATCTATTTCTAAGGGCCGACCATTACCCTTATATTGTTGCATCCCTTCTTGAAATTAAAAAATAAAATAAATAAGATATCTCATATAGGGGCTGACCCCTATTGAAGTGCCTGAGGTAGAGATGAAAAGGTGCATTTAAAAGGAGTTGCATCCATTAACAAGTGTCATGTTTCCCAAAAAGTTGCTTCCCTTGGTAAAGATATTTGAAGAGATTGTGAAGTACATTTTGAAGGCAAGCAATTCATTGAATATCATTCGTATAAGGAGCAGATTTAAAAGGCATATAAGTGCAGATTTTTGAAGATATATGAGCAGAATCATATGAGACATATGAGCAGATCCATAAGAGCTTTATGGTAGAATTTATGAAGGATCTTTGAAAATTCTAAATGCAGTTTTTGATGTAGTAGTGAGTAGATTTATGAAGGTGAATTAGGGCAGATCTAAGAAGAAATTTCAAATAATTTATTATATTGTTCATTTCAAGGTTGGTGTCTTCTAACTAAGGAGATCGAGAGGTTGATGCCTCTCATTAGAAGAGATTGATATCTCTTGCTGAATTGGTGCTTAGTTGTGGGGATTGGTGTCTCTAGTGGGTTGGTTCCTACGAAAGAAGTTTTGTAAAAGAAGTAGATTGGTGCCTACAAGGAGATCTACATATAAGCAATATTTTTCCGTGGTTTTTTTCCCACAAGTATTTCCACATAAATTGTGTGTTTGTCTTGTGTTCTTAATTGCTAGATCTTGCATGTGTGCTGTTGCTTTGGTTAATTAAGTTTTGAAAAGTAAAAGATTGTTCTTATACTAATTCATTCCCCCTCTTAGTATAACTGAGTGCTCTTCAGTTGTACATTAGCAGGAATGCTATTTCTGATGAGAAAAAATGATGCATCACCTTTGTGTTACCATCATTTTTCAGTTACTTAGCCTAAAGATGAGGAGCTTGATGACCCTCACCATGGAGCAAATGCATGTGAAGAAGCATGAGAATGAGCTTTGTTTTCAACGGACCAATTTCAATCTCTATCTCCACCTCGATCCTTATCTCCTATGAACACAAAAATCCCTATGGTATTAAACCACAATGAAGGATGCAATGGTAGATGCAATTGCAAATAAGTTTGTCCCTAGGCTAAAGATTTGTAGCAAGTCTTGTGAGGAAGTAAATTTGGCTCTCATGTTTATAGATATTTAGTAAGGCTCTTGAATCACCACCTTGGGAAGATGTCGTGGATGTGGAATATTGAGCATTGTGGAGGAACTACACTTGGGAACTTGTTGATCTTCCACCAAGGTCAAATACAAGACAAATAGTTGCATCAATAGGTGCAAATCCTAAGTTGTGGCTAAGAGCTATGCTTAGAAAGAAGGCATTAACTATCAAGAAACCTTTGCCCCCATTGCAAAGATCAAGACTATTTGAATGGTTTGGGAAATGGTAACATAGTTTGGTTGGCAAGTTTATTAGATGGATGTCAAGAGTGCCTTTCTCAATGGAGATCTCAAATAAGTATACATGACTCAACTTGAGTGATACACTACACTTGGACAACAACAAAAAGTGTACAAACTTGTGAAATCTCTCTACAGTCTAAAGCAATGTCCTTGAACATGGTATATTAGGATTGATGAGCATCTCCTCCAACATGGATTTGAACTTGTATGATTCTAATATCTGCCTCAAAGAGAAAGGTGGCGGAAGATAATGATTTTAATTGTATATGTCAAGAACTTGGTCATCATAGGGAGTTCTCCATAGATGATTGCAGCAACAAAGACTAATCTCAAATGATCGTTCGACATGACAAATCTTGGGCTCTTACATTATTGTCTTGGATTTGAAGTGTGGCAAAATAAAAACAGATATTTGTAATTTTGTACCTTAGATGAAATATGCCAAGACATTGATTGAGAAATTCAAGATGGGAGATTGCAAGCCTATGACAACACCCATGGAGATAGGATTGGAATTTTTTTGACATGATCCATCATCTTAGGTGAATGCTACTCTTTATTGTTTAGCTTATTGAGAGTCTTATTTACCTTCCTATTTTAGGCCAGATATCAGCTATGCTGTCAGTTATCTTTTGAGGTTTATGCATGAGCCTAAGGTTTCCCATTCAAAAGCAACAAAGCGTGTTTTGAGATGCATCCATGACATAGTGGAGTATGGCTTGCACTACAAATAGATTGAATGCTTTTCTTTAAGGATACAAAGATGTGGACTATGCAGGTTCTTTATATAACAAAAAAATTACTTTAGGATTTGTTTTCTTTTTATGATCTGGTTTGATATCACTAGGAAGCAAAAAGCAAACCATTGTTGCTTTCTCTTCCACAAAGGAAGAACATCGTGCTGTAAGTGAAACTATCTATGAAATAATACGATTACGTTGCATCTTGACATGCATGGGTTTTCTTAAGCCACATCATACAGTTTTGTTTTGCAGCAATCAATGAGTGTTGAATTGTTCCAAATCTTGTTTTTTTCGAGTGCACTAAACACATTGATTTTAAGTGCCACTAAATTAGTGAACATTTCCAATAGTAGAATGAGTATTCAACTCTAGTGTGGTTCCATTGAAGAAAAATGTGCTGACATCTTTGCCAAATCTCTTGTAGTCTACATCATATGGTTTGCTGAAATTCATGTTTGAGGTTCGATATTCGGTGAAAATTTTAAAAATGTATGAAAATTGTTGAAATTTACATTTAAGTTCGTATGGAAATGGGCAATTGCATTTTTATTAAAATATATTTTTGGAGTTTGATAATTTTTTCTATCAACAAAAACTCCTTTTTGGTTGAAACTCAATATTAGTTTGCAAGTGAGTTTGGAAGATGTCATGGTTGAGCACGAAATTTTCCTGCTAGGGTACAATGATCAGCGAGTGAGAGCAAGGCAAGGCATTATGACATCGAGTTCAACTATTTAGACCGAAAGTTTCTTTTTAGTGTTCCAAGAGTTGATCTATAGAGCCAAAAACTAGGCAACTCCGATTGGAAATTTTGCCATTTACATTTCCTTTTTAGGCTTTTTTTTTTATTTAGTTTTTTTTATCTATTTAGGTATTTCTGTCTATCATAAAATTTTAAATATGCAATTTACATTTTAATAATGACATTTAAAAAAATTAAATATTATTTTATTTATACAATTTTTATTAAAAAATTTAACATTTAATAAATTTTAATTTAGCATTATTTGATTTTATTGTTTTTTATTTTTTAAATATTAGCATTTAATAAATTAAAATTCAAAAGTTATAAAATATTAATTTAGATTTTAAATTATTTATATATACAATAGGATTATATGACTGACAAATGTGAATACAGTAGCAATGTAAGATGCTGCTGGGAATAAATAGTTGCTGTAAGCAAGGCTGTTTCCATTTTTTGATAATCATTGTCGGGTTCTGGTATATTTGGATTACATATTTTGTAAGACTGGTCTAAATCTTGTATCTATGGAGCTTCTATTCCTCGTATTTAAAAAACTCTTATATATATATATTTATATGTAAATGTAACCAAATCTTATATCAAATTGAGATACTAAGGCTTCTAGAGAAATTCTAAGTGTAAGAATTGTTAGTGTTTCTTAGATCAGATTAAACAATTGAAAGCACTTAAAAATATTGCAACACATAAGACAATAAACACAGCAAGATACCCTGGGAAAACCCTCCTCTTGAGGGAGAAAAACCCAACAAATGATTCTCTTATATAAAGTAGAACAAGAGCAGAAATCTGCTTACAACTTAGGCCCAACAATGGCCAATTATTGATACAATGGAATCGCACCTCTCCTAGATGCAAGATATACAAATGAATGTGATCTTCCTTGAATTCGGACTGCTGCTATGAAGGTGCAAACTTCTGCTCTTAATTGCAAATTTACTTGAAGAACTTGATGATAATAATGACAATACAAGACCTTGTATATATACAATTTAGGCGCCTCTTCAACTTAGGTCGGCCCTCTATAAAGAAACATAATAAATGATAAATACAAGTAAGGTCGGCCCAAGCAACAAGCAATACATGCGAACCACTAGGGTCGGCCCTTTATGTTAAATGTTATTGTCATAAATTAAATAACCGAAAGGCTACCATTTAATTTATGCTTCTTTCTTAGAATGCGTGCAATGGAAGTGCAGCCCTAAGCTGCTATAACATCAACACTCCCTCTCAGCTAGGGATGATACTTCCACCTGCACAAGACACATCATATCAATATGAAAACAAAATAGAATATCACCTTATCGCGATATCAACCATCATGGCTACCTCCATAGATGGTATGTACAAGTGCTTATCACTTAATGTGATGTTGTCATTTCAATGTGACTTTCACCATGGCTCCTCCAGAGGGTGACACAAGTACAAGAAAATCATCACGGATTCCTCACGTGATGCTGTCATGGAGTCACACACATGACATCCACCATGGCTCTCCCTGAGGGTGGAAACAAGGGCTTTCACCTCAAATCTCGAAGAGAAATGCACTACCAAGGACTTGCACCTCAAATCTCTCTCAATAGAGAAATGCATTATCAAGGGCTTACACCTCAAATCTCTCTCAATAGAGAAATGCATTATCAAGGGATTTCACCTCGAACTTCTCTCAAAGAAGAACTCATTAAACAAAGTAACACTGATACTGAGACTCCCTCTCAGCTAGGACTTCATTCTCCACCATATCAAGCTTGTCTCGAAGGTACACAACCATTATCCCAACAAATGCTTGATGAGAATGACTACCATTTGCTCATCAGTGCTGATATACCTCAACTGAATACCATATCTCTAATATAGTGGTATGCTTACTTTATCATGAAACCCATGGAAATACATAAAGCTTCTCAAAGCTTTGATTAACACGAAGGATGACAGTTGGCTTCAACGATTGTTCAACCAATCCTGCAAGGAGCTTTCGAAGCCACACTCCTTCTCGAGCTGCCACAAAAGACTGCTTCCTACTGTAAAAGGATATCATCGCAGACCTCAATTGAAGCAGCATTCAGAGCAACACAACCATCTTCTTTAGGTTCAATAGGCTCCCTCTGAATCTTCAATCACTTGCATCAACCACTTGACCAAGATTGCCTGCAACGTTTGTTTATTCTCAGTGAGTCATAGAACTCCCTCTTGATCCCGGCTTCAGAGATTGCAAAGAAGACTTCTGGAAATGTACTCACTCTAGCCACCAACTTAGTCCCTCTAGTGTTTACTCCCTCTTGATCATTTCTTTGGTTGACATGACTTCTTCACAAGATGCCTCAAGCTTTTCATCACTAAGTAATCTCTTATCATCTTCTTCCCCCTAAACCTGTCCAGGAAGCATTTTAGATAGACATTACTAACAGTCCATAATTATCCAAAGAAATATCAAGATTAGAATCATACAAGTTATATCATGAATGAAATTTTTCCAAAGATCTTATGCTAGTGAACACAACACAATTGAAGAGAATCTACTATCTCTCTTAATTACAAGATCCAAAGAATAAATAAATGATATAACTCAGCAACCAAAGAATACTTATCTTTTTAACTATTCTAATAGGTCCAAATGCTGGACATAGTATGATACGTTGTACTTGAGCTCAGATCAGTCTGTACCCTTCACAGTTTGAACACAATGACGACCTGAAAGGTACTTTGTCTTCGAGAGATATCTCCAGCCATCAATATAGTCTAATGACTGCAAGCTATGACTCCAAGCTTGATCATTTCTTCATTCGGTATGACTTCGATATCCTGTGACTTAAAGATGTAGATTGCTTGATGCTCAGGCTATCTCAATGTTATAGCATGAATTAATAGCTACAAAACAATTCATGAACATTATTCAACTGCGCAATACTTATCTCATAGAATTCAAAATCTCTCGAGTAATAGATAATTAATTCATCAATCATGACATGTCTTTCTTTCAATTTTTCCGAAGTGCTAATCTCAGCAAAACAAAAGACAATCTTCACAAATTAGCATGATACAACTTGCAATGAATAATTCTAAAGAATCTTATGACAGTGATCACTATTTACTGGTCACACATAATCCTAAGTAAGTAATGTCAGAATTGCACAACTCAACAAATTGAATTTTAGCCTAGAAGGGTAATTACAATCAAAACAAAGAATACTTATCTCTTAAATATTCTGAAGGGTGGACACAATACGATACGCTGCTCTTGCACTCAAATCAGTACACAACCTTCACAGCTTGAACATAGGCCCATGACTAGAGTAGAAATTCACTAGAATCATTTTGGGGAGAGATCTCAATCACATCCACAAATGAAGCATGCTGATTAGGCTTGGTAGGACAATCCTTCGCATAGTGACTAAATTTGTCACAACTAAACATTGAACATGAGAGAGGTCCCACTTCTTCTTGAATGCAGGAGCACCATTTGACCCATTATCTCGATTCCTCTTGAAGAATCTTTTTTTCCAAACTTTTCCTTTATTCGATGAATGAGAGGTGAGAACATGTAAATCTTCATTCTTTGAACTTTGACCAATGCCTTTAGCCGCCAACCTCGACTCCTCTTGAATGCAGTCTTCCCTTAGTCGATCAAACTTGGGAAGTTTCGATCTCGCACTAATTCCTTGAATGTAAGACTCCCAAGATGAAGGAAGACCATTAAGAGCCAACATGGTCAAATCCTTGTTATCAACAATATGACCGATGGTAGAGAGTTGATCTCTCAATTCGGAAATCTTCATGAAGTAGGTGATGACAAACTCTCCTTCCGCCATCTTAATGTGAAGTAGTTGTTGCTTCAAGGTTAGGGCACGACTGGTGTTGTTGATTTCATACATCTCTTCCAATGTTTTGAACATCTCTTCCAATGTTTTGAACATCTCCCTTGCAGTATCCAACTTGAAGACAATCGGAACAATATGATCTTTGACGGAATCAACCAACACTTTCTTTGCCCTAGTATCTTTCTTCCTCTCCTGTAACTTCTCTTCTTCCTCCTCAGGTTCGGGAACTTTTGTTTTCACAAACTCAGCCAAATCATTCTCTTCCAATGTGAGCATGATCTTGAACCTCCATGATGTGTAGTTAGAAGCTCCTTCGAGTCTATCCTCGATTTTCAGACTATTCACCATCTTGAAATTTGGATTACGAGATAGAATGAAAAAGATTAGAGTGAGTGCTGCAAAACAAATCTGATCATGATCTTTTTCAAACCCGTTTTGATACCATGTGAGTGTTTCTTAGATCAGATTAAGCAATTGAAAGCACTTAAAATATTGCAACACATAAGACAATAAACACATCAAGATACCCTGGGAAAACCCTCCTCTTGAGGGAGAAAAACCCAACAAATGATTCTCTTATATAAAGTAGAACAAGAGCAGAAATTTGCTTACAACTTAGGCCCAACAATGGCCAATTATTGATACAATGGAATCACACCTCTCCTAGATGCAAGATATACAAATGAATGTGATCTTCCTTGAATTTAGACTGCTGCTATGAAGGTGCGAACTTCTGCTCTTAATTACGAATTTACTTGAAGAACTTGATGATAATAATGACAATACAAGACCTTGTATATATACAATTTAGGCACCTCTTCAACTTAGGTCGGCCCTCTATAAAGAAACATAATTAATGATAAATACAAGTAACGTCGGCCCAAGCAACAAGCAATACATGCGAACCATTAGGGTCGGCCCTTTATGTTAAATGTTATTGTCATAAATTAAATAACCGAAAGGCTACCATTTAATTTATGCTTCTTTCTCGGAATGCGTGCAATGGAAGTGCAGCCCTAAGCTGCTATAACATCAACAAGAATTCTACTCAAAAATTCTAAGTCAAGTTTCGATTTCCTGATTTTCTTATACTCGAATGTGCTGATTGCAGAACATTTATTGATTTCTATATCTGCATATCAATTAAAGAGTCGCCATAAATATGCTTGGAGACCCGCCTCGAAGGGATGCATCCCATGAGAGGACGTGTCTCCATAAGTGGAGACCCGTCCGCTCATGGGACGTGTCCCTTAGAGCGTGCGGGCTCTTGATGAAACCGATTAGCATTCGGTTGATGTCTAACACACATAAACCTTCATACTATGGCGGATGAAAGAATTTCGATTATAATAAATGCGAATTTCAGTATCTTTCATTATTACGAATTTACATATATGCTCATAAATTCGATTTCCAGTAAAATGAATATTAAGGATAATCTTTGATCACATATAAATAACGAAGATGCTTTCAGCATTCATTATTTATATTTGACCGAAGCTATCATCCATTAACACTCCCTCTTAGCTAGGGAAGATGTTTCAAATCAAATAAGTGGAGATATCACCTTCACACGTGATATCAAAGATATGATATGTTTTCTCAATGTTGTCAAGTCACATGACATTCTTCATAACACATCTTCATTATGGTATGTGCATTGACATCAAGTCACATGATGTCTACCATAATTCATGGCATAGCCACGGATATAAATATCCACCATGATTATCTCTTAAGGATCACAATGATCTTTAGATGATATCAAGTCCCATGATATCCATCAAGGTGTCCAAGAGATACTATCATGACATGTCCACAGATATCAAGTCACATGATATCTATCATGATAGTTTATCATTGTAGAGTCGTCACTTTACAATGTCAAATACAAGTGTTCATTATTAGAAAGATTGTCACCTTTCAATAATGTACACAGGGGGAGTAGGCCCATAAGGTCATGGAGTCACACACATGACAAAAGAGTTTACACATTAAACATCTTTATATATTAGTACAATTTATAAACAATTTGTATTTCAAACATAAATAACAAATTACATTTCAACCATACCAAGTTTCTTCCTGAAGTGCTCTACCTTGATTCAGGAGAGAGGCTTGGTGAGAATGTCTGCAGTTTGATCATTTGTACTAATATACTCCAACTGGATCACTTTCCTTTCCACCATATCTCTTACATAATGATAGGGGATCTCAATGTGCTTAGATCTATCATGAAAGACATGATTTACAGAGAGTTTGATGCAACTCTGATTATCACAATGAATAATTGTAGGATTCAAGGGCTCACCAAAGAGTCCCACAAGCAATTTACGAAGCCAAACTGCTTCTCTTGCTCCCATTGAGGCTGCAATGTATTCAACTTCTGTTGAGCTCTGTGCAACTGAAGATTGTTTTCTGCAAATCCAGGAGATCATAGCCGATCCTAAACTGAAGCAACATCCTGATGTGCTTTTCCGATCGGTTACACTTCCAGCCCAATCTGAATCAGAGTACCCATGTAGATCTAGTTGATCATTCTTGTAAAGAAGACCATATCCAATAGTGCCTTGAAGATATCTCAAAATATGTTTCACAGCCATTAAGTGAATTTCCTTTGGCTCACACATGAACTGGCTGAGAACATTCACTGCATAGCAAATATCAGGTCTGGTGTTAACTAGATACATCAAGGATCCAATCATCTGTCTGTAAAGGGTTGGATCTGCACACTTGGATTCTGTTGCTGCTTCTTTCAATTTGTGAAGGTTGGTTTCCATAGGTGTAGACATCGGTCTACAGTCCAACATTCCAAATCTCTTCAGAATATCAATAGTATACTTCCCTTGGTTTAGTATAATGCCCTCTGATTTTTGCCATACTTCTAAGCCTAGTAGTAGTGTAGAATGCCCAAGTTTTTCATGTCAAATTCAGAAATTAGATCCTGTTTCCCTTGAGCAATGAGGTGATCTTCTCCTGTTATCAGCAGTTCATCAACATATAAAATAATTATTAGCATATCACCTTTGATTACCTTGAAGTAGAGATAGGAGTCAACATCATTCTTGGAAAATCCTAATCCCAAGAGATAGCTGTCAATTCTTTCATACCAGACCCTGGGAGCTTGTTTAAGTCCATAGAGGGCTTTCTTCAGTCTGCATACATGTGAGTCAGGTTTATGTATCAGAAAACCTTCAGGCTGTTCCAAATAGACTTCCTCTTCAATGGTTCCATTCAGGAAGGTCGTTTTCACATCCATTTGATGGATCTTCCAGCCTTTAGCTGCTGCAATGGCTAACACTGCTCTCACTGATGTGTAACGGGCAACAGGTGCAAATGTTTCTTCGTAATCAATGCCTTCCTTTTGAGAAAAACCTCTTCCCACAAAACGTGCTTTATGTTTTTCTATACTGCCATCAGCAACATGCTTGATTTTGAAGAGCCATTTGGAAGAGACAACAAATTTCTCTTTTGGTCTAGGCACTATATCCCATACATCATTCTTTAGAATAGACTGATATTCCTCTGTCATTGCATCCTTCCATGCTTGATGTCAGAAAGCTTCTGTAACACTGACAGGTTCTGAGTTTATGATGTTGTTCATTAGAGCAACATAGCTAGAGAAACGTTTGGGTCTTTTACTCTCCCTGAACGTTCCTTTGGGTGCTGCATGATCCTTCGGCTTCTTTGATCATTTTCCTGGCCCAAAGTGGTCTCTTTCTGCCGTTGTCATTTGTATTCTCATTTGAAGTAGAAGGAAGTTCATGTGGCATTTCCTCAGGGTGCTCCCTCTGAATCTCAGGAGCAGGTTCCATTTCAGGTACTCTAGGGGAATAGGTTTCTGTCTCACTAGAACTTGTTGCCCTCTTGAATGCAATGTCTTCTTCAAAGATGACATCTCTGCTCAATTCAATTTGTTTCTGCTCGGGTATGAATATCTTGTAGGCTTTGGAGGTTTCACTATAACCCACAAATACTCCCTTCTTTCCAGAAGGTTCTAGTTTGAATCTCTTCTCTTTGGGCACATGAATATAGACTGGACAGCCAAAAATCCTAAAATGACTAATGTCAAGTTTTATGCCGGCAAAGGCTTCTTCAGGAGATTTGTTATCAAGATGAGAATGAGGACATCTGTTCCGAATATAGACAACAGTCCTAGAGGCTTCTGCCCAGAAAGAAGTTTCAATGTTTTGGTCCAGCAACATTGCTTTAGCAACTTCTACAATGGTTCTATTTTTCCTTTCAGCAACCCCATTCTGTTGAGGGTTGTAGGCAACTGTGAACTCCCTCTTAATTCCAGCACTCATGCAAAATTCTTTAAAAATCTCAGAGGTGTATTCTTTCCCATTGTCTGTCCTTAAGGTTTTTATTTTCTTTCCGGAGAAGTTTTCAGTGAGGGCTTTAAACTCTTTGAACCTTTTGAGGATTTCTATTGACTCTTTACATTTAAGGAAATAGATCTAGGTTTTCCTAGAGAAGTCATCTACAAATATGACATAGTAGAGAAATCCTGCTGTAGAGGGTACAGACATGGGTCCATGTAAGTCTGAGTGAACCAGTTCTAACACATTTAGGGTTTTGCTCAAACTATTGGGAAAGGACCCCTTTGTATTCTTTCCTAAGGCACAACCTTTGCAAGTTCCTTCATGAGATGGTTTTAACTTAGGTAAGCCTGTTACAAGTTTTTCTACAGAAGGTAGGGCACGGAAATGAAGGTGTCCTAATCTTCTATGCCAAATCTCATTTGAATCAAAGGTGTCAAGGGTAAGGGCTTGTTTAACTTCAGTGCATAGTTTGTAGAGGTACCCTTGTCTTACACCTATGGTTTGGGCTTTCTTGATTGTGGAGTTTTTAGGCCATGCTAAAACTTTCCCATCCATAAAGGTAACTCTATATCCATTGTGTTCAAGGGTAGAGATGGATATTAGATTCCTCTTAATTCCAGGTACAAATAAGACTCCAGTAAGTTGAAGAGAGAGACCAGATTTTAGTTTTATGGAGCAAGTTCCAACCCCTTTTACAGGGTGTGCAGAATCATCCCCAATGGTTACTACTTCATCAAACCTTTCAGTCATAGTGTCCAGGTGTTCTCTGAATCCTGTGATGTGTCTAGAAGAACCACTATCAATTACCCAGTTGTGGGTGTTGTTAGATGTTTGGCTAGATAAGGTTGTATATAACACAAAGTTCTTAGATTCATGATCTGAATTTGTCTTTCCTAGTTTGGCAAAAGATGCTTGTTGCTTTGATTTGTTGGGGCACTTCATTGCATAGTGACCATATTGATCGCATGTAAAGCATTGCACTTGAGAGATGTCTTTCTTCTTAGAAGATCCCTTTCCATTGGGATTTCTCTTTCTTTTAAAAGATCCTCTCTTGTAGGAGTTTTTCTTGTTCCTTTTATTAGACGTTGTGTTGAGTACATGAATGTCTTCATCCATGTTCTTCTGTTTATTTTCCTTAGTGGAGAGTCTTGTTTCCTCTTGAAGGCAGTCAGTTCTTAGCCTATCAAACTTGGGGACTTTAGATCTCGCACTTATTCCTTGAACAAATGACTCCCATGAGTTGGGTAGGCCTCCTAGTGCAATTAGGGTTAACTCTTTGCTATCAATCTGATATCCAATTGTGGATAATTGATCCCTTAGTTCAATGATCCTCATGAAGTATGCATTAATTGACTCTCCCTTGTTTATTTGAGCATTGTTGATTTGCCTCTTTAATGCAAGAGTCCTACTGGTGTTGTTGAACTCATAGGTACTCTCAAGAGATTTGAACATATGATATGCACTTTCATGTTTTGCTAAGATAGGCACTATATGATCCATAACTGCATCTACTAGGATTTTCATGGCTTTTTCATTGTTTTCAATCCATTGAGTTTTCTCAGGTTCAACCTCTGGTTCCCTTTTATTTTCTCTCACAAGTGAGTCTAGTTTATTCTCTTTAAGGATCATCATGATCCTAAATTTCCATGATATAAAGTTTTCTGCTCCTGCAAGACGATCTTCAAATCTGATCACACTTGACATTATGAAGAATGTGAATTCGATTTTAGAAAATACGAGTTTTCTAGAGCAATCTGATATTTAGATTTGATTTGGATTCACACAACGTGGCTCTGATACCATGTAAATGTAACCAAATCTTATATCAAATTGAGATCCTAAGGGTTCTAGAGAAATTCTAAGTGTAAGAATTCTACTCAAAAATTCTAAGTCAAGTATTGATTTCCAGATTTTCTTATACTCGAATGTGCTGATTGCAGAACATTTATTGATTTCTATATCTGCATATCAATTAAAGAGTCGCCATAAATATGCTTGGAGACCCGCCTCCAAGGGATGCGTCCCATGAGAGGACGTGTCTCCATAAGTGGAGACCCGTCTGCTCATGGGACGTGTCCCTTAGAGCTTGTGGGCTCTTGATGAAACCGATTATCATTCGGTTGATGTCTAACACACATAAACCTTTATACTATGGCGGATGAAAGAATTTCGATTATAATAAATGCGAATTTCAGTATCTTTCATTATTACGAATTTATATATATGCTCATAAATTCGATTTCTAGTAAAATGAATATTAAGGATAATATTTGATCACATATAAATAACAAAGATGCTTTCAGCATTCGTTATTTATATCTAACCGAAGCTATCATCCATTAACAATATATAGACACGATTTAACACATTTAATTTAAATTAATTTTTTTTTTTTTTTAAATTACCAATTTTAAATATTTAAATTAAAATCATAAATTTATGAATATTTTAAATTTATTATAATTTATTTAAATTTAATATAAAATTATTTTATATTTAATAATTTAATTTACTATATATATATATATAATATAAATGAACAATTTTAAATATTTAGATTAAAATTTCAAAACTAACTTGTTAATATTTTAAATTTTTTATAATTGATTTAAATTTAATATAATATTATTTTGGTATTTATAAATTATATATATTTTTAAATAAAATTTAATTTAATATATTATATTTATTTTTAAAAAACCAAAATAATAGGCGAATTTAATGACAATTTTTTTCTGAAATTTTCCCCCTTGCCAAATTTAATCCAAATTTTATTGTTGCTGGACACAAACTCAACTCGAACCTTGTGACATAGCTTGTAGCAATGAAGTTTGAAACTTTTTCAACTTTCTTGATTTTTCCTCTTGTGAAAATGATGTAATAAGTGGTGGATTGTTGGAATTTTATAATGCAGATATAATAATTCAAAATCATTGCAATATTACATCATTGTATAATTATGTTAACAATAATAAGCTCACATTATTATTAACATAAGGTGGTTAGCTTTGTGGTTGGTTGGTTTCCTCTTTCAAAATGAGTTCGTATATATTGCCCTCTCACAATAATAAATTGCTCATTACTTCTCAATTTGAATATTTTGTGTGCAGTGTCTTTTGCTATATGGATCACTAATTAATTGATTGGATAATTTAATTTTTTATATTTTTAACAAAATGTTAGTTGTATGTTTTGTGAACACCCAAAACTTCTTACCACATTTCATGCTTTAACCGTAAAAATGGCCATATTGAGGAAGAATTTGAACATGCATTTATGCTTGTAGTTTTAAGTTTATGAAATAAATTAATAAGATGTGTTAGAAATTTAGAATTATCAACTACTATCTTATCTACCAAGCCCAATCCCTTGTATGATTAAATTCTATCATCAATCAGTTGTCTCTGTTCTTTCTACAGTCCTAAATAATTCTAGAGAAAATCCTTTCTTGCCTATGTGATTTCTAAAACACCCATACCTGTAAAATTTCCTGAATTACATTTGATTAACAATAAATGACGACAGTTCTCAGTTCGGAAATTCTACACCTAACATTTCTTATTGCAGGTGTGGAGGCCTGATGATTCACTAATTATTTCAATCAATTCAAGGTACTTTTTTCATTGGTAGTAGTGGTTTCAACTCTACATATTAAAAGAAGGTTAAATTTTTTTACCAGTAAATATTTCATGGTGGTTCATGGACATCTTTGTACACTTCAAATAAAAATGATTACTGATCAACATTTTCTAACTCGTATTTTTTGATTGTGACAAATTTAAGGAAGCATAATTTTGTATGATTGTGACTAATGATTTCAAGTCCCTCATGTAGTGGAATTTTGGTAAATAGTGACACAATGTCAAAACTTATGGTTTTTCCTTTTTCTTGGAGCTTTTGTTCTTTCATGAAGTCAACAAATGTTTTGGAGTCTTTGATGTGGAATCAATGTTACCAACTAATGGCTCTGGGTTTTCTGCTAGAAGGGCCTCAAGTTTATATGCTGAAAGGGTTGATGTGTTGATAGTCAGTCTCCTTGAAATCTGACAATGATATCCTTATTACTTATAAGGGTTGAGTCTTCTCTTGATTTCAGTATCAAGGGAGGTGTCTCTGATTGCCTTCTTTAATATTTTTAAAAAATTGTTTGAAAAAGGTAAAAATGGTTGTAAGGTTGTGAACAAGCGAGACACCAATTTGTTGTATTAACTCTACTTGCAGAAACCCACAAGGAGATTGGTTTTCCATCTACCTTGTATATTGTTGTAGGAAATAATAGGGGGTCAAATTAATGACAGCCCATACCATATCCTTGAAACCATTCAACCCACATTATTCTTGCATAAATCATTGGGGAATAACACAAAACTCTGATCTTATTGCTGCTATAAAAAAATGGTAGTAACTGATTCTACATAATGCAGTACACAGAATGTGCTAGAAAGCACAGTTTTTATTTTTGTGAAACTGACATGCTACAGTTGGACTGAATAAAATTATAAAACAACACAAACAAAATATTCTTCCTGAACAAAACATTACATGTCACTGTTTTCTGCAAAACGAGTCGCTATTGATAATAAAACTCTCTCTTCTACAGCTTCAGAATGCCTTTTTTCAGCAACAAAACTAGATGTTAATGCCTCCCAAATTGTTACTCTCCTCAGTTCATTTTTTCCTCCTCTTTCCTCCACTATCCATCCCTAAATGATCCCAAAAACTAATTTACTGATGGATGTTCAATTTTGGATATGTGACCATTTGGCTTCAATGTAAACTTTTTGTATCCATCTAAATTCTTGTCTTCCTTCATCATTTCTAGAGTGTAACTGCTGTGAAATTCTCCTTTCAAGCACTCGCAGCAGTCTAACTGTGGGTTTTGTGTTTCTTTGTTTTGTCTTTCCTATATTATCATTACCCTGTGCATGACATTCTCATTGTTCCCCTTTTGAAGAGTTGAGTTTCGCTCAACCAAACTGAAAGAAATAAATAAAACTGGGTTGTTTGCCTTTGAGTAGTTCCTTGGTTCAGATCACCACAAAAGTACTGTGTCCATATTTTTGCAGCTATGCAATTGTTGCTATGTTTTTCTGTAGCAGTTATAGAACTATTGCAGGTGTCTTTCTGCAGCAATAGAAAGACTGCTACAAAATGAATTTCTACAGCAATAATTATTGCTATGGAACAATGTCTCACCCATTTGGTTTTACGAAGTTTGCCAATGTTTGTGCCTGAAACTCACCAATTTTTTGGGTGATGCAAAATTGTAATTAAAAATATGAGCTCCTACTCATGAAACCTGCTCGAAACCTTCTAGAATAGAGCCATAGAGACCAACTTCGGTTGGATTCAACCACGTTGCATCATTTATAGTTTTATTCTTCCACTTGACCAGATATTCAACATACTCCTTAACACTTGTTTTCCTGATAGCTCTGGAATCAAGGACATCATCTATTTCTTCTCTTTCCTTCACTAGTGTGTGTGGTTTCTAGTCAAGGAGCTTTGGATCTGATTCTTCAGTGTAATTTAAAGGTGGTCCTTCATAGGAGGCATATAGATTTACTACATCAAAGATTGGAGAAATGTCAATGACCTCAGATAATTCAATCTTCTATGCATTTTGAAAATAATTGCATTAAAATTATGCACAGTCCAAATCTTTTTCCATTTAAGCTTGTTGCAGGTTCCTTTGGGAAACCTTTATCTCAAGTGTGCCAATACTCAATCACCTATTTCAAATTTCTTTTCTTCTCTTTTGATCAGCACTCTCTTTGTATCTTACTGTATGTTGAATCATCCATTTCCTCACTTGTTTGTACACATCTTCCGTATACTCTGCCAAATCTTCCACTTTGGCACTCTTCACACTCAAATCCACTATATTCCTCAACTCTGACATCTCTAGGACCATGCCCATACAATTTTTTGGAAAGATGTTTTCCCTATACTCCTGTTCATGAGTTATTGTATGCAAATTCAATTTGTGGTAAGACCAAATTCCATTAGCTTGGCTTATTTTCTATAACATATCTCCAAGGATGCCATTTACTACCTCAGTTTGTCCATTTGTTTGAGGGTGGTACACTGAAGTGAATTGTAAATTTGAACCTAACTTATGCCACAATATTCTCCAAACCAATAAACTTGGTATCCCTTTCAGACACTACACTCTTTGACAGCCTACACAATGTCACAGTTTAGCTGAAAGATGAGTTTGTTATGTTAGTAGCATCATCAATTGTCTTGAATGCAATGAAGCCTGCAATCTTTGAAAACCTGTCCACAACGACAAAAATTGAATCATTTCCCTTTTGTATATGAGGCAATCACTACACAAAATCCATGTTTATGTCTTTCCACAGTCTCTTGGCAATGGGCTAGGGGCTTGTACAACCCTATGTATTCCTTTTTTGTGTGAGGCAATCGCAACAAAATATCCATGCTTATGTCTTCCTATGGTCTCTTGGTAGGGGTCAAGGATTTGTACAGCCCTATATTATGATTTGCATCTTTTGCATATCAACATACTCTACAAATTTGTCAAACTTGTTGAGGATCGATTCTGGTCAATCTGTCTCATGATCTGGTTGGAGATTTAATCTGCAAAGAGTAAAACATTTATAGATTTCGATGAATACTTTTGAAGATCAAGACTCTCATATATATGGTTGAGAAAAGACGTGACTTTTCGATTGACAAGACTTTTCTAATAGAGCCGACAATCAGTCATAATTCAAAACATATATATGTTATTTGATATGTTGAAAGCGGTTTGTACTTAGGACACTCCCTCTGATTGAAGCTAACAGATTTCAACACTCCCTCTTAGCTAGGGAAGAGAACTCCAATCAAGTAGAAAATGATATCACCTAACTTGTGATATCGGAAGATATGAAATGCTTCTGAAAGTGTCAAGTCTCATGACATACTTCATAACACATCTTCACTTTTCAACACTCCCTCTTTAACTAGGGAGGATAACTTCCATCAAGTAAACGTGATATCACCTAACTCGTGATATCAGAAGATATGGTATGCTTATGAAGGTGTCAAGTCACATGACATTCTTCATAACACATCTTCATTATTCAACACTCCCTTTTATCTAGGGTAGATAAACTCTAATAACACTTCCTCTTAGCTAGGGAGGATAAACTTCCACCAAGTAAAAGTAATATCACCTAACTCGTGATATCAGAAGATATGGTATGCTTCTGAAAGTGTCAAGTCACATGACATTCTTCATAACACATCTTCTTTATTCAACACTCCCTCTTCAACTGGAGAAGATAACTTCTATCAAGTAAAATTGATATCACCTAACTCGTGATATCAGAAGATATGGTATGCTTCTGAAAGTGTCAAGTCACATGACATTCTTCATAACATATCTTCATTATGGTATGTGCACTGACATCAAGTCACATGATGTCTACCATAATTCATGGCATATCCACGGATATATAAATATCCACCATGATTATCTCTTAAGGATCACAATGATCTTTAGATGACATCAAGTCCCATGATATACATCAAAGTGTCCAAGAGATACTATCATGACATGTCCACAGATATCGAGTCACATGATATCTATCATGATAGTTTATCATTGTAGAGTCGTCACTTTACAATGTCAAATACAAGTGTTCATTATTAGAAAGATCGTCACCTTTCAATAATGTACACAGGGTAGTAGGCCCATAAGGTCATGGAGTCACACACATGACAAAAGAGTTTATACATTAAACATCTTTATATATTAGTACAACTTATAAACAAATTTGAATTTCAAACATAATATCAAATTACATACCAAGTTTTCTTCCCGAAGAGTTCAACCTTAACTCTGGAGAGAAGTTGTTGAGTATGTCCGCTGTGTAAACATTTGAACTAATATACTCCAACTGGATCACTTTCTTTCTACCATGTCTCAAAATGGTAGGATCTCAATGTGCTTAGATCAAGGAGTCCCTCAAGCAATTTTACGAAGCCAAACTGCTTCTCTTGCCCCCATAGAGGCTGCAATGTAATCAGCTTCTGTCGAGCTTTGTGCTACAAAAGACTGTTTTCTACAGATCCAAGAGATCATAGCCCAATCTGAATTAAAGTTTCTAGGTTGATCTAGTTGGTCTTTTCTGTAAAGAAGACCATATCCAATAGTGCTGTGAAGATATCTCAATATGTGTTTTACAGTCATAAGGTGAATTTCCTTTGGCTCACACCTGAATTGGTTTAGAGCATTCACTAGGACCTTCCATTTGTTGCTGGAGTGCTCTATCAACTGAGCTACTGGCCCCTTGTGGCTAGCCCATTATCAGTCCGGGTGTGGCTTATATCCAACACCCCCCCTTTAAGCCACACTATGGGTGCTAGGGGCTCTGTTGAAGTTTGATCCTGGGACCTGTTGTCATGGAGTCTCTCAACATGACGTCTCATCTTAGTCTCAAAGATGAACAAGGGCTTTCACCTCATATCTCTCTATCTCAAAGAATTATGCATTACAACAAGTGAAGATGTGACTCCCTCTGAAGCTCTAATTACATGCATCAGCCTTTTGACCTCCTCGTCCAAAACAAACGTCTGTAATACTTGCTTTAGAGAAATGGTTTCCAATGCACACATCTGTTAGAGATTTAGGGCTGTCCTCTTCAACCTCATCCTAGAACATCCTATGCGGAACAGGTTTGCGGAGCTACCAATGTTGAATCCAGGTTGGCTGACTTGAGCAATTCTTATCTCAACTGCTGAAGAGGATCTTAGCATCAGGCATTGCACCTTCTTCTCCATGAGTCACAAAACTCCCTCTTGATCCTTGCCTTAGAGATTGCAAAGAACACTTCTGGAAGTGAACTCCCTCTAGTCACCAACTCAGTCCCACGGCTGCAAGTTGTGACTTCATGTTTGATCATTTCTTTGGTCGGCATGACTTCCTTACAAGATGCCTCAAGCATTTCATCACTAAGAAATCTTTTATCACCTTTTGTTCCTAGATTTGTCCAGGAAGCATTTAGAGAGAGATTACTAATAGTTTATAACTATCCAAAAATATCAAGGCTAGAATCATACAAGGTTTACTATCTCAGGTTTATAACATGAATGTATAAGAATTTTAAAAGCAATATAAAAACATGAATAAATAAATCAATTTATAAGAGAAATATATCAAAAGATCAGAATGAAGGGATAAGAAAACTTATCTTTAATAACATCTGATATAACTCTTTCTTCCATCTTTTACTCTTCTCAAGAGTGCTAAACTTAGCACAATAAAAGACAATCTGAACAACTACAGATTTCTGGAATGCATTATGTAGTTTAGCTTGAAAAAAAAAAAAAACTACCCTCTCCAAGAGTCAAGTTCATGCATTAGAGAATGATATCGATGTGACCAACTTATCACCATCGAATTTGCAGTTCTCCTTTTATTTCAGAGTCACTCGGAAATCTTCACAACTAGCATGAAAAATGACTTGCAAATAATAATTTGAATTTTCAAGGGATCTTATGTCAGTGAACACATTTCAAGAGAAAACATGATCTCTCTTTACTAATCACACATGATCCAAAATAAATGATATAAAAATTCAGCCTAGAAAGGTGATTTCAAACAACAAAGAATACTTATCTTTTTAAATATTCTGATGCATGCAAATACTGGACACAATACTATACATTGCTCTTGCGCTCAGATCAGTCCACAACCTTCACGGCTTGAACATAGGCCCCTGGCAAGGTTAAGTTTGAATATGGTCTTTGACCATTCAAATTTACAATGCACTCCATTTTCAGCTGCAATCCACCAGATTATGAAACAGATGCAGCACGCTTACTAGCTACACCCAAAGAGTTAGAGATGGATAAGATCATCACTTATAAGTTTTATCAGATCTGTACAACTTAACAGACTGAGTTTCACATAGAAATGTAAACAACAAAACAAATACTTATCAGATCGTAGTTAATGTTAGCTGATCGACATCACATGTTCGAAGCCCCTGACCTTAGTCCAAGTAGATGCATTCGGCCATGATCCTAATTACTCCTTATTGACGCACAAAAGACAAGCTACAGATCATTCATGACTGTAGTCTTCAATAAGGCCAAAGTCGGAGGCTCGACCAAGGCTTTACACGAAGATCTTTGCCCAGATGGTAGAAAGCTCCTTCAGACTTCAACGACACTCCAATAATGCAGCATACATTTAAAGGGCGGAATCATTATAATTGTTTGTCTTATTCCAAGTGAGTATGTGCACTCGGTAATTACAACAGTCCAACGCCTTTGTTAATCCCATTCTTTTGTGAATATGATGTATGTTCCATACAACATACTAGACAATAGCATATCCGGTGCTATATATATATTCGGGACACTTCCGCCAATATTTGTATTCATCTCAGTGAACCATGTTGAGGACTTCAGTCAGCATAAAGATGACGATAGGATCCTATTCGCTATACTTCCCGATATATCTCCCGCACAAAACATGCAGATTCCGATAATATATGGCAAGGCAAATTTATACGAGCTCTGTGATATGACTTGCTTAGGTGGTTACAATGATCACGGGGCCTTTGAATCTGCAATAGAGAAGGATGATTTGAAGGTCGCAACTCAGTATCCGAGTGGAATGTCAAACCCGATATCTCAGAGACTCCTATAGATTTCTCACGTTACCTGACCGAAGCAATAGAACTCCGAGAATCATGGTGCTAGTTTTTCCTTCTTTATTTTTTTAATAAAATGATGTCTATGGAACCTGTGATCTGTTGTCTAATGCGCTAAATGAGATTTCCTTATTAACACCTAGATGTCGCCTATAGACAAGAATACTGGTCCTTTCGGGTTGTCTCTTGTCGTAAATTTATCTCCCAGTCAATTCGCTAAAATGCATCAATATTGGGACGGGATTGCCATACTTGAATAAATCTGTTTCATTTTGCAAGATCATTCCTTAACCACCTGCATAGAATAAATGTACTTTTAATAAAATGCCAATCCTCAATGTCGATGAGTATTCACAGGTTCCGCCGATCTTCTCAACTCCTTGCTCCAATACATATGACACAGACGACACCAACCAACGCTCTGATACCATGTTGAGGATCGATTTTGGTCAATCTGTCTCATGATCTGGTTGGAGATTTAATCTGCAAAGAGTAAAACATTTATAGATTTCGATGAATACTTTTGAAGATCAAGACTCTCATATATATGGTTGAGAAAATACGTGACTTTTCGATTGACAAGACTTTTCTAATAGAGCCGAAAATCAGTCATAATTCAAGACATATATATGTTATTCGATATGTTGAAAGCGGTTTGTACTTAGGACACTCCCTCTGACTGAAGCTAACAGATTTCAACAAAACTTGATCACATTTATGGTCATCCTTGGCTAATAAAATCTCACTCAGCTGTGTTAGTGTCTTGCCAATCCTCCACTATGTTTTTCTTTGATCAAGTTCTTTCTTAGATCGTTTTGGTATGCACAATGCTATCTCTTGAGCAACAACCCATCTTGCAATAACTAACCATCCATGGTGTTTTGTTCATGTTGGCTGGTTACATACATGCTGTCCACATTTTTTTGAAGCGAGTATCCTCTTTGTATAATTCCTTCATGGAACTAAAACCAATAACCTCAACTTGCATCTCTATCAACTAAAGATTCTTATACTCAAGGCATTTGCTACTTTATTATATTTCAAAAAAAATGAGTTAACTTCGATGAAATTCTACCCATTTTATATTCCTCTGATTTAACTTCCTATGGCTTTTGATAAACAATAGTGCTTCGTGGTTTGTATACAAAAAAAAAAAAAAAACTCCTTTGGAAGCAAATAATATCACAATTTCTTATGTACTTGTATGATAGCATATAATTCTTGGTCATATATTTTGTTTTTGCATCATTCAGATTCTTGTTGAATTATGCCATGAGTGTGCCTTCTTGACTCAAAACAACTCCAATTGTTGTCCTACTAGCATCACAATCAACTTGATACTTGTTGAAATCTACTAATATTACATTGTTGTTCAGTTACCATTTTTCCTTCAAAATTTCAAATTCCTCAAGTGCTACTATCCATTTCATTATCCATATTTCAAAAGATATATTAGAGAGGAACAAGGGGGAAGAAGAGCGTGTGGAAAGGATTGTAGGAAGCCCTTGGAGGGGGTTTCACATGGGAGCGTGGAGGAGGCTCGACCCTCCTCCACCAAAGTCTTCTTTTTGTGGTACAGGCCTTTCAACTGTCCCTTTCTTGCTTTCATTTTGGCTTTCAACAAGTTGTTTCTTCGCATGTGTAGCTTGTGTATTCTCTTCGGATATCGGTCCTTCTGCATGCGGGGTTAATTTGTAAGGGAAAATTCAATAATGGAGGGGGATACAGACCCTTCAGATGGTGTCAAAAGGGTTGAGTGGTGGCATTACAGGCAACTTACAAAATAGGTCTTTTAGGGACATTGTAGTCGAGGAAAGGAGCACTCTACCGACAGGGGCAAAGCTTTTGGTGCAATCCAGTGACAATGTCAATGGTGGGTGAAGCGAAAAACAAGGTGAGTGGCCTTCAGCCTCCCCTTAAAAAGATGTCTTGGTTCTTAATCTTGAATTAAACAAAGCCATTATTGAAGAAGATAATAGATTAAAAAATACTGCAATTTTTTCTTGCGGCTGTGGACATCTCCAAAGTCTCGGCTTGAAAATATATGGAGGAATGGTTAAACAATGTTTGGGTAAAAAAGCTAGGGATTCAATACACCTATTGTTGGATGGTCCAACACAGGCTATTTGTGATTTTCCCAAGGAATCAAGAAATGCAAGAAATTGTAACAAATTTTTTTTTTGGAACATTGGGAAAACGGTCTTCCGGGCATTAGCCTAGTTGCCTAAGGCCGTAAACGAAGAAGTTTTGGCTCTATTGAGCCCTTGGTGGGTAGTCATTAAGGAGGTGCCACCCTGATTTTGGAAATTTGTTCCCCTATTAATGGAACCTTGTGGTAGCATGATTAGGATGGAGGATACAAAGGCCTCGCTCCCACATTCAGATGCTAGGGTTCCGGTGTTGTTACTACCAGGGATTGACATCCCAAAGTGGCTAGAGGTTAAATTAGAATCCGAAACAATTTTGTAAAATTGAACTGCTAGGAGGAATCTCTGTAGGAGGGAGGGTCATCTAAGAAGAAATTGCCCTCTAATCCAGAAAAAAATTGTGAAGCACACCTTGACTGCAGGAATGGTTGAAGTCAATTACTTTGGAAAAACCCTTGGAAGCCAGAATGTCAGGAATGATAATCTCGGCTCAGTTAGTAGTAGTAGGGATTTAGAAGTGCAGAAAACTAGGGAGATTGAGGAGGATGGCGGCATGGTGGAAACAAGCCCTCCTAATGCGAATAATTTTGGCCCGCTAGAGTCACTTGTGAGGACCAATAATATAATCCCTAATGCATAATCTATTAAAATCTCTAACTAGTATGAAAGTTTAATAAATGAATTGGATCAAATAATGTTGGACCCTCACCCGGCAAGGAAGAAATTCCGAGTATGGTTGAACTTGTAGAAGAATTCAATGATAATAATCATCTTTTAGAAGGGGTGCACTCAGATAAAATAGATGAAAGGAGGAATGCCCAACAACTAGTGATGGATAAAATAAGGCAAAATATAAAAAGATTTGTGAGTGAAAAAAACATTAACAAAAGCCTAGATCCCAAATGGGTCTTAGTGGAAGTAATGCAGACCATGGAAATGGAAAAGAGGATAGCCCTCAGATTGGTGGAAGCAAATCACCATCTGTGGTGAAAAAATTAATAAATGAAATTGAAACAAAGAATCAAAACATTACCACTCTACAGGATACCAACAGGAAATTGGATGAGAACCAATCTGGAACAAATGAGAAGGCTGGCACAAAAAATGTATATGTAAGTTCACTACAACGATCTTCTATTGATTTCTTGGGGAGTTGTAGTGAGCTGATTAAGGAAAAAATGGTGAAAGTGGCAAAGAATTTTAGTCTAACAATATCATCAACAATGTGGAACCAAAAAAGTATGCAAATGGATTGAAGTATTGATCCAAGCATGATATTAAACATTGGTAAATTAGTTTCCCATGTTGACCAAGACTTCCCAGAAGATAGAGGGAGCCTTACTGCTAAGGAAACCACAGATGGAGGGATTGTTTCCAAGGAGGAGCCCCTGAAAAAACAAAAAAAAATCTAAAATAAAAGAAAAAACAATTGTTATTCTGATGGTGAGGGGGAGCTTTCATATTGTCAAGGAAAAAAGGAAAACGAATAGTGGGATTATACCTGTCCCCTCTACTAAAAAGATAGACTCAGGTCAAATTGCCAAAGTGCTTTTGACAACTTTAGAAATGATAAAAGAGAATCCAACACAAATTGAAATTGATGAATCTTAATTGTATTTCTTGGAATGTCAGGGAGCTGGAATCCCCTGATAGGAAACATGTTGGTAGAAGGTTTCTCAACCTTAAGAAGATAAGGATGTGGTTTTGATCCAGGAGGTAAAAGCAATAGGCTTCACCTTGGATACCAACTTGAAATTCATCTAGAATAATGCGACATATTATGCCATTCTAATATCTAAAGTATGGGACCAATTTGTCTTTGGTGTTGGGGTCTGCCCCTGCAACAGGGCAGTTTGGGTAACTATAAAAAAGAAAGATTTCATCTTTGGAATCTGCTCCATCTATGCCCCAAATGACTACAAGGACAAAATCATTTTGTGGAACTGGCTACTCAAAATACCAGATATCCCTTGGATCCTTGGGGGTGACTTTAATATGATTGAGCAAGCTGAAGACTAGTGTAGGGGCATACGTATGGAGTGGAAAGGAAATGAGAGATATTTTTGGCAAGGGATGAAAGCAAAGTTGAATTTGGTGGATCCCATTGGAGGGCAAAAAGGGGACTTCACCAGCATTTGGTACACATGGTGTAATGCTCAAAAGGGGGGAAAGAGGATCTACTATCGACTGGACAGATTCTATGTAAACCAGGATCACTTTGCCATTGAGCCTACAAAGGAGGGCTGCAAGGTGGAAGTCCACCCTTACACTCTATTAGATCACCATCCAATCAAAATCAGAATCGTGGTAAAAAAGGATATAGTTAGGGAAAGGATCAAAGGGGAATTTTTTTTCCTCAACACCAAGCTCCTAAAAGATAAAAGACTGCAGAGCAGGCATTGATACCCTGAGAGGGATTAATAAATGGATGCATAGAGAAAAAGTGGCAATTGATAGATGGAATCTCAATGTGAGAGGATGGAGGATTCTCTTCCATACAGCTGGGAAAAAAAAGGCTATGGATAGAAGAAGAGAGGAAAGCTGCCTGCAGGAAAACTTTTTTAAAGCATAATCCAACCTACAAGAAGACCCAGGAAATGAAAACTGATACAATGAGATCCTAATTGCTAAGAATTCCTCAAGGAGGCTACAGGAAAATAGGATTCAAGGACTGAAAACAAGGGCCAAGCTCAATTGGCTGAATAATGGGGACAAGGGTACCAAATTCTTTTTCAGGTACCTTAGAGATAAAAATATAAAAGAGCAGATTGACCAAATATGGGTTGAGGGAACTCCCCTAACCAATCAGTAAGATATAAAGAGGCAGTTCTACAACTTTTACAAGGATCTCTTTACCTTGGAAGGGGACAATAACTCCAGCATTCAGGCGAGGAGCTATATCAAACAACTTATACCCAACAAAATCCCTGAAAAAGAAGCAGAGGAACTTAGCAAGGAAATCTCTTAGGTTGAATGTAATATGCTGCCCTGTTTGCCTTTGTTTTTTTTCTGTTTTGATGAATGTTTTGTGATATATTTGCAATGTTTGATACAAAAATATAATGCAGCAAAATAAAAGATATTGCAATAATATTCTCAACTCAAAAACTTTACATAGGGAATACACAACTGAAAATTCCAGATTTTAATATCAGCTTAGATACGCAGTATTTTTTGTTGAAGACCACAACTGCATTTCATTTCTCAGATTTTATGATCATATTCTCTTTGTTGTTATTAAGAATCTTTAGTGTAATGTGCTTTGCTTTTGTTATGTTGCTCTTCTATGATTTTTCTTTTCTCATTAGCATATTCTTGTCTTTTGTTTCCTGCAAATTTTTCAAGTATATGCTGGATTGAAGTGTTAAGCAGTAAATTCGTCAATTATAAATTACAGAAGTGAAATTTTGAGGGATGACTTGTATGAAAAACTAATAAATCCTTCATTTTGTGACCAGCACATGTGCAGTTATTTCTTCACCAATTTTATGCCATGCACTTTTTGACATGTACTTGGGACCTGATTCAATTTTTAAAAAATATCGAAATATGTCTTTTACACTCGTGGAGATGTCTGATCTCTAGTAAGAAGGTATAAAGTAAATCAGGTCAAATAGTGATTGATTGAATTTCAACAGTCAATTTATATTATTTATTTAACTTTCATCTAAGAAAACAATGATTTTGCATTTCATTGCTGTCATTTACATTATTTAAATTGGGTTTTGACTATTCTGAGGATCATTCCAGCAAGTTATTGGTACCACAGCAGTAATCAAATACGAGAAATTCAGTGTCGAAGTCTTGGTCCATTTCTCCAAATGTTAAAAGAAAATATTGCCCCTTGCTGAAAATAACAAGGCAGAAGTTATGGCAGATGAAGGACTTCTTTTCTTAATCGGCATTGGATTCAGGTTAAAATTCGAGGTTCCTAATGGCAATGGTTTTCTATTTATGAGGTTTGTATATGCCTTCAACACGTGCCATTCAATGCGAAAATAATCTTTAATAAATCCCATTTGAAGATTGAGAATTGCACTTTATGGACTCTAGTAACTTTTGATTTGTTCTGTTTATTTGCTTTGTCTATAAAGTTTAGATTTGAATAGCAAAAGTTATTACAAACCTTTGGTAAGGCTAAGAAGTTTTTGCCCTCTCATTGCTATTTAGCTAAGTTACCAGCGTTGAGGTTTGGTTTTTAATTTCATGAGTGGCAAGTACTTGTCTATCTAGTGTTGCAGTAATTGTATTTGTTGGTTAGTGGATAAATTATTTGTGGAATACCAATTTAGAGGCAAGTCAGATACTAGTTTGAAATAATAGATTCTTGCAAGTCATATGTATTGTAGCCACACAGTGGCAAGTATTTGTTTTTGTAGCATTGTAATACAAGTGTGTAGTTAAAGGACTAGTCATGACAACAATTAAAGGTAGGTTACATAATAGTTTGAGATTGACAAATTATTGCAAGTTGAATGTATCATGATTTTACTAGATTTAGAAATATTATAATTATTAGGGTTGACTTTGATCCCAAGCTTGATTCATACAAGACAACTATGATTGACATAATTGAAGTTGAGTTTGTTTATCAAAATAAATATTTGTAAAATATTGATATGAGAAAATGATTTTTTTTTTCAAAAACCTTTATAATTTGATTGGTTGATTTAGGATTTTGGTGGATAAAATAAAATAATTCTTTAATAGTTCTAAAATAAAATAAAACATATTCATGTAAATAAAATTGTATTAAAGTAGGTGGGAATAAAGAATGGAGAGTGAAGGAATAGAGTAGAGGTGCGACGGTGCAATGCAGTGGAACAAAGAAGCAGTGTGTGGGAGCAAGTATGCAAACGACGAAGGTGAAGATATACATCGTCTGGCATTGGAGACAAAAGAGGTAGTTCCATTGGAGTAGATTAAGACCCGTGTGGCCAAGGAAAAATGGAGAGAACACACTAGACCCCATGAATCTGCAAGGGAAGAAAGGGAAGGTGGACACGGTTGGAATGGGATGCTTAGGTATGATCCCCTCAGGTGTTTCCTGCCAAGATAGTGCATGTTTGGGAATAGGCACCATGGAAGTTGGCAGTGCAATGAAAGTTTTAACAACATATGCGATAGGAGAAACCCTAGATGGGAGCACAATTAGGCTCGGGGGGCCAAGTTCTTTCCCAAGATTAATGGAAAGTGGTAGAATTGGGGAGGGTTTCAAGAGAAAGGGAGATCGCAAAGTGGGTATGAAGAAAGTCGTTACAATAATAACCGAATAGATGGAAACAAGGAAAAGACAAGGAATGACTACAAAAAGACGATGGTAATTGGATCTAACAAATTACAACCATCAATAGCTAGATTGGAACAAGGTTTAATTATCAGATGGTATGGTAAGGAGTTAAACTGGGATGGTTTGATTAGGTGGTGGTAAGGTCGTTGGGGCCAAGATATGCAGTTCAAAGCTTTAGCAAATGGCTATTTCATTGTGATTTGTTTTTCACAAGCAATTAGGGAAGAATTAGAAAATGGAATATGGATTATGGATGACAACGGTTTTTACATTCGTAGGTGGGAGGTGGGTTTTAACCCATATCAACACAGGATGGAAAAAATACAAGACTGGTTCAAGCTACTTGTCCCACCCCTCGAGTTTTGAGAACCAAGTATTTTGGAAGATATTCGAAATCATTTGGGAAAATTCGTATGTGCAAAGGAAAGGTTAAATCCAAATGGGATTAGTACATATGTTAGATTATGTGTGGAGAACAATCCCAATAGCCCGCATTGGAGGGAAATCGAGCTTATAACAGATTGGGGCAATTGCTAGTAGTCCCTTATTTCGGATTTGTGCCCTAATAATACCTTAGTCAATACGTTGGGTTGGAGAAATAGGTTGCTAATCAGGAGAACGGAAGGCGGTGCTCCACCTAGATAATGATGGTCCAATGCCTCAAAGGAAGACACAAAATTGAACCTAGTAAACTTGAATCTAGGGAAACATGCAACAAAATCTGCAACCAAAGAAAAGGAAGAAGCCTCTTTTGTGCAAAGGGCATGCTCGGTAGAGTAGAGGAAGGAACTAGATATGAAGATATCTGAGGCCCTAGACCTGATTGGTAACAATATAAATGAAGATCTCGACTTTCTAATTGAGGTTGGATATGAATTAGTAGAACTTGCGAAAGAAGTCAAGAATGGATCATTTGTCAAAAAATTAGATGCTACTAATTTAGGGAAGGAATGGGAAGGACCAAATTTGGAGGAGGTTGATCAAGAGGTCGAGGAGGAAGAAGCAACTCCAAAAGCATCTAAGAGAATAAAAGTGTTATGCCACCATGGTAACAAGAGATGGGCAATGGGTAATGGTTAGTTTACTTGGACCAATAGACAGTTGGGATTTAGTAGCATAGCAAAGAAATTAGATAGGTTTCTTTTCAAAGGCGATATAAGCATCTTTCCCTACTCCTTAGAGTGGAAAATTTTGCCTGCATCGAGTTTTGGTCATTTCCATGTCATGGTGGAAATAATTGGGGAAAGGAAACCAACTAGATGTCCCTTCAAATTTGAGAATATGTGGTTCAAGGATCAACACTTCATGGATCTAATAAAGCAATGGTGGTCTAAATGAAATCCTGGTGGGTCAAAAATGTTTGACTTAGTGACAAAATTGAAGTTGATCAAGCAAAATTTAAAGAGTTGGAATAGGGACAACTTTAAAAACATTTTTGAGGAGAAATGGAAAATGAAAGAAGCTTTAAAGGAATTGATAGAAAGGGTAAATACCAACAAAATGGATAACAATTGCTACACTCAGGAGAAAGATCTGTTAAATAAACTTGGCGACATATTAGCTAAGGAGGAGATTTTTTGGAGGCAACAATCAAGAGAGTTATGGTTAAATGCCAGAGATAAAAATACAAAATTCTTTCACAATTGCACCAATGTAAGAAGGGAAATTAACATGATAACAAGTATTAAAATTTCTAATGGCAGAACTCTTGACAAATTGGAAGATGTTAAGGTTGCCATAGTGGACTTCTTCCAAAATTTATTGAATGATTGGAATGGCTACAAGTTGCAAGAGAAAAATCAAATCCTCAATTGCATTCCCAACCTTGTAATTGCTGACCAAAATGAAATGCCAACCAACAAGTTCATTGAAAAAGAGATAAAGGATGCTTTGTTCCAATTGCACCTTGACAAGGCCCCTGGCCTAGATGGGTTCCCGATCGCCCTTTTTTAGAAGTGTTGGGACATTGTTGGTAAAGAGGCGGTAGAGTCCATTGAGGACTCTAGATGTTGAAGAAAGGTGCTCAAGGGAGTGAACAACACCAAAGCGCTAATACCAAAGAAGGAGAAATTGGAAACATTAGAAGAATATAGGCCAATTGCCCTTTATAACACCATTTACAAGATCCTAGCTAAAATTGTTGCTAATCGGGTGAAGAATATCCTACCAGATATAATTTTCAATGAACAAATTGGTTTTGTACTTGGTAGATCAATTATGTATGGGGTAATAATTGCCCAAGAAGCGATTCACTCCATACAAAAGACTAAGAAAAATTTATGTTGGTAAAGTTTATTTGTCAGGAAGGCATATGACAAGGTCAATATGAGATTTCTTTTCAAGGTGTATTTGGTTTTCATCAAGGTTGGTTGAATTGGATTTTTAGTTGGATCGCATCCCTAGATATTCATTTCTAATAATCAATAGTGCAGAAAGCTTTTTTGGTGCTTCTTGAGGCTTGAGATATGGGAATCCTCTATCCCCCTTCTTATTTATTATTATGGAGGTACTTGGGAGATCAATATCTAAGGCAATGAGGGAAGGAAGGGTCATTGAGACGTAGATAACAAGGGGTATCCCAATAGTTACACATCAACAATTTGTTGATAAAGCCATGCTATTTGGAGCAGCCTTAGAAGGTGAGGCAAGAAATTTCAAAAGTATGCTAGACTAGTACTCAATTGCATTAGGCCAAGAGATGAGTAAAGAAAAGTAAGAAGTTTTCTTTTTTCATACTAAATTAGGGAAAGAAAATTAGATCTTAAGGATTTTGAAATTCATAAAAGGCAAATTACCGTGTAAATACTTGGGGTTGCCGTTGGCCCAAGGACTACGACTAGGGAATATGTGGGATCCATTGGTTGATAAGGTGAAAAATAGATTGGCCTTTTGGAAGTGCAAATGGTTGTTGTGGGCCAGAAGACTTACTATGCTTAAGACTATGGTTGCAACTATCCCAATATACACGATCTCACCTCTCCCCTTGTTAGGTGGGGCCAACATTGCAATTGATCAAAAAATGAAGAAATTGTTTTGGTAGGGCAACTTAGAACAAAACAAATACCATTTGATAAGTTGGGATAAAATATGCAAAAAGAAAGAAGCGGATGGAGTGGGTTTAAAGAGCCTACTTTTGCAAAACAAAGCCTTAGGGGCAAACTGGTATGGAAAATGCATACAAATCAAGAGCTCAAATGGGTAAAAATTATGAAAGCTAAGTATTTGGATGAGGGAGAAATTAGCATCTTCGCATCTAGGTCACTCTCGACCGGTTCAAGGATATGAAACTTTTTGAGAAATTATCATGACATATTATTGGATCATTTGACTTGGGACATCTGGGATGGTCAATCTACACTATTTTGGGAGGTTTCCTGGGGTGGTTACCAAAACATAATAGACAAAGCAGATTTGGAATATGTGAAGCTTATCACAAAACAATTATGGGGAAGCAAGGTGTGTGATTATATGACAGTCATTGAGGAAAATGGCTACCTTCAGAGCCAATGGAAAAGTGTTAGAATGTCGAGATTGAATAACAAAATAGTTGAAGCTTATAAGGCGGTTGTTTGTAATCGTATAGTTTACATTGGAATTGACCAAGACAAACTAAGATGGAATGGTTCGACAACAGGGAACTACAATGCTAATGATGGGTATAGGATGTTGGAAAACAACAGGGAATTAGAATTGTCTACCCATAAACCTTTGTTGGAATATAGATTGTCTTCCCAAGGTTGAGATGTTTACTTGGGCAGTTGCTCAAGGAAGAGTTCTCACAGTAGATAGGTTCATGAAAATGGGTTTTAATGGACCTTCAAGATGTATTTTGTGCAAATAGGATGAGGAAATAGGGGATCATTTATTCTTAAACTGCCCATTCACACAAAGTTGTTGGCATTGACTTTGTGCTAAGTTATAATGGCAAACTACACATACAAACATAATATTGAATTTGTTGTGTGCTTGGCCAATTCTTCATAAGCTATGTTTAGAAGTCTTTGGATTGCAAGCCCCTCTCCCCTGATTTGGGAAGTTTGGAAGGAAAGAAATAGACACATCTTCTTGGGTCAAGAAATGTCTAAGAAAACATTTTAAAATGAGATTGAAGTAGGCATAGTAGAAGTAATCAATGCTAGTGCTTGGGCTTCAAGTGGCAAAAAATTAAACTTCACATAATGGGATGCAATCATGAGAAGAAATTGGCATGGTTTAAAGATCCCTCCATTTGTGGGAGCTAGTGGGTCCAAGACCTTAGAAGAGAGGAAGTTAGTTAAATGGAGACCACCAGATGTGGGATGGTATAAGGTAAACTTCGATGGAGCTTCTAGGGGAAACCTTGGAATTTTGGGGGTTGGTTGCATTATCAGACGTTGGAATGGGAAAATACTAGGTAGATTGGTTGAGTCTCTCCCTGTTGGGACCAACAATGCAACTGAAATGCAGGATCTCATTCTCGGCCTCAATCTTTATAGAGAATTAAAGTTGGAAACTATTGTGGTTGAAGGTGACTCATCATTGGTTATCAACACCTTGTGATCTAGGCAATTGTTGAATTGGAAGTTGGGAGCAATGTTAGAAAATGCCTTAACCTTATGGAAGGTTTTGAGCACAAAATGTTAAACCATATGTTAAGGGAAGGTAATGTGGAGACGAACATGCTCTCCAATTTGGGAGCTGATGGTATATCATTAAAAGAAATTATCCCATAACACTTTCAACGTGAGGAGACTTGGGAGTGACTAGGCTCCCCATGAGGGTCACACTAGTTTTATGGTATACAAACAATCTCTCAACTACGTCTTTTGGACTAAGCTTTTGGTGGGCAGTTGGGCGGGTGGCTTTCCACAAATAGGGTTGTGGAAAGTTAGTTTTGGCAATTGGGGATTATACACAATCCCTTTGTCTTGTTTTGGGTTGTTTGTAGGGCTTTGATTTGGTATATATAACTCAAGCAAAGGTATGTTTAAGGCAATAGTCATACACTTTCCACATATATAGTTGTGGAAAGAAAATTTTAGTGGCTTCAAATAAAATCACACACCATAGGGACCACTTTCATTGAGTGAAGCAATGGATGGCCTAGCCACAAATGAAATTGGTCTGACTATGGGATGATAGAGAATGTAACATCCAATGTCTTAGGGACTATCTATAACGGAAGGGTGATCGATCCGATCATAGGGCAAGAAAAACCATTGTGCATTTTGATCCATGCATTAGGTTTATCATAAACATCTTGATAAAGATCGTGTAGTACCAAAAATTCTTCTATGATCACATTCTCTCCATAGGCGAGATCTATGAGTATCCCGTTAGTGGGCTTGTCATTGATTCAACCAACTATGTAGAGAGGACCATCAGGGAGATTTTTGAGTATGTCTTGAGGGGAAAAATTAATATAAAGAGATGTTTTAGGTTGTCACTTACGAGGGATAGCGTTTATCATGCCTACCATTTCATCCATAGGCTTGACATGGGTCTCATTCGAAAGAAGATCAAAATGTTCATCATTTGTATCAACATTCATAACATCATTCTCTAGAGTTTCACTAGCTTTGACAAATGGAATATTATGTTTACGAATAGGATTAGTGAAAATTTGTAAATTTTGGTTTGGGGGGGCAATGAACTTATTGCCTTTATCATTAATGTAAATGAAATCAAATCTCTTCACTAAATGGATCCTAAGATAATACTAAGATTGAACTAAAGTCAAGAAAACTGTATAAGAAACTTTCTAAGTCAAATAATCTTTAAACTTCAATGTTCAGATTTTTGATTTCCAGATCTTCGATTTTCAGATTTTAACTTTTATTGAATGTGCTAATTGCAGAACATTGTCCGATTTCTATGTTTGCATATCGAATGAGGAACCACCATAAATAAGGGAAGAGTCTGCCCCTAAGAGGCATGCCTCATGAGAGGACGTGTCTCCACGAGTGGAGACACATCCACTCATGGGACACGTCCTTTAGGGTGCAGCCTGTGACAGGTTTGTTTACCATTAGTTACGTATATACTAACAAATATACTCCCTTCTACAAGGTGGCGGATGATTAAGAGGATTCTGATTTAATAAATGTAGAATATATCATCACGGGAATGATCGAATTTATATGTATGCTCATAACTTCGATTTAAATGTTTCCTTAGAAATATCATAACATGAATGATGATCTTTGATCACTTATGAATGACAATGATACTTGCATCACTGTCATTCATAACTGACTGAAGCTATCATCCATTAACACTCCCTCTTAGCTAGGGAAGATATTTCAAATCAAATAAGTCAAGATATCACCTTCACACGTGATATCGAAGATATGATATGCTTTTCTCAAAGTTGTAAAGTCACATGACATTCTTCATAACACATCTTCAATATTCAACACTCCCTCTAAAACTTCCAAAGTGATATCACCTGTCTCGTGATATCAGAAGATATGATATGCTTCTGAAAGTGTCAAGTCACATGACATTCTCCATAACTATCTTCATTATGGTATGTGCACTGACATCAAGTCACATGATGTCTACCATAATTCATGGCATATTCACAAATATAAATATCCACCATGATTATCTCTTAAGGATCACAATGACCTTCAGGTATCAAGTCTCATGATATCCATCAAGGTGTCCAAGAGATACTATCATGACATGTCCACAGATATCAAGTCACATGATACCTATCATGATAGTTCATCATTGTAGAGTCGTCACTTTACAATGTCAAATACAAGTGTTCATTATTGAAAGATCGTCACCTTTCGATAATGTACACAGGGGGAGTAGGCCCATAAAGTCATGGAGTCACACACATGACAAAAGAGTTTACACATTAAACATCTTTATATATTAGTACAATTTATAAACAATTTGTATTTCAAACATAAATAACAAATTACATTTCAACCATACCAAGTTTCTTCCTGAAGTGCTCTACCTTGATCCGGGAGAGAGGCTTGGTGAGAATGTCTACAGTTTGATCATTTGTACTAATATACTCCAACTGAATCACTTTCCTTTCCACCATATCTCTTACATAATGATAGGGGATCTCAATGTGTTTAGATCTGTCATGAAAGACAGGATTCATAGAGAGTTTTATACAACTCTAATTATCACAATGAATAATCGTAGGATTCAAGGGCTCACCAAAGAGTCCCACAAATAATTTACAAAGCCACGCTGCTTCTCTTGCTCCCATTGAGGCTGCAATATATTCAGCTTCCATTGAGCTCTGTGCAACTGACGATTGTTTTCTGCAAATCCAGGAGATTATAGCCGATCCCAAACTGGAACAGCATCCTGATGTGCTTTTTCGATCAGTTACACTTCCAACCCAATCTGAATCAGAGTACCCATGTAGATCTAGTGGATCATTCTTGTAAAGAAGACCATATCCAATAGTGCCTTGAAGATATCTAAAAATATGTTTTACAACCATCAAGTGAATTTCCTTGGGTTCACACATGAACTGGCTGAGAACATTTACAGCATAGCAAATATCAGGTCTAGGGTTAACCAGATACATCAAGGATCCAATAATCTGTCTGTAAAGGGTCAGATCTGCACATTTGGATTCTGCTGCTGCTTCTTTCAATTTGTGAAGGTTGGTTTCCATAGGTGTAGATATCGGTCTACAGTCCAACATTCCAAATCTCTTCAAAATGTCAATAGTATACTTTCCTTGATTTAGTATAATACCTTATGATTTCTGCCATACTTCCAAATCGAGGAAGTAGTGAAGAATACCCAAGTCTTTCATGTCAAATTCAGAGATTACATCTTGTTTCCCTTGAGCAATGAGGTGATCTCCTGTTATCAGTAGGTCATCAACATATAAAATAATTATAAGCATATCACCTTTGATTACCTTGAAGTAGAGATTGGAGTTAGCATCATTCTTGGAAAATCCTAATCCCAAGAGATAGTTGTCAATTCTTTAATACTAGACCCTGGGAGCCTGTTTAAGTCCATAGAGAGCTTTCTTGAGCCTGTACACATGTGAGTTAGATTTATGTATCACAAAACCTTCAGGCTGTTCCAGATAGATTTCCTCTTCAATGGTTCCATTCAAGAAGGCAATTTTCACATCCATTTGATGGATCTTCCATCCTCTAGCTGCTGCAATGGCTAATAATGCTCTTATTGATGTATAATGGGCAACATGTGCAAATGTTTCTTCATAATCAATGCCTTCCTTTTGAGAAAAACCCCTAGCCACGAAACGTGCTTTATGTTTTTCTATACTGCCATCAGCAGCATGTTTGATTTTGAAGAGCCATTTAGAAGAAACAACATATTTCTCTTTTGGTCTAGGCACTATGTCCCATACATCATTCTTTGGTATGGACTGGTACTCCTCTGTCATTGCATCATTCCAAGCTTGATGTCTGAAGGCTTCTGTAACACTGGCAAGTTCAGAGTTTATGATGTTGTTCATTAAGGCAACATAGCTAGAGAAACGTTTGGGTCTTTTGCTCTCCTTGAACATTCCTTTAGGTGCTGCATGATCCTCTGCTTCTTTGATCATCTTCTTTGTCCAAAGTGGTCTCTTTCTGCTGATGTCATTTGTGTCCTCATTTGAAGTGGTAGGAGGTTCAAGTGGCATTTCCTCAAGATGCTCCCTCTGAATCTCAGGAGCAGGTTCCATTTCAGGTATTCTAGGGAAATAGGTTTCTGTCTCACTAGTACTTCTTGCCCTCTTGAATGCAATGTCTTCTTCGAAGATGACATCTCTGCTCAACTCAATTTGTTTCTGCCTGGGTATGAATATTCTGTAAGCTTTGGAGGTTTCACTATAACCCACAAATACTCCCTTCTTTCCAGAAGGTTCTAGTTTGGATCTCTTCTCTTTGGGTACATGAATATAGACAGGGCAACCAAAAAATCCTAAGATGGCTAATGTCAAGTTTTATGCCGATAAAGGCTTCTTCAGGAGTTTTGTTATCAAGATGAGAATGATGACATCTATTTTGGATATAGACAACAGTCCTAGAGGCTTCTGTCCAAAAAGATGTTTCAATGTTTTGGTCTAGCAACATTGCTTTAGCAACTTCTATAATGGTTCTATTTTTCCTCTCAGCAACCCCATTCTGTTGAGGGTTGTAGGCGATAGTGAATTCCCTCTTAATTCCGGAACTCATGCAGAATTTTTAAAGATCTTAGAGGTATATTCTTTTCCAGTGTCTGTCCTTAAGGTTTTTATTTTCTTTCCGGAGAAGTTTTCAGTGAGGGCTTTAAACTCTTCGAACCTTTTGAGGATTTCTATTGACTCTTTGCATTTAGGGAAATAGATCCAGGTTTTCCTAGAAAAGTCATCTACAAATATAACATAGTATAGAAATCCTACTTTAGAAGGTACAGACATGGGTCCACAAAGATCAGAGTGAAGCAGTTCTAATTCATTAAGGGTTTTACTTAGGCTATTTTGGAAGGATCCTTTAGTATTTTTTCCTAGGGCACAACCTTTACAAGTTCCCTCATGAGATAGTTTTAGCTTGGGTAAGCCTGTAACAAGTTTTTCCATAGAAGGTAGGGCAAGAAAATGAAGGTGACCTAGTCTTCTATGCCAGATTTCATTTGAATCAATAGTCAAGGGTAAGGGATTGTTTAACCTCAGTGCAAAGTTTGTAAAGGTACCCTTGTCTTATGCCTATGGTATGTGCTTTTGTTGATAGTTGAGTATTTAGGCCACACTAGAACTTTACCATCCATAAATGTAACTCTGTAGCCATTGTCTTCAAGGGCAGAGATGGATATAAGATTTCTCTTAATTCCAGGTACAAATAGGACTCCATTGAGTTGTAGAGAAATCCCAGATTTCAACTTGATAGAGCATGTTCCAACCCCTTTTACAGGGTATACAGAATCATCCCTGATGGTTACTTCTTCATCAAAAATTTCAGTCATGGAGTCTAGGTGTTCTCTGAACCCTGTGATGTGTTTGGATGAACCACTATCAATTACCCAATTTTGAGTGTTGTCAGATACTTGATTAGAAAGGGCTGTGTAGAACACAAGGTTCTCAATTTTCTTAGGTTTAGCCTTTGGTTCCCTAATAGTTTCTCTCATAAGTGAGACTAGTTTATCTACTCTTCCAAGATGATTTTCAAATCTGATCACAATAGACATTATGAAGAATGTGATGTGAATTCGATTTTAGAAAATACAAATTTCTTTGAGCAATCTGATTTTAGATTTGATTTGGATTCGCACAACGTGGCTCTGATACCATGTAAATGTAATCAAATCTCTTCACTAAATGGATCCTAAGACAATACTAAGATTGAACTAAAGTCAAGAAAACTGTATAAGAAACTTTCTAAGTCAAATAATATTTGAACTTCAATGTTCAGATTTTTGATTTCCAGATCTTCGATTTTCAGATTTTAACTTTTATTGAATATGCTGATTGCAGAACATTGTCCGATTTCTATGTTTGCATATCAAATGAGGAACCACCATAAATAAAGGAAGAGTTCGCCCCTAAGAGGCACGCCTCATGAGAGGATGTGTCCTTTAGGGTGCGGCCTGTGATAGGTTTGTTTACCATTAGTTACATATATGCTAACACATATACTCCCTTCTACAAGGTGGCAGATGATTAAGAGGATTCCGATTTAATAAATGTAGAATATATCATCACGGGAATGATCGAATTTATATGTATGCTCATAACTTCAATTTAAATGTTTCCTTAGAAATATCATAACATGAATGATGATCTATGATCACTTATGAATGACAATGATACGTGCATCACTGTCATTCATATCTGACCGAAGCTATCATCCATTAACAATTAACACCAACAATGGATAGATGACCCAAATCAATGAGGTCTTGGAGAAGGTGCTTAAGATGCTTACATTGTTTGGTGTCATGTCCATTTTGTCTATGACAATAGCAACAAGCGTTGGAGTTAAAGGATGGAGGTAAAGGCTTATTAGGATTGGGTGCATGGACAGTAGGTAAGGTAATCATTTGTTGCTATAAAAGTTGAGCCATTGTATTATGGAGGGTATTAGGTAAATGTGTGAATATTTATTTGGGATCTCCATAACTAAAAGGCACTGCAGTCTTAACAACTTCTATTTGATTATTGACAGGTGGAGGGGTTTGTTGAGGAGGGTTAAATTGTAAAAACCCTTTATTTTTCTTTTGAAATGGTTGAGAGTTGGTTTGGTTGGTAGCTTGAGATTTCTCAATTCGACTAGAAGTGGATTGTGTATTGCGACTACTAGTCGAATTGTGATAATCATAGAGCATTGTGCATAAATGCATAAAGGAAGGAAATTTCATCATGGTGAGTTTGTCTTGAAGGTGTGTTAGCAAGTTTTAAATAAATATCTTTTGAAGATGTGGATCAAGGACCTTGACATCAATTTGGGAATAAAGTGATTGATAACATGAGATAAAGTTTGTTATCTTTTCATCATTGTTTTGCTTACATTTCGTCAAATCGGCCAATTTCTTTTTAGGAGTCATGTGCACTTGGAAATGGTTGATACATGCGTCAACAAGTTCATTGAATGAATGAATTGAATTTTTTGGTAATGAAGAAAACCAATCCAAGACAACAGCTTTAAGGTCCTCGGAAACATTTTTGCTAACAATTTATTATCAAGAGAAAAATCACTACACAAAGCAGTGTAAGCATTAACATGGTTAGAAGGATCACACTTCCCTCCATATTTCTCAAATCTAGGTATTTCTATTCCTTATGGAATCAGGGTTCACAAGATTTCCAAGGACAAGGGGTTGTTGTGAACATAGTATGTGGGTGAACCATGCTGGTTTTGGTTGATGGTAGAGATTTTTTGTTGCATGGATGAGACGGTGTGGAAAAGTTGTGTTATGAGAGGATCAGTATAATTGGTGTTAGGTGGAAGAGAGAGTGGTGATGGGCTAAATGTAGTGGTAGGGCAAGTGAAGGGAATGCTAATGGATGGTATGGTGGAAGAGGATAAAGAATTTGATGCCACATAGGAGGTAGGAATACTAGTTGGAATACCAAGGGAAGAAATCACATTGCTAATTGGCTACATTGTAGTTGTGACATTAGGAGAAGCATAGGTAGGTATGGAGACTACCGTTGAGGGAGGAGGAGTTTGAGGTCCTCCTTGGATAACTATAGGGGTGGCTGGTTGAGAGACTTTAGATGTGGAAGGAACATGTTTTTGGTGTATCTCAACTATTTTCTTCACAACATCTAGACCTTCATCACTGTCAAGCATGCAGTGGATATTCTCTATAGTGGGAATAGCAGTGGCAATTTTTTTTTCCAAGATCACTTGATGTTGGAGGTCTGCATGGATACGAAATATCTTTTCATGTGGGAGATCATCAGGTTTGTGTTCAATATGCATGTTTCCTGAATGTAGAGAGTTACTAAGGGTAGTTTCCAGGCCTAGTGTACTATTATTAATATTAGGAGTGGAAGTTCAAGATAACCCAAGATCTACAACAAGTGTGTTGTCGCGATATGCCATGAGTCTTGAACTTCTTCTCACTAAGGTATCAACAATAGGACACCAAACACTCATGCAAAAGCTTCTAAATGTAGGGTGGGTTCAAATGCAATACAAACAAAGAACACTAAATTCTTATAACTAAAATTTTGGAAAACAAGACAAAAATACAAAAACAAAAAACAAAAGTGTAGAAAATGCATTGAAAATGTCAAAATGAAAATGCAATTTTTTTGTACTTTTTCAATGAAAATGCAATGCCAAATGCAAGCTAATATGAAATTTTCACTAATGTACTTTTAAAAACCCTAAAATGCAAGACAATGCAAAACCCTAATGCAATGTAAGTTTTTCCCTAGGATGCAAATGCAAAATCAAAAGTGAAAAAAAAGTGTTCTAAGGATGGGTTCACCAAAATGAACCTCAAAAATAAAGGGGAAAAGAGGATTCCCCAAGGGCTTCTAGGGTTATTCACCTAGAAGCTAGTGAGAGAATCCTTTCTGCACTCAAATATTCTTGTGGGTTCATTCAAGATTAAGGGTTTGAATACGAGGTGTGTGTGTGTGATGGAATGTGTCTAAGTGTTGTAAAGTAATGAAATAAACTAATGTAATGCAAACTTTTTAAAATATCTTAAGAATGACCTAAAATGCAAGCAAACTGTAACATAATTTAAAGTAACAAAAGTGGTGCACCTGAAAACTGAAGGTTGATGAGGAGGAGCTCTCGAATCTTCTAGATCTTGTCATTGATGCTAACTGGGACACTTACACCATGTTGGGTGACTTAGTCTTGCTTTGGGGAAACTTTGTCAAAACCAATTTCGGGGAAATGGGTGTCCAAATCTACATAGATCACTTTTTAGGCCTGGCAGTGGGACTAATTTGCCAATGATGGTGACTTAGTCCACTTGGGAATTTTGGGAATCTCAAGACTCCAATCTGTAGCTACCCACTTGTACTTCTATTTTTGACAGAGACCCATTTTCGAATCTTTAGATATTGACCTGCAAGTTGTCTTCAAGTTCCTTTTAGGGTTTGTTGACTTGGAATGATGTGGATGGAATGATGACACCTTTTAGCACCTTACTCTTTGACTAATCTACATACAAAGTTTGCAAAACACACATGCCAAGAGGGGAAAAGGTTTAGGGTTAGAGAATGGGGTTTTGCCTTAGTCAAACCCCATGTTGGTAATCAAACCCTAGATAATGAAATAAAATGTTAAAAGAAAGATGATTGTATAACATGCAAGTACAACAACTCACCAAGCCCTTGTTGAAGAAGTCTAAAGATATGTAAGTGACCAACTCCAATGGATGATGTTTGAAGTGCTTAGTGCTTGAATGTTTGATGCTTGCTTGAGAAGATAGATTGCTTGATCATGAGAGAATGAGTGGATAGGAGATGTATAATGAGGGCTTAGGAGCAGTCCTGATGCAGGAGGGTCAAGTTATAGCTTATGAGTCACGGAAGCTTAAGGATCATGAATTGAATTATCCCGCACATGATCTTGAGTTAGCGACATTAGTTTATGCATTGACCAGATGGATACACTTTCTTCTTGAGCACAAATTTGAGCTACATAGTGATCACAGGAGCCTTCAATACATTTTCACTCAGTCGAACCTTAATGCTAGACAGAGGCGTTGGATGGAGTTTCTCTGTGAGTGTGACTTCGAGGTGAAGTATATTCAGGGGAAAGAGAACATCGCAACTAATGCACTCGGTAGACGTAGGCATGAGATATCCGAGTTGACTCTTATGGTAGATTTACGGAGTCAGATTCTTGCTACTCTTCCAGCGGACAGTTGGTATCAGGATGTGAGAGCAGAGATTGAGGCAGACAGACCTCTAGAGGGCAGGTTCACAGGTTATTCACTTGAGGCAAATGGTTTGCTGAGGCATTCAAAGCGTATTTACGTTCCTTTAGCAGGTGACCTTCGCACTTTGGTTTTGACCGAGGCACATCGTGCACCCTATTTAGCCCATCTTGGGGTGAAGAAGATGCACACAGATTTGCGCCAGTTGTATTTCTGGCCAGGGATGAAGTGGGATATTACAAACTTTGTAGTGAGATGTTTGGAGTGTCAGCGGGTGAAGGCTGAACACCAACATCCAGCTGGACTTCTATAGCCACATTTTGTACCTAAGTGGAAATGGGATATTATCTCGTTGGACTTCATTGTTGGTTTACCCAACTCCTCGCAACGACATGATGCTATTATGGTGACAGTCGATAGGTTGACGAAGGTAGCACACTTCTCACCTATACGCGCTTCCTATAATGCGTCATCAGTTGCTAGAGTGTTCATGGAGGATATTGTGAGGTTGCACGGTATTCCACGTCAGATTATTTCTGATAGGGATCCAATGTTTACTTCAGCTCTTTGGACATCATTACAACATGCGATGGGGACACAGTTGAACTTTAGTTCAGTGTATCACCCAGAGATAGATGGACAGACTGAGAGGGTTAATCAAATCCTCGAAGACATGTTACGCATGTATGTTATGGACCAACAAACATGATGGGAGGATTATCTCTATCTTGTAGAGTTTGCATATAACAATACTTTTCAGAGTTCCTTTGGCATGACAACTTTTTAGGCTTTGTATGGGTGTCCTTGTCGTACTCCTCTGAGTTGGGATCGATTAGAGGACAAAGTGTTATTGGGTCCAGAGATGTTGCAGGACATGGAGCAATAGGTGGATCGGATTAGAGAGCACCTGGTAGCAGCACAAGATAGGTAGAAGTATGCAGATGCGCATAGAGTGGATCATCAGTTTTCTGTCGGTGATAGAGTATTCTTGCGGGTGCGTTTGCAAAAGAGTCCAATCCGATATGGAAAAGGGTTCTAAGTTGGCACCTCGTTTTGTCGGACCTTTCGAGATACTCGAAAAGATTGGTTCAGTTGCTTACCGACTTGCTTTGCCACCCAGTCTAGCACGTATTCATGACGTTTTCCATGTTTCAGTTCTTCGACTATATCATCCAGATGTTACTCACGTCCTTGATTGGAATTATTTACAAGTAGAGGACGGGGGCAGCTGGCTTTGGAGCTCGTGGCTGTAATGGAGCACAGAACGCCCGCTCTTCGAGGGCGAGATATTGATCAAGTCAGATTTCAGTGGGATCCTAGGGATGATACTTCATCCACCCGAGAGGATGTAGTTAGGATGAGGGAGTTATATCCCTACTTGTTTGCAGGCTTCCAGGAGTAAGCCTGGTCTTTGGGGGGAGAATGTAATACCCCTCTATTATTCTTCTTGTTCAGTTTGCTTTATGCTTTATTTGGTTGCAGATACTGTTATACTAAACACATTTTGTTATGATGTTTTTATCACTACTATTGAGTGACAACTATTATTGTGTGATGTGGTTATCTGATTATTGTTTCACATGCTTTAATGCTTTAATGATGTTAGTAGAGTTAACATGAGATTTTATAATGAGATTATTAATTGTGATGTTAATGTCAGTCTTTGATGAGTGTATTGGTGAAGGAGATGGGTTCGCATCACTCGCTTGTGAGTGCCTTGCGAATCCGTGATTTCTTCTTCACTGTGTGTATTATATACTGGATATATTGTATGATGTTGTTTATTTGGTTTTCAGGTTGCAGGTACATGACATCGACTCCACCTGGTTTCAAAGGTTTGAGTGTGTCGATCCAACGATTAAGTTGAACGGGAGATAATAGCTAGGTAATATGTGTCAAGTCTACGCCCTAACCTGAGTGTGTCGTCAGTTTCATTTGTTGAGTCATAGTTTACCATATTTTAATATTATTTGATTATGAAAAGTGTGTTATTATTTAATCAATTTTTAGAATGATTGCATTGGTTAAAAGTGGTGATTATTTTATATTAAATTAAAATTATGCTTAGATGTTATATTTAAAGTTAATAATAAAATTTAATTTAATTTAATTTAATTTAGTTAATTAATTAAATTTAATCTCAAAAGGGTTGAATTTAGTTATTAAATAATTAAAATTAATTAATTAATTTTAATTGAATTAAATTAAATAAAAGCTAAAATTGAGAGATATTTGAATTGAATTTTAAATTGAAAGTGGGTTTTTCGAAAATGGAGAATTAAATTGATATTTAATATTGAATTTTGCATGCAATTAGATTTAGGTTGTTTAAGATATTTTTGATTGAAGACTGAAGTGCATGTTTAATTAAGAAGGAGAGTTGATCGAAAATGCATTCATTCAAGAAGAAGATTTTGGAAAGAGAAAAAGTTTCTAGGAAGCAGAGAAGAATTCTTTGGAAATTTTGCACAGAGAAGGGTTTGAAGAAAGTTTTGATTGTAGAATTGATTTGAAGAAAGTTTGTTTGCATTGGTTGAGTTTTGGATTGGATTCATTGCACGATTGAAGAAAATTCAGGAGATCTTTGGAGGAGGCTTGCATCAAAAATTCATCTTTTCCTGTAACTTTGAAATCCAAGTTTTGTTCTATGTTGTTCTTGTTCTTGTTTGTTCAAAACAAATATATATTGTTTAAAAAATATGTTTGTTGAATTCATTGGGAATTAGGATTTGTTAATTGGAACTACATTTAAATTAATCTAAAATTTGGGGAAGATTGTATAAATTTACTGTAGGATTTAATTCGGTAAATGGGGAAATTGTAGAATCATTGTTTAATTTAAACCTTAGATTGTGCTTCAAACATTTAGATTGTTGAAGAAATTTTAATTCCTTTAGAAAATAATTAGATTTGGTTTTCAAATCAAACCCTCTTAGAAAACTTTCAATGAAAAATAAATAAATCAAGATCCGTTTAATTTTCCTACTTTTATATTATATGAAAATTGAAGGAATGGTTTAAAAGAAATAAATTTTAAACCTCTTGAATTTAGGAAGATATTCTGGGAAAAATATTTTATTAATTTCCTGTTACTGGTTTTTTTATTATTTTCTCAATTTTACTAGTAATTTAATTCTATGTAAATACATATATATTTATATATTATATGCATTATATTCTTGGATATTAATACACATGATATATTTATATATATAAATTTAATATGGAGTTAAGGATTTAATTCATATTGTTGAAAAATTACCATCCGTACGGTGTGTCTGTGAAACGAATTTCAAAGAAATTCGTTGAAAAGTCTTAAGAAATTAGTTTCATTACAAATGAAATTTTATTTATTTTTAAAAAAATTATTTGTTGTGACAGTGGTTGGTGGGGAGGTCAACTCCCACTACCCACTGTCCTTTATGTTGGGAGTGCGTTGCTCCCATGGCAGCGCTGTCCCCAAGGTCTGGGGTAGGCGGTTGTACATGGAGTACAGTCCGTGCCCCAATCTTTATTCATAGGTTCCCTTTTTATTAACTAAAGCCTGCGAAATTTGTTAAGTTTGTCCGCCCACTGTTCATGTACTTTCTTTGTGAATTTTAAATTCGTTTCTTTTAGATTTTCGGTTTTGGTTGTATTTAATATGGAAATTTTCTATAGTTCGTTTAATATAAATAAAATATATACTTTAATATTATATATTAATATATAATATTTAATATATATATTTATATTTATATTTTGGATAATGGATATGTAGGTAGGATTAAAAACCAGAAATAGTTAATATTATAGCCTGGTAATTTTTAGTAAATCAGAGGTTTTATATACAATGCTTAATGTAGATTTAATTTTTAAATATAGTTCTGATTATATAAATATAAAATATATGTATTTAAATATATAAAGTATGCTGCTTATATTTTTAAGTATGTTTATATATTTAATATTCTGTTTGGGCATATGTTTGCATGCAAAGTTTTTAGACAGCAAGTTAAACTGAAACAAATAGTGTGCATGGCTAGTAAGTTAGAGAAAATATATTTATTTTAAAGGAAGGGATTGTTAATAGCTTTAACGAAAATTTAGAATGATATTATTTTAATTTCTGCGAGATGCATTAAATAGGAAATGGAATTAAGATATCCAAATTTAGCATATTTTGGGAAAAGGGTTATTTGTGTGTTTAATTGAAAAGTCTTCCAGAGATTATGGGTTGATTCTTTGTTAAGTCAATCGTTCGTTTTCCCTTGGGTAGTGCTTTATGTGTTTTGTTTCCTCCAAGTGTTGGAGTAAGTTACCTAAATTTTGGTCTCCTAGAATAGGAGAGATTGAGTTATTTTATTTCAGTAAGCACCTGTGATACCCTTGGAGTCCAAATTTGAGTAGTGTGTTATCTATTAAAAAAGTGGCTTTTGTTAGGGGCCGAAGCCCAAAGAGGTAAACAAGGTAACCTTCAGAAGTGATTTAAACAAGTGATAATTAAAGTAATGTACTTAGTTGTTTAGGATGCACTTCACATTAATCAAGTTAATTTAACCTCATTCATAGATGCAAGGGCTTGGTTAGACTTGGGGTGAGTGAGAAGGCCTGGAATGGCAAGGTCAACTATTTTGTCCTCACGAGAGATAGTTGATTATGCATGAGTGAGTATGAAGGCCAGGATTCGGTTGAGGTCACCAGGACTACCAGAGCCTATGAAGAATGCCCAGAGGATATCTCATGACAAACCGTGCGATGAAACTCTGTCTAGGATAACATTGAGTTGTGTGTTGTGTGTATGGATTCTTTATCATACTTGATTAATATTACATCTGGAAGCAATGTGACCATGATAGTGTTAGACTTATATTGTGTATGTGTTTGACTAGTCAATATGTGTCAGTATGAGTCTGCCTTTGGTTAGAGGTAGTAGAACCTTTTCCATGTTATGTGGTTACTATCTCCTAGCATGGGGGGTGGGCCTTCGGGTACCACTTGGTTGGGTGGAATATGCACCAAAACCGTTGGGTCCCCCTTGATCTTCAGTTCATGGAGGCGATACATCCAGTTGGATAACTCGCGATTCTTGTTTTTATTTCTAGCACTGTTGTATTTCAAAATGTAATAAGTTGGTTTTACCCCTCTTGTATTTATGAGGTGGATTTATCTAATTGTAACACTTATGTATTTATGACTCATTCTGGGAATGAGTGTTGTAATCAGTTGTTCATGTAATGGATATATGTTATGGATGTTATCTTCTTATCTTGTTATTTATTTATGTAGAATGAATGTTTATTACTTGAGTTGTTTAATGCAATGAATTTTAAGTGATGTGTTAATGGGGATTTAAGTAATCTCGGTTACATAGCCTTAGGGGATGTTGTCAATTATAGATGAACATGTATGTTTAATTCACTTTAATAAAAAAAAATTAGTACGTTTTTGTTGTGAATTGAAACTTCCTCTAGGGTTGCATGGAGGGGCATTACAGGTGACAAGTATGTATAATGATGGGCCTAGGTGAGGACACAAGATTGGCCTTATGTATACTATATACAACTGATGACAACTAGAAAAAGCTTAACTGATAAAATAAATTCAAATATCAAGAGTGTCTTAGGAACCCTAGGGTACATTCCAAAATAAAAAAAAGTGAAGCTAAAAAATTGGGATAGTAAATCTGACTCATTGAATGCTCAACTAATGTATACCATGGGATGGATAGAGGGATTGGTATGTGTAGTGGATAGAATGCAGGTGGATAAGTATAGCATGTAGGGGATGTGAATGGTAATTGGATATTTGAAAGCACATGGAAAAGGGGAGACAAGGTAGATAATGATTATGCTCTATACAAATGTCACTTGTTGCCAATTTTTCACCTAGTGTACTTGTCCAAGGAACCCTCGAGGTGGTTTTCACCACAAGATGATTTATTTCTCTTTATTATTTTTTATATATATTTTTTGTTTTTTATTCTTTTTGAATTTTTGAATGTGGGATAACTCAACTGATTTAATAATAGAACCTTTGAAGGTGGATGATGTTGATGGGATCATCCAAAGGTTCATCATGAGGAGTAGCCGACTAATATTCCCTTGAACCATAATTTTTGTGATGACATAGGGTCCTAACCAATTAACTTCAAACTTCCTTTCTTTTTTTGATCTTGTTGGGTCTACTAGTTTTCCTTAAGAACTAGATCACCAAGTCTGAATTGGTGAGAAAATATGGTTATAGGTGTTGTGTCATTCATCCAAAATCTCTAATTGACTTAGGCGTGCAACTCAATACTCCTTATCATTGATAATATTCTTCAATGAGATACTTAGAGATGGGAACTTGAATTCTATCGAAAAGATATATTTTGCACTATAAATTAGTGAATATGGAGTGGTGTTGGTAGGGGTGCAAATGCTAGTGTAGTAAGCCCAAAGGGTGAGATTTAGGTGGAGATTTCAATAATGCCAGTGTCATTGACAACTTTCTTAAGGATTATGATTAAGGTTATCTTAGTTTCCTCAACTTGGTTGCTACCTTTAAGGTAATATGGAGTGGACCAATGATGTTGGATGTAGAATTTCTCACACAATTTTCTCACATGTTGGTTTTTAAAGGGCTTACAATTATTGATAATGATGGTAGAGGGAATACCATATTGGAAATTGATATGATATAGGATGATTTGGATACTTGAATATTGGTGATGTGGGTGATGGGGATGGCTTCAACCCATCTAGTGAAATATTTGATGATGGTGATGATGAAGGTGTGTCCATTGGATGAAGGAGAATGTATCTTTCCAACCAAATTAAGAACTTATTGTGAGAAAGTCCATGGTGAGGTAATAGGTTGCAATGCTTGAGATGGTGCATGTATGAAATATGCATTTTATTGAAAAGGAACACACTTCTTAACATACTCACATGCATCATGTTCCATAGTAGAAATAATATTTTTATAAGGACCATACCACTTGTGTGTTAAACACACACCAAAATATTGAGAGGGGGGTGAATCAATATTCCATCAAATCTCAAACCCTTCGGAGAAAATTGAAACTTAAACTTTATAACACAAAAATAAACATGAAATGTGAACACAATGCACAACACCACCCAACACTAGATGTACATGGAAAATACCAAAGGGGGAAACCCACAATGAGAAATACTGTTAGGAGCTATTGTCCTAATCTAACCTCACAAATGAATAATAGTTACAATTTTGTTTTAGGGATACAACCCAAGGAAGCTACTACTCCCTAAATAAAGACTTTAGGGTCACTCCCAAGGAAGCTACAATGCCCTACAGACTTTGTTTTAGCACTACAACCAAAGGAAGCAACTACTCCCTAAATTGAGAACAAACATAGAAAATATTACAACATGACAATCCTCTTGATGATTGCAATTTTGATTTTTCCCTTCCTTTTTGATGCTTGTAATTCTTCTTTGATAACTCTTCTACAACTTCTTCAAATGTCTTCTCTGCAGCTTTCTGGCTCACTTATTTCAACCTTCAAGCAATTTTTCCTTTTGCTCATTGCCTCCAACAAATAGTTAGGCACACTCTTCATTTTTATCACAAAGATATGATCAAATTGAATTTGGATAGGATCTCCCACTTCTACTCTCTTTCAATTTCTTATAGAATTATCATAATGCATTACATATCCTCGAAAACCTTCATCAATCCACAACCTAGATCAACTAGGTTTACAACATATACAAGATATTACATGGATTACATTACATGTCAGCCTACAACAATGGATATTATAATTACAAGTCAGCCAAAGATCAAATAATAACATGAAACGTGTAGAGGGCAATACCCAAAATGGACTATATGCAACACCAAGAAGAGGAACACACCTTATAGAATCCAACACATGCTTAACCTGGTCTAAAACACACTTCACATCTTCAATCTTCAATAAACAACATCTGCACTCTTCATTACTTTTAATTAGGTCAGCCTTAAGCAATAAAACATAAAACTTGTAGCATGTCGACCATCACAACATTGGTGGTACACATAAATGATACAACACTACTTGTGATTCTTCTAGATGAGTCGACATGACCCATATAACACCCTCGAACATTCCAAAGTCTTTGTGCAACCTTGAACTCGTTGAACACACCTTCAACATACCCTATTCAGCCAGGAAAAAGCATAACCCAACATGATAGAACATTACTTGTGATTCTTCCAGATGAGTCGACATGACCCATATAAGACCCTCAAACATTCCAAAGACTCTACACAACCTTGAACTTGTGCCACACACCTTCAACATACCCTAGTCAACCAAGAAAAAACATAACCCAACAAACACCTTCATTTTGAACACCAACCTATTCCAGAAAAACTAAACACCTTGTGGGGCAACAAAAAACACCACATGATATTTAGGAACATTCACATACAACCATTTTACAAATTCAAACTTTATGTATAGAAGGAATAATGATATGAAACTTTGGATATAACACCTTCACAATAGTGTGAACTTAAATTCTAAACTGCACAAACATATCTACAAATGTAGAGGAATGTAGAGGCAAAATTTACGCTATTGAAAACCTCAACATAGTCTACAAACTATCACCATCAAAACACATTTTCTATAACTCAAATGATCTGAAACTTGGATCACACATGCTTTGACACATTAAGAAGATATCTTCCAAACCGTAGGAGCAAAGCATCACTAGCGGAGAAATACAGAGGATTTCTTAGAGACACATGAAACCAAACAACTAGACTACAACACTCTTTTGACATCAACAATTCTCTGACATCAATGAAAACCAAGCTTATCAAGCTGCAATAGTGTGAGCCCCAAAAATACTATAGTGTACTTCATTCAATGCTAAATTGGATTTTTTATTGTTTAAACATCACAATAAGGTGCCATCATACCCCCTACGATAGAAGGTGTCTCCAAGTATTGTGTAATGGGATGAACGTTGGATTGATCAATGTTGGTTGTAGGTGAGTTGGGTGATAAATTTTTGTCATGAAGGAAGGTGTAGATGTCATGATACCATGAATATTGGGGACCAATGATCTCACACACCATTTGTATATCCAGAAGATCATTAGAAAGCATTAAAATTTGTTCAACTAGGAATTCACATTCATGGCTATCACAAGGCATATCCAACAAAGACCTAATAGTAGCCATTGCATCTATGGATTTTTTTTGAAGACTAGGGGCCTACTCAAACTAGATATGGCTGAAATATTTCTTGAAATTGTCGATCATGTGTTTGTAAGGAAGAAAATTATCAGCCTTAGTCTAGAACCTATTAGTGATCTGTTTAATGATGAACTGAGAATCACATAGACATGCAGGCCATTGATGTTCCAGTGAATTTCTATTTTCATACCAATGATAAGAGCCTCATATATTGCAATGTTATTTGTGCATGGGATGGATATCCTAAGGGATTTAGTGATAAAGTCACCTTGAGGGGTGAAAAAGAGGATACCCACACCTAAGAAATGTTGAGTAAATGACCCATCAAAAATATAAATTCCATGAAGCTTGTTCAGTGATAGTGAAGATAGACTCAATTAGAAATTCCGTGATCAATGGATAAACATCCACTCGAGGAGCATTTGCAAGTTGACCCAAAATGACTTTAACTTTAATTTCTTTGTAATTAACATATTCAATATCAAACTCACTAAGAAGCATGTCCCACTTAGCCATATAGTCCATCAAATATGTTCTTGATAGTAGACACTTGAAGGTGTCAAATTTAGAAATGGGCTTGATTAAATGATTGAGCACGTAATGTTTGAGCTTCGAGGAATTGAATACCACAACCAAGGATGCCTTTTCCATGGGTCTGTAGTTAAGCTAATTTCCAACCAATGTACAAATAATATAGTACACTACTCTTTCTTTCTCATTCTCTTCATCTTGTTCAAGAAGTAACCCCAATGCCATTGAAGTAGTCAAAATGTATAGCAATAATGGTTTTCCTAATATAGGAGGTGTGAGGATGGGTGGACTAGCCAAATATTATTTGATCTTTTTGAAGCATTGTTGACACATGAAACATCCCATTTAAATGTGGTTTCTTTGTGAAGAAAATGATTAAAAGGTTGGCATTTATCTGCAAGTAGAGCTACAAACCAGTAGATGGATTGTAGTTTTCCTTGAAAATTTCTCAACTACCTTAGTGTCTTAAGAGGAAGTGTATCCATAATGGCCTTGAATTTAATGTGATCCTTAATGTCTCTCCTAGACATGATGAAACCAATGACACACTTCTTAGGATTGAGTCGCAACTAATATTTCTCTAATCAAGTGAAGATACATTCCATAATAGTAGATTTTTCTTCTCTAGTATTTGATTTAATAAAAAAATCATCCACATGGTCTTCCATGATGATGTGAATGAGATCATGGAAGATGACTATCATAGCCTGTTGATGTGTGGTGCTAGCATTCTTCAACCCAAAGGGAATGAATTGGTAGTAGAAGGTGTTGAAAGAATGAACAAGTTAGGTGTTGCCATTGATGCCAACACTACTTTGTGAATATTACAATAGTATGAAGAATATTATGCACAGACAAATTGATTCACAATTAAGCACTTCTACTATGTATCTCCACCAACAATTTTTACTCCTTGTGCTCACCATAGATTGGTTTGCATTTTATCACACATAAAAATCCTTCTTTATGATTTGAGTACGTTGTTTATGGATGTTATTAGCATCTAAATTCAGAATTTCAATTGGTATAAGAAAATGGTTCAAAATCTGCATATGACAGAAGTTCAGTATATAAAGTGTTGCTAGTTTTCTATGTAATGGGTATGGCTTATTCTGTTTGTGCTCCTCCATGAATTTGTGTTAGGTCTTGTGTATTTATGATGATGTTACTCGTACCAACAGGGCAGATAAAGTCCTCACAGGTAAACTGAAAAGAACCTATCTTCTTGAAACACTTTAAATTGGGCAACCTCAGGGTGTGTCAGTGTATTTGGAAAATAAGGTTGACTTAGCTCAATCCCAAGTCTCCAATAGTCAGGTCTTGACCATACGAGGTTTACTTTAGGGTATGATCTGATAATTTTGTTAATCTTAAGGGGAATATGGTTATCTATAGTTTCAATATTATTTCCAGTTTCATTAAGAATCATGAACATTAAGCATAAGATTTCCAGTCCGATCATAAAATAATATCATGAAATCAAAATATTTTCATTAAAATTTCATGAACATCAATCAACTTTGCTATCACTTAAGTAGATTTAGCTTTAAGAATTCAACAAATTCATAGAAAAATGAAAGATTTTCAATAAATTTCTATCTATTCATCTATTTTTTGGAACATTTTTAGAAATTTAAATATCCAATAAAAAATACTAAAAATTAAAATTTCTCCCGATTATTCTCCATGCATGCCCCAAGATATAATCAAATCAAAGAAAACCGCTTTATACTTCATCAAATTTCTTCACAACTAGGCATAAAATAGTGCAAGCTTTTAAAGAAGGGGGTTTTAGTTTGGACACCGAGTAGGTTCTATATGCACACTTAAATGACACAACATTCAGTCTTGTTCGAGTGGACTAAAAAATCTAGCTACAAAGATTCATGAGATATGTAGCTATCAAATTGGATTCAATATTGATTAAAGTCTATGTGCATACAAGTTTTTAGTCTAGAATGATTCAGAAAACAGGAAAAAAGAACAAAACTTAAAGAAGTTTTGGCTCTTTTGACATCCACAAATTCTGAACTTAACTTAAAAAAGATATTAGGATAAGATAAATACATGAGAGGAAATCCAAGGGATGAATCACATCAAGGCACATGGAAAATAGTGATTGGCAAGAGAATTACAAGTGAACTTAACGAAGGTCAACCTCCATCTGCACGTTGAAGTCCTTCAGGTTTTTATCTTTTATTATCGCTAGGATAATAAATTGAATTTGGATAGTATGTAAGAACCTTCCCATACATTTAGAACGATCACTTCATTATCTTGTTCCTACACTTATGTTTTTCCTCGGTCTTTCTACTCTCAAGAATGAGCTTCCTCGGAGGTTGGCGCTTTCCATCACCAAATGTGAATTATCAGGATTCTGGTATTTTGGTGGATTCAAGCCCCTCTGTATATAATTCCTTAAAGTATGTAGCCCAATCTGGTTATGACTCTATCCGTGATTCAAATTTACATGACTGTCCATACCTGAACTTTGCATCACAATCTTCTTCTCTTGCAATCGCAAACTCCAACTATTAAATCCCTTTTATTTTATTTTTATAAAAATAAATCTCATGTAAATAAAACCACTATTCACTCATTATCATGCAAGTGCACCATAAATAACATGCTTTCAAGAAAATAAAAATTCTTGCATAAACATCTCCTTATACTGGAGCACCGGACCATCAGACCTTTTAGATAAGCTTTAAAATTTAAAACCTTGTTTTGCATCATTACCTGGTACCTAGTACCTAATATTCAACTTTACCCATGACTTTCCTAGACTTCGGTTTTACGAAACTTCCATCTTTACCAAACCTCAACTATCGGACTAGAACACTTTACTTAACACTTATATTACCATTTACACCTCTAACATTCTTGATATTTGGTACCCGATACTCGGAACACCTGAATTACAAAGTACTATTTTTTAAAAGATTTCTCTTTGCTTTTCACTTCCAGTGGTCTTCCAAACTAGCCAGTACCTTCCATAAGTGTTATTTTTCACGTGGAGTCTCCAAGCCTTAGAGTCTTGGGGCGTGTTATGAGTCCGCACAACAACTTGCAACCAATAAAACCAAATTTAAACCAAAATTTGGGATTAAATAACCAGTTGTAAATTATAATTTAAACATGTTTTAAAACAATAAAACTTTACCTTTACCTAGATTTTGACTTAAAAATAGTTAAAATTCGTCCGAAAATATTTGTGTGTGCTCTGATTAATTCCAATTTCTTGAACTCAATGAAAAAATTAGTTCATTGACATTGAACTACATAATTTGGTAATTCTCCAAAGCCAATCAGGGATAGAGTCTTGTTTCCAGTCAAGCGTCCATAGCCTCGACAAGGTTATCTTTGTAATTCCCTCAAACATAGCTCTACTGCCAACTAGGCGTCTATAGCCTCGATAGAGATATTTGGATAGCCTAAAGAGTTGATACTTTTTTTTAATAGATATTTCATTGATAACTCATTTTTTTCTTTTGTTATTTTATTGATAGCTCATTTTCAACTTGCAAGCAATGAAGCTCACTATTAGGTTGGGAATTACAATGGCAACAAAGGTTACCTTTTGATTTCTTATTCAATGCAAATCCTAGCTAACTACAACTTGCCATATGTCAGAAAATATGCATAAATTAAAATTTAGTAGCAAAATACTTAATCACCAAATTTAAATCTAAATTTAGAACCATTAGTTACCACCCCTCCAATCAAATTTTATGGCAACTACTAAATACTTGGCTAGCACTTTCGATGTGATGGTGCTACACCACATTAATGGATTAGAAATGTCATCATGATATTTAAAAATGATTACATTATTCTACATTAAATTCCCACGCCTCAATGCGTACGTATCATTCCTCTCAAAATTCCCAGGTGATGACATGTGCGGCCTTATCAGCTCATTTTCCTTATCGCTTTGCACACATAAGCACCTTCATAATTGATACGTCTTAATAAGAACACAATGAAATGACCACCATTAATTTTAAAATCTTTAGCTTGCTTGATTCACAATATTAGTACAGTGCAAATTTGAAGCAGGTTGTCACCAATTACGTGTAAAAATTCATTTGATTTAACATTCCACTTTGTAGAAACTCATTTGGTTGCCACCTTGCTTACGATTTTCAAGATTTAAATCTAGGAAACTATGTACTGTAACTTCCTCATGATTTTCTATAAATTTAGCGTTTCTCTCAATTTTTTCACACTTCTACTTTTCCTTTCTTTTTTTTACTTTTTCATTTCTCTATTCTGCTAGGGCTCGCTTGCTTCTAGGTCATGGATACTCCAAAATGCTTGACCTTCTCTCGCTGAAAAAATATTTTCTTGGGTCACATGATGACTCAGAGGCTTGAAAATGTTTTCTTCATTCAGACTACCAATTTTACTATGCCAAACTTTTGCTTAGTCCTTGGGGAATAATATGTAGAATCTAGAGCTTACTACCAATTTCATTCTGATTTGGCTTCACTTTGTAGCCTCGCTCTTGGATATTGGGCTTCCTGTTGAAGTTGTTTTCTCAGCTGCAAATATGATGGTGCAACTTGAATATTTGGATAATTTGGATACTATTCTTTTTGTCGCACATCCAACCATTGGAATTCCTTCCATAGATGCTATTCCACGGTTCCTAAAACATGGGGAAGTGGTTCAACTCTGGCCTTTCTTATCTGATCTCCATACTCCTGACTTTGAAGTTCATTGGGAAATTACCTACATAGGATATTTAGCTCTGATGGATAAGGCATCCTAGATCAACTGAATGACTACTTTTGTCTTTATCTCAACTCCCTCTTTTTTCTTTTTTGATCTTTTGCAACAAGAATTTTGATACTTCCATGTATATATGTGATATACACATATATGTAGTTTTTTCATACATTTTAAAGCATGTATTTACTCAGTGTGGATTTATCATTTTCATTTCACAACACAATATTACAAATGTTTGAATTAACTCTCATGTGTATGATAAGAAGAATTTTCCAATGCAAAGGGCCAAACAAAAAAAGAAAAGAAAAAGAAAAAAAATGAAAACAAGACAAACCCTACAAAAAGAAAATTAACCCTAACTAACCCAAATTCTAGTCTAACAAGGAACTAACCCTAAAAAAACAATTTATTTTAAGTTCAATGATGATTTCCATTATTCTTTTGGTATGAATTGCAAAAGGTTTTTCCTTGAATTCACTGAAATAAACCTCGAATGTCCTACTATAACAATGAATTTCTTCATATTCCTACATTTAACAAACCTAAATTCAAATGCATACTTACCAATAAATTGGCTCATATGTATGAAAATAACCTCATTAAAGGTCGATCTCACACACCTTTTATGGTTCGTCAATACTCTACCTTCTTTCAGCCCTGGTTCATGGTTTTCCTCTTCATTCAACTTTGTTCCATGAATGATTGTGTTCATTTCTTGATTTTCTTCTCCTCCAAAAATTTTCATGTCATCAAGCTTATCTTCACTTTGAACTTTGTTAGCACAAATGATATCACAATTTATATTGTTATCAGAGAGAGAAAAAAGTAAAAACTTGATACTCTATATCTTGCATAAAATCAAGAAAATTTCTATTTTTAGCTTGTGAAATTTTGGCTTGGAACGAAAAACATGTGTCTCCTGCTTGATTTTCTCGCTCCTCTTTACTTACGTTCTCCTCTTATGAAAAAAATGATGACTCATCAATGCCATTTTCTCGTTTTCAGTGCAGTATTTCTGATTCTTGACATTCTCGCCTACCTTCTTGCAAAACCTTAAGATTTTCTTCATAACAATTGCAGTTATCAAACTAGTTTGATATATCAATTAATTTCTCAACATTTTCAGTTCCACTAGTGTTGCAATCTTTTTCAGAATTCAACACATTTCTTGTTAATAGTCCCTTTCTTTTATTAGTTAAAAATTCTTTCGTTAACACAATCACCTTATGTGTAGCCGAACTTACCCTAGTTAAAAAAAATCACAATCGAGTTCACCGTGATCAATTGTATCATGAATTCGACACTCGGTGACTCTATCAAAGGTGAAAAAACTCAAAGGATATAATCTCTAATTAAGAAATTTCTGGAGTTTTCAAATTTCATTTTCGAAACACCAACTTGCCTTAGACTTTCGCCTTACAAGCTACCCTTATATTCGGAACAAATATAAATTCTTAAACAAAACAAAAAGATAATAGCATGAAGAACAATAAAACACGAAGCAAAATAGCACGTGCAACCTCCTTCTAGCGGTAGTTCCTATTGATGATGTTACTCACACCAATAGGGTAGATAAAGTCCTCATACGAAAATCGCAAAGAACCTATCTTCTTGAAAGACTTTACCAGGGCAACCTTAGGGTGTGTCCGTGTGATTGGAAAAAAAGGTTGACTTAGCTCAATCCCAAGTCTCTGGTAGTCAGGTCTTCACCATACTAGGTTTACTTCCGGGTATGATATGATAATGCTATTAATCTCAAGGGGAGTATGGTTATCTCTTGTTTCACTAATATTTCCAATTTCATTAAGAATCATGAACATTAAGCATAAGATTTCTAGTCTGATCATAAAATAATATCATAAAATCAAAAGATTTGCAATAAAATTTCATGAACATCAATCAATTTTGCTATCACTTAAGTAGATTTAGCTTTAAGCATTCAAAAAATTCATAGAAAAATGAAAGATTTTCAATAAATTTCCATCCATTCATCTTTTTTTTTTAACATTTTCAAAAATTTAAACATCTAATCTAAAATAAAGCATCAAAAATACTAAATATTAAAATTTCTTCTGGTTATTCTCCACACATGCCCCAAGATATAATCAAATCAAAGAAAACCACTTTATACAAGTCACCAAATTGCTTCACAACTAGGCATAAAACGTTGCAAGTTTTTAAAGAAGGGGGTTTTAGTTTGGACATCGAGTAGGTTATGTATGCACCCTTAAATGACGTTACATACAATCTTGTTCATCTGAACTAACAAAACCAAATACAAAGATTCATGAGATAGGTAGCTACCAAATTTACTTTGATATTGATTAAATTCTACGTGCATACAAGTTTTTAGTCTAGAATGATTCAGAAAACAGGAAAAAAGAACAAAAGTTAAAAAAGTTTTGGCTCTTCCGACATCCACAAATTCTGAACTTAACTTTTAAAAAGATATCCCCTAACATTTTATAGAAATAAGAAACATATAAGATAAGACAAATACATGAGAGGAAATCCAAGGGATGAATCACATCAAGGCACATGGAAATAATGATTGGCAATATAATTGCAAACAAAGTCAATGAAGGTCAACCTCCATCTGCACGTTGAAGTCCTTCAGGTTTTTACCTTTCATTATCATTAGGATAATAACTTGAATCTAGATAGTGTGTAGAAACCTTCCTATACATTCAGAATGATCACTTCATCATATTGTTCCTACACTTATGTTTTGTGTCGGGCTTTCTAATCTCAGGAATGAGCTTCCTCGGAGGATGGTGCTTTCCATCACCAAATGTGAATTACCACAATTCCGGTATTTCGATGGTTTCAAGCCCCTCGGCATATAATTCCTTGAAGTATGCAGCCTAATCTAGTTATGACTCTATCCGTGATTCAAATTTTCCTAACCGTCCATACCCAAACTTTGCATCATAATCTGCTTCTCCTACAATCATAAATTCCAACTATTAAATCCCTTTAATTTTATTTTTTTATAGAAATAAATCTCATGTAAATAAAACCATTATTCATTTGTTATCATGCAAGTGCACCATAAATAACACACTTTCAATAAAATACAAATTCTTGCATAAACATCTCCTTATACCGGAGCATCGAACCATCAAACCTTTTAGATAAGCTTTAAAATTTAAAATAATTTTTTGCATTGTTACCCAGTGCCCAGTATTTAGCTTTATCCATGACTTTCTTGGACTTTGGTTTTACCAGAACTTCCATCTTTACTAGACATCCACTATCGAACCAGAACATTTCCTTAACACTTGCATTACCTTTTACACCTCTAACATTCCCAGTTTTTGGTACCCGATACCCGTAACACTTGAATTATGAAGTACTCTTTTTAAAAACATTTCTCTTTGATTTTCACTTCCGGTGATATTCCAAACTTGCCAGCACCTACCATAAGCATTAGTTTTCCCTTGGGGTCCCCAAGCCTTAGATTCTTGGGGCGTTTCATGAGACCACACAACACTACAGTTTTAAGATAATGCTTATAGGTGTCTGTGATTTGAAATTTCCAGTTGGCATGATAATTTGAGGTCCACATTTCTTGTGGTTGAAAATTAGTTGAAGTAATTTTTTTTAGGTCCTATGTCTAGCCGACCTTAAATATGTAGAATTGTGGAGCTTAATCTTGTGATGTGAATGTAAGAAGAAGCTATTATAGGTCCATGCCAACCTATATCACATGTGTTTTGGCATAAAGGTAATTTGATTTCAATTGGGTGTCGACAAGGTACATTTTGCATTATCCTAGGCGACATCTAATTAGGTGGACCTAATTAATGTTTGCAATGTTGTTGATATATATATAGAAGATCATTTTGAGTTTGTAATGGATGATGATGAAATAGCACAGTGATCCAAATGCAAGAAGAAAAGAGAATTTTTGTAGAAGATTGAAAAAAGGATATGTGAATGTAGTTATGAGTAGAGATTTGTGTTCTGTATTAGGTGAAGTGTTTTGGGTCAGGATCTTTGAGCTTCAAAGGAATTGAATCCAACATATGTCATGCATTTTATATCAGTTCAAATCTTCATTGTGTAGCCCCTTTTTCTATCTTACTTTTTGTCGTGAATAGTGAGTTCACTTGGATAGTGACTCCTCCTAGCAGTGAACCCTTATGTAATATTTAGTAGTGTTTGAATGCAGTGGTACAAAGAAAGACTGATGAATACACAAGACTTGAAAAAGAAGTGGTAAATCTAAGAGAAGACTTGGAAAGAGTAAGAATTCATGAAAATAAGTTTAAGACAAGTTATACAATGCTTGATGAGTTAATTGTAGTCTTAAAATCATCTAAAGATAAAAGTGGTTTGGAACTTGAGATAGGTGAAAGTTCAAAAGAATAAAAAGATCAGTGAACCTAAGAAGACTGAAGATAAGAAGAATAATGACAAGTACCAAAATCAAAGAAATAATGCAAGAAGACCTCCTATTAGATAACCAACTACTCAAAGGTACTTATCTTGCAATGGTATATGTTATTTCTACAAAAAGTTTGGACATAAATCAATGGAATGTAGAAGTAAAATAAGTTAGAATGTTTCATCCTTTACCGGTCAATGATTTACATATAAGAAGTTTGGACATAGAGTGAGTGAATGTAGAAATCAAATGAGAAATACTTACAACTATGGTATAATGTTTCAATATTTCAATGGCTACTATTATGCATGTTATGGATTTGGACACAAGGATAACCAATGCAAATCTAGAATGAATGAAAAGAATAACCCTTAGAGGAATATTGTATGTTACAATTGCAATAAACCTAAACACATTGCTAGATTCTGTAGAAACATAAGAAAGAATAATCTTGAAAATAGAAATTATCTAGTAAAAAATATTGATTTGATAGAGGTAAAGAAGGAAATGGAGAAAAGATCTGGAGGAAGAAAGAAGATTCTGAGGATAAGAAAGAATCAAAAACTACAAATGAATCCTAGATATCCTTTGGTGCATATAATCCTCTCAAAAATTGAACCTAGGCATTGGCTTAGGGGGAGCAATAAAAATAAATAAAAAATCCCCTTGTTGATATAATGTGCCTTTGTTCAACATGAAGACATAAGTTGGAGATTGACAACTTAGATCTTGTGGAGGAAATTCCATAAGAAAATATGTTTTTGTGGAGATTTGCGGAGTAATTAAGGGTTTGTTGTTGTATAGTGAAGAGTTTTCATCAGCTTTATTGATTATTATAATGAATGCAAGTTAGGGCGAATCGAGGACTATATGTTTCTAAACTTGGTCTAATTTACTTACTTTTATACACTTGGGAGAAAATTGAAGCGAATTTGAGAGTTCGAGAAGCAGAGCATTCAAACCCTAGTTTTAGTCAAGCGAAGAAGAGGCATTTACCATTTTTTTGGAATTTGTTTTTCAAAGAATTTGAATTTTGTAGAGATGGTTACACCTATTTTAGTGAATGTAAGTGATAAGCCTCAACCAAAATTCAAGAAGTACCCTATGAAGATATTTGAGAATGACCCACTTAGAGATTTTTTGAGCATTCCACATAGGGTTCTACCTACAAAAGACACTAGGGCTTTTATTCATGAAAAAATGGAAGCATATAACCATGTGAAATTCATCAACCCATGGATAAATGAGTTAATTGGATATGATCACCAGATGAAGCTTGAATATAAAAACCTAGTGGCAAATAATTTAGACATCTAGAAACTATTTCCAAATTTCACCTATGATGATGAAGCTAAGTTTGTGAGAATGGCATTGAGCAGAATACACGACTAATACTTATGGAAAGACAAGCCTTGCATGATATCAAAGGACGTTCTAAGAAAAGTAACAAGAATTTGTGTTATTGGACCTATGTTAGTATTGAAATCTGTAAAGAATAAAAATGTGATGGAGAGGACTAGAGCCACATTGACCATAGGGCTCTCACAATGGATACTATTCAAAACCCTACAGTAAGGTATGCAATAATGGTCATAGGTTACAAAATTTACTTCACCAATAGGGAGAATTCTGTGTCAGCTACAACTATCCATGCTGCCTATGAGATGGTGGAAAAGGGTAAAGACTATGATCTATGTGAGTTGCTTCGGAAACAACTGTTTGATAACTTGAAAAAAACCAAAGATAAGAAATATCCTTTCAAGTTTGGTTCTCTAGTATTTTGTTTGCTATTTTATTTTCTAGGGGATCTTCCAAGAAGCAATATCATATGGGATTGAAGAATACTTGTTTCACATTAGATTTTGGAACATCTAAGCAGACTTGGTGACATGAAATCTCAAGAAGAATCACTTATTGTATTCTTTGTAGTATTCCAAAAGAGAATTCATGAAAGGGAAAGAATTCCTAGCTCTCTAGTGGAAAAATATTTAAATGATTATCACATTTTTAGTTTCCACTAATTTTTGTATCGATGAAGCTGTGGAACCTAGAATGGTATAGATTACCCCAATCAACTATGATATGAATGAAGTTGAGGTTGATGGTCTTATTAAAATATTGCTAAATATTCCTAAGGATCCTAATTGAGAGAGACATGGAACATATGAATAAAAATCAATGAAAGTGCATATGGAACTGTCAGAACCTACAAGTAAGAATAGAGTGAAAAAATATGTGAATGAATATTTCATAGGACATGGACTTACAATAGAAGAAGAGATATTAAGAAAAAGAGTTTCTGAATTAGCAGGTACAACTAGTGAATCCCCCTGACCTAGAAGATTTGGTAGAATTGGTTCCTCTACTTCCCCTAGTACTCAACAACCTTCAGGATCAATTTCTACCCCTCATGATACTAAGAAAATGGAGAGCGGTGTTTTGGTGGTAGAAGAATCTCAGTTGAAGAAAAGAAAAGCTACTGTGGTAGCCACCACATCTTCCACTCAATCAAAAAGAGGAAAGAAACAAAAATATTTTAGAGAAAATAACTTGAGTACAGTCATTGAGGAAGAAATTGAGCTAAGATTAGAGCATGAGGAATTGTTGACAAGAAGAAAAAGAAGCAGTGGTACTGAGAGTAGTGAAGGTGCTTCATAAGAGGAAAGCACTAGAGCTAAGAAACAAAAAGTTGACATTATTGACACTTCTTAGGAAGAATAAATTGAAAGAGAAAAGGAATCCTTTACTGTACATATTCATAAAAATCCTGAGAAGAAGAAAGGGAAGAAGATAGAGGAAGGCCCTTCAGAGCAAAAGAAGAAGAAGAAAAAGTCTCTTATGGTAAGAGCTCGTACTCCTATAAATTTACATATTTTAGTTAGCAATATGTTGGAACATGATGATTGTTTAGAAGCTACTGTAAAATCTTATGAAGAAGTGGATGAAGAAGATAGGAAAATAATCACTAAAGCTATCATTCAGTGCATTATTATTTTGGAGGCTGATATGAGTAACATCAAGAAGAAAGTTCCCAAAGTTGTTTGGGATGATTTAAGAGAAAGAAGTGAGGCTATTAAAGTAGAAGAAACAATGAAAAACAAAGCCTTGGATGAAATTGGATCCTCCTTATTTGAAGATGATAAATCTACCGTGGTAGAGGTATACACTAAAGAATTCAGGGTCAGACAACGAGTTACTATACTTATGGGAAAAGAAAAGGATCAAGTAGACAAATTGAGGCTAGAAATAGTCAGAACTGTCAAGGATATTGTAGATAGGTTTGTGATGTTAGATTCTTCCACATTTGGGACAACTCAATAAAAGGATAATGTAGAAGAAAAATTTATTAATTCAAAGGAAAATCTTCCTCTTGATATAAATTTTCCACCATTCAAAGAAGTTATGGAAGAGATAGGTAAAGGTGACCATATAGCTGAAGAAACACCATTGGTTGATGTAATAGAGAATGTGGTTTCCTCTCCACCATTAATTGATGAAATATAATCTAACTCGGAGAATTTTGTTCCTTTGAAAAACACTGATATGCCCACCAATGATGATGGTAAACAAGGTGTAGAGCAAGAAAAACATAGTGATATAGATGGCACTAAGGACAACACTGAAAAATAGGAAGAGGATGTAGGAAAAGAAAAATAAGAAAGATGAAGGAGGCAAGGAGAAAGAGAAGGATAAGGAGGATGAAGATAAGAAAAAGGACAAGTCATCTGATGAATAAGAGAAAAAGGTAGAGGAAGAAGCTACAAACACTAGAAAGAATGAAGAAGCTGAAAAATTTGAGGGGTAAGTCAAGGCCTCTAATAAATCATCCACCACTCTTGTAAAAGGTCTACTGCCTAGACAGACTTGTCACCTACTTCCCTCTTATGATTTGAGTAAGATGCCTCTTGAGCGTAAAATGCAACTGAGTGATGTATTGAATGTATCAAAAAGAAAAGAGATTCTTGAAACATATCAAAAGAGTAATGAGTTGATGGAAGAAGCTATGAAGACATTATTGGAGATTACTCCATGTACTAACATTGATACATCATTTTCATCTATAAAGAATTTTAGATTGTTGATTGATTCTTTTAAGGAGTATGCCTTCGATTTAAAAGGACAAATGGAAATAGAGGTTGTAACAAGTCTTATTGAAGAATGTGTATCAATCCATGCATTTTTGATGATTTCATTTCTTCTTTGACAACTCTTCTACAAATTATTCAAATGTCTTCTTTGTAGCTTAATGGATTACTGCTTTCAACCTTCAAGAATTTTTTCCTTTGACTCACTACCCCCAACAAATAGTTAGGCACACTCTTCACTTCCATCATAGAGATATGATAAAATTGAATCCATACAGGATCTCCCACTTCTTTTCTCTTTCAATTTCTTATACAATTATCATAATTCATTACATATCCTTGACAACCTTCACCAATCCACAACCTAGATCAACTAGGTTTACAATATATACAAGATATTACATAGATTACATTACACATGTCGACCTACAACGAAGAATATTACAATTACAAGTCAGCCAAAGATCAAATAACAACATGAAACGTGTAGAGGGAAAGATCCAAAATAGACTATATGGAACACCAGGAAGAGGAACACACCTTGCCGATTCCAACACATGCTTAACCTAGTCTTAAACACACTTCACATCTTCAATCTTCAATAAACAAGATCTGCACTCTTCACAAATTTTAATATGGTCAGCGTTAAGCAAGAAAACATAAAACTTATAGCATGTTGGCCATCACAACATTGGTGGTACACATAAATTATAGAACATTTCTTGTGATTCTTATAGATGAGTCAAAAGGACCCATATAACACCCTCAAAAATTCCAAAGACTTAGTGCAACCTTGAACTTGTGGCACACACCTTCAACATACCCTAGTCAACCAAGAAAAAGCATAACCCAACATGATAGAACATTACTTGTGATTCTTCCAGATGAGTCGACATGACCCATATAAGACCCTCAAACATTCCAAAGATTGTGCAACCTTGAACTTATGGAACACACCTTCAACATACCCTAGTCAGCCAAGAAAAATCATAACCCAACAAACACCTTCATTTCAAACCACAACCTATTCGAGATAAATCAAACACCTTATGAAGCAACATAAAACACCACATGATATTTAGGAAAATTCACATACAACCATTTTACAAATTCAAAATTTCTATACAGAAGGACTAATGATATGAAACTTTGGATATAGTACCTTCACAAAATTGTGAACTTAACTTCTAAACTGCACAACCATATCTGTAAATGTGGAGGAATACAAAGTCAAACTTTACACTACTGAAAACCTCAACACATGATCAACATAGTCTACAGACTATCACCCTCAAAAAATATTTTCTATAACTCAAATGATCTGAAACTTGGATCACACATGCTTTGACACATTAAGAAGATATCTTCCAAACCATAGGAGAAAATAATCACTAGTGGAGAAATATAGAGTATTTCTAAGTGACGTTGGCAACCAAACAACCAGATTGCAACACTCTTTTGACATCAGCAACTCTCTTACATCAATGACAACCAAATTTTTAAAGTTACAATAGTGTGATCCCCAAAAATACTACATTGTACTTCATTCAATGCTAAATTGGATTTTTAATTGTTTAAACATCACAATAAGGTGCCATCATACCCCCTACGATAGAAGGCGTCTCCAAGTATTGTGTAATGGGATGAACATTAGATTGATTAGTGTTGGTTGTAGGTGAGTTAGGTGGTAAAATGTTGTCATGAAGGAAGGTGTATATGTCATGATATCATGGACATTGTGGGCCAATGATCTCGCACACCATTTATGTATCCAAAAGATCATTGGAAAGCATTAAAATTTGTTCAACTAGGAATTCACATTCATGGCTATCATGAGGCATGTCCAACAAAGACCCAATAGTAGCCATTGCATCTACGACTTTTATTTGAAGACCAGGGACCTACTCAAACTGGATATGGCTGAAATATTTCTTGAAGTTTTTGACCATGTGTTTGTAAGAAAGCAACTTATCATCCTTAGTCTGAAACTCATTATTGATCTATTTAATGATGAGTTGATAATCACATAGACATGTAGGCGATTGATGTTCCATTGAATTTCTATTTTCATACCAGTGATAAGAGCCTCATATATTGCAATGTTATTTGTGCATGGGAAGGATAACCTAAAGGATTTAGTGATAAAGTCACCTTGAGGGGTGACAAAGAGGATACACACACCTGAGAAATGTTTAGTAAATAACCCATCAAAATATAAATTCCATGAATCTTGTGCAATGATAGTGAAGATAGACTCATCTATAAATTCCATGATCAATGGATAAACATCCACTCGAGGAGCTTCTGCAAGTTGAACCAGAATGACTTGAACTTTAATTGCTTTGAAATCGATATAATCAATATCAAAATAACTAAGAAGCATGACCCACTTAGCCATATAGTCCATGAAATATGTTCATGATAGTAGACACTTGAAGGGGTCAACTTTAGAAATGAGCTTGATTAAATGATTGATCATGTAATGTTTGAACTTCTAGGAATTGAATACTACAACCAAGCATGTCTTTTCCATGGGTATGTAGTTAACCTCATATCCAAACAATGCACAAATAATATAGTACACTACTCTTTCTTTCTCATTCTCAACATGTTGTACAAGAAGTAACCCCAATTCCATTGAAGTAGTCAAAATGTATAGCAATAATGGTTTTCCTAATATAGGAGGTATGAGGATGGGTGGATTAGTCAAATATTATTTGATCTTTTTGAAGCATTTTTGACATGAAACATCCCATTTGAATGTGGTTTCTTTGTGAAGAAGATGATTAAAAGGATGGAATTTATCTGCAAGCTGAGATACAAACCAGCAGACTGATTGTAGTTTTCCTTACAAACTTCTCAAATACCTAAGTGTCTTAAGAGGACATGTATCCATAATGACCTTGGCTTTAACATGATCCTTAATGCATCTCTTGGACATGATGAAAAAAAAGACACACTTCTTAGGGTTGAATCGCAACTGATATTTCTCTAATCAAGTTAAGATACATTCCATAATAGTAGATTTTTCTTCTCTAGTCTTTGATTTACTCAAAAAATCATCCACACAGTCTTCCATGATGATGTGAATGAGATCATGGAAGATGACTATCATAGCTCGTTGATATGTAGTGCTGGCATTCTTCAACCCAAAGGGAATGACTTGGTAGTAGAAGGTGTTGAATGAATGAAGTTATGTGTCGTCATTGATACCAACACTACTTGGTGAATATTAGAATAGTATGAAGAATATTCTGCACAAATGAATTGATTCACAGTTAAGCACTTCTACTATGTATCTCCACCATAATTTTTTGCTCCTTGTGGCCACCATAGATTGGTTTTCATTTCATCACACATACAAATCCTTCTTTGTGATTTCAGTATGTTGTTTATGGATGTTATTAGCATCTAAATTCAGAATTTCAGCTGGTCTAAGAAAATGGTTCAAAATTTGCATGACAAAAGTTCAATACATAAAGTGTTGCCAGTTTTCTATGTAATGGGTATGGCTTATTCTATTTGTGCTCCTTCATGAATTTGGTTAGGTCTTGCAGTTTTGGGATAATGCTTACATGTGTTTGCGATTTGAAAAATCTATTTGGCATGATATTTTGAGGTCCACGTGTCTTGTGGTTGGCAATTAATTGAAGTATGTTGTTTTAGGTCCTATGCTTGACCGACCTAAAATATGTAGAGTTGTGGAGCATAATATTTTGATGTGAATGTAAGAAGAAGGTATTATAATTCCATGTCGACCTATATCACATGTGTTTTGGCATGATGGTAATTTGATTTGAATTGGGTGTCGACAAGGCACGTTTTGCATTACCTTATGCGACATCTAATTAGGTCAACCTAATTAATATTTGTAATATATATATATATATATCCACTTTTCTGCTTGCATTCATATCATTGTCCTATTTCATCATCGTCCATTACAAACTCAAAGTGATCTTATATTTATATATATATATATATATATATATAAGATCACTTTGAGTTTGTAATGGATGATGATGAAATAGGAAAGTGATTTTAATGCAAGCATAAAATAATTTTTTTACAAAAGATTGAGAAAATGATATACAATTGTAATTATGAGCATAGATTTGTGTTTTGTATTAGGCGAAGTGTTTTGGGTTAGGATCTTGAGCTTTAAAGGAATTGAATTTAGCATGTTAGATGCATTTTGTATCAATTCAAATCTAGGTTGTGTAGTCACTTTTTCTTAATTTTTGTTGTGAATAGTGAGTTCACTTGGACAATGAGTCCTCTTGGCAGTGAGCCCTTATGTAATATTTTGACCAGTTATAGAATATTGTGATCTAATCCTCACCGTGTTGTTCCCATCTTGGGTTTTCCACATAAATTTTTTGGTGTTCATGTGTTGCATGTGCTATGGGATATTTATGCTTTCATTTCTATTAATTGCTAAGTATGCTATGTTAATTGGATGGTTAGTAGTTAAATTATTTCGAGGAATATTGATTCACGCCCCTCTCAATATTCTAGGTGTTCAAAAAAAGGTTCCTCATGGAGTTGTAAAGGTCATTTTATGTTGGTCTTCAACTACAATACAAATTTGATTATAGCTCGAGAACCCATCTATAATGAAAACATGTCATGAATCACCGTTAAATCCACAAGGATGTTAATGTTGGGAAAAAAAATATCATATTTTAGATAGGCTCTATAAATATCTCTAAGGTCAGTGTAGATGTGAATGCCTCTAGTTAGTTTGGCAATAGGAAATATTATGGAGATCCAATCAAATTAATCAGTAGGCTAAATGAACCCAGCTTCTAATAGCTTCCCTAACTCAACTTTAACCAACAATACAAGTTGAGGATGCATCTTGCAGAGTTTCTTCTTGACAAGTTTGGCATTGAGTTGGACAACCAAATGATGCACCACTAAAGTAGGATAAAGTCCTAGCATGTCAGAGTAGGACCATGCAAATTTTATAGAACCTTCTTAAAGAAATATGGAAAATGTTTGATATTCATTTGTTGACAAGGATTTTTCCACATAGTTAAGCTGAGATTTAGCTATGGTGCCCAAGTTGATCTCTTTAGTATCTTATATCAAGATGGGAGACTTCTTTGATTGTTGTGTAGGGGAAGATGAATTTAATCATCCTCTAATGCCTCAAGGAGTTTTTCATCAGAGGATACACTCTTTCTTTTTACTTTTTATAGGTCTAGAAGTGCCTCAGAATGGTTTTCACAAAAAGACCTTGGATTGTTTCATTAATTTTTACTTTTGTCGTTAAGGAGTTCATCTTCCCCAAAGTAGTCATGTTGATCAAGTGTGTATAAAAAGCTTGATCTTTGATCCTCATAAGGTATGCCTTCATCGAAACCTATGAAATCAATAAATGTATCATCATTTAAAATACATTGTGTGTGGATCCACGTTGATTCCAATCAATGAGCTCAAGGTGATAAAGTGGGAGGTTAATGACAAGGATTGTAGTGAAAAAGAGGGATGAGACATGAAAATCATTGTAGGATATTTTAATGACTTCTTATGTGATATATTCCATAAGAATAAAATTTGTATTAACATTGTTTGAAGTACTTGGTGTTATAAAGGGTTTCTTTTTCTTAGAATCATACCCAAGTCCTTGATGTTTAGCATTGGCTCGTAGTTCAATAGATTGGAGTATACCTTTTTTATTTCCCCCAAATCCATTCCCTTGATAATTAAATTTCTAAGCCATTTGATGTGCGACATGATAAGTATCCTAAAAGTATTCCAAGAGTTTAGTGGAGCTATCAGATTCTTCTCGGTATACCCATTGACTAATATCTTCCTCAATTTTCTCTTATTTTAAAGTACCTAGAGACTAGAAATTGGTAGAGCCCAAGATTTTGGTTGTTGAAAATTGTGGTTTCTTTTGAATGATATTTCCTCCCAAAGGTATGTGTAGAAAGGGGCATGGAGCTCACACTAAGAGCAGTGCTCATTTCATACTCCTCATAGCGCTTATCAATGATCTTGACCTTGGGAAAGGTGGATTTGAGGAGAGTAGATGAGTTGGATGGAATGGAAAGCATGTTGGGATCAACATAAGATGAGGATCAAGTTGTGTTGGAAGGCACAACTTCAATGCCTGATAAATTTCAAGAGTGAGGCAAGGTGGCCTCAAGAGCACAATAGTACTCCAAAGGACGAGGATCAACATAGATGGTGACTTCAATACCATTATTTGGGAACTTAAGGAATTGATGATATGTGGATGGGAAAACTTGCATGACATGGATCCATAGGTGATGGAGGAGGAGATTGTAGGGGAGGTCAAGATCAATGATGTGGAATATAGTATACTAAAATACTAGACCAACCTGAATGGGGAGGAAAATAGTTCTTGTTGAATCTCACTATGTATTGTCATATGCCTTGATGGTAATTACTTGATTTTCTAAGTAAGATTGTGTATACCTCACCTATTTTATGAACTTCAATGTACATAAATCAAGGGAAAAACCATTATCTAACAAGACCCTCTTTACTTTGTTCTTGGCAATGAGGACTTCGATGTGTAGGGGATGACTATGGGATGGGTCAATCAGAGGCATGCTATTCTAACTAAATCCCAATTGGTAAGTGGATGAAAGGTGTGCCACTAATGCTTGAAATTATGTTGGATCAATGTTGGTGGGGACACAAGAATCTTGTAGAGCTTTAGTGAGGATCTCTTGGTGAATAGTGGAAAACTTGAGCAAGTCTAAAATGGATATTTGTGTGGGGATTTTACCAAGATAATCCAAAATATTATAATGTGGACTCATTGGAGTTTTTTGGGGTGTGTTAGATGATACTAGGATGGTGATGTAACCTCATTGAGTGGTGACTACACATTGAGGTTCCTTGGCTTTATCTCTAATCATAGAAATGTGTGGATCAACTTGTGTAATGCAATTGACCACATTGTCATAATTAAAGGGGACCTTAGTATAGTCAACATTGTTGGTCTAATTGGTTTGGTTATTATTTTAAGAATTATGTGAACCAACATTAGCATTAAATTTACTAGGACCTTAAAAGTGGCTTGGAAAATAATTTTGGTATATCTTTAGTTGAGCATTACATGAGGTGGAACAATTCCCTTCCAAGGTAATGTCAGCTTAATCAATGAGATCTAGGACACAATTCTTGAGCTTCATGCATTTATTGGTGTAATTTCCCTTAATCCTATTATAATCATAATATTCATTTTCCTTAAACCAATTAGGCTTTGGTTTTTTATCATTGAAATGTTGGATAATCGGATAGGTGACCGCATTAGCTTGGACTAGCTTATGAAATAATGCATCAAGGGGTTCTCCTAAAGGAGTGAAATACCATTTAGAATTTCCTTGATTAGGAGGTTGGGGTGTTCCTTGGGGATCATATATTCCATTCATAGTGGATGAAGTAGGTGTGTTTTGATTGTATTGTGATGTGTTAGCCACCTAGACATGCTTAGTATCACTAACACCATCATTGACAACATTATTACTTTTTTTCCAAAAGTGAGATTTATCATTAGAGGTTTTATCATTATTCTCTCCTTGTAAATTTTGATTAAAATATTAGATATAAGTTGCTTCCCAATGGTGACACATTTCTCAATGATCTTGTATAAGGTGGAAGCATAATGAATGCATAAATGAAAATCCATTTTTTGTGTGTAAATTTTGAACAAATATATTCACCAATTGCTTTTTAGGTAAGTGGCATGAGATACGACTAGCTTGTGCTCGCCATATTTGCAAATAGCTTGTGAAGCTTTTTCTAGTACATTGTTTATTAGCACATAGATCAATCATGTTGACCTCATGTTCAAGGTTATGCAAAGGTAGAAATGGAACCTTGAGGAAGGTGTTAAAACCACTCCAATGCTTGAACACCCAAACTTCAAGGGAAGAAATTAAGGAGGTAGTCATTATTATAAGCCACTTCTTGAAAAGTCATATATAATTCCTTAACATGATCTCGATGAGTCACCTTTCTCTTTATACTTATTGAATTTAGGGATCTCGAAATGTTTGGGAAAGGGCATAGTGGCGATGGTGTGATCAAAGGGATACTAGCATAATTCCTCAAATTTAAATTAATTTTTAGTATTCCTTCATTGTAAGTCCTTTAGTTCAACTTTTATGTCTTCCCACTCTTGATTAGGTGTTCTGGATGAGGGAGGAGATGCTATATTGTTGATATATGGATTATGCAGAGGTGGAAGATAATGAGATTGATCACGAGGTGGAGTAGTATGATGAGTGTTGTTGAGTATTTAAATATGGTAGTTATTGTGGTGATTGAGATGAACAAATTTATTGTTTGAATTGGTTGTGATTCAATTTTTTTTATGGAGGATCGAAATACGAAAGTGGTTGGGTTTGATAATGTGAAGGATATTAAAGTGCATTCCAATAGGATTGTGTGGGAGGTTGTGATGGATGAGATTGAAAGTTGTGAGATGCATTTGGTGGTTGATGAGGTGGTTGAAAGGGATACGATTGTGATGCATATTGGAGGGGATTGGTTTCAGGTAGTGGAGGATTAGAATATTGTTGTGGTGGTTGTTGAGATTTATATGAAGAGAGTTGAGGTGGATATTATTGATGCATAGGCTCCTACAAGGCATAATGAGGTTGAATCTTATGTGGAGTAGCAAGAGGTTGATAATAATATGGATCTTGCTAGATAGGTGGATCTATTATAGGTGTCGATGTAGGGTATTGATGGTAGTGTGGAGAGAAATATGAGGATGGACGATTAGGATAAGATTGAGGTGGAAGATTAGGACATGATTTTGGTGGATGATTAGTAGGAGATGGAACATGGGAAGGAGCAAGAGCATAATAGGTATGATATACTTAGTGAGCATGTACGAGAGAAACATTTGTAGGGAGTTCATGTGGGTGTATTAGCCATGAGATTCATCATATGTGAAGTATGAATTGATATTTGTGATACAAAATTTTGGATTTTTTGAGGGATTGGACCCTAAAACTGTGTGGATGATGCAGGATTAGGATAATGAATAAGCCTAATGTCTGATCTAGATCCTAATGTAAGAATTCATATGGGAGATGAAGGAACCTATATCACTACATCATTACCAAACTTTGGGATGTTACAAGGGTTTTCAAGAAGATATTGAGGGGTTGATGGTCAAATTATGCCTCAATATTATGTCACATCAAACCCTAGTAGAGGCTTGGTGCCTTGCATAAGTAACCTAGTGAGGATGGCTTCAAAATATGCATTTATGAGGTGATAATTCATACACACATTGGTTTGATTATTGTAGCACTCCTAAAGATTAGGAGTGATATCGGGTTGGAAAACCATTTCCTCTTCAATAGATACAAGGTCATTGGGATAATGTGAATTTGATGGTTTAACTTGCATGTTGGTTTGTTGAGGTTCTTTGCCACTAGGCACATGAACAAAGTATGGAGATTGATGGAATTTTTGTTGTTCCATGAGCTTCTTGAGCTCTAACTAAGTGGTGTAGGGCATGACAAATATGAGGATGATTGGATTAAAGGATTATGATGATTCTAAGCCCAAGGAAAAGACTAAAAAAGAGTGATTAGATTATTGATTTGATGGTTGATTTAGCGCTTCAATTTGATTCAAGAACTTGGATTGATGATGATTGATTTGATTGATACTTGAGATAGGCTACATTATCAAGCCCAAATGATGATGATGGTAGGATTGTACTTGAGATAGAAAATTTTCTCAAGAATGGTTGATTTTGACATGAACTACACCCCTTTCTCGAGGTGAGTTGATATGGACGAGGATGATTACTTAGGATAGGCAAAGTTCCTTAGAAAGTGTGATAATTATGATTGGATTTGGATTTTGAAATTCTTAGACAGGTGCTAAGAGGCTATATTTTATGTTGGAGGATGGGGATATCAATGATGTGTGTTTAGTGATGTTCTTGTGTCAATAGAGTGATGATGCAATGGATTTCAAAAGGGGTGGTGTGACAAAAATGACCAATATGAGTGATATATGGATGTGAAAAATATTTCAATTATATGATTATCTTGGAAACAAATTAGGCTATCTCTAGTTAAGAGGATTTAGTCTCTATATTTTGTACAAGGAATGGGTCCACCCAAGAACAGTGTGGATCCGCCTATTTAGAAATGTATCCACCCAAAAAAAAATCACCTATCCACAGAGTAGGACTATCCAACAACAAATTTTCCTAACTAAAATATTGACCAAGAACAAAATGAATCCATCCAAAAAGGATTATCAAAGGATAAATAGATCCTCCCAAGAACAGGACATATCTACCTAAAAGCGTATCCAACCAAGAAAAATACGAATCTGCCTAACTATGAAGGTTGACTTGAAAAAATAACTTGTTAATAAAGAAGAATCACCCGTTGACAAAGAATAATTGCCTAACTATAATATTTCCGTGTTTATAATGGATTCGCCTAAGGTTTATAGGATCGCCTATGAGTGGAGTTGCCCATGTAAAACCTATCTACTTAATGAATACGAGATCGCCCAAATACAAAGGAAATCTACCCAACAAGGGTTTGATAGAAGACCAATGGATCCACCTAAGTATAAAAAAACCACCTATGGACAGGGGGAAATTTCCCAAGGATGACCAACATTACTAAATAGTGTAATCTCTCGTGAACATAGTTGATCCACCTATTTAGAGATGGAATCACCCAAGACCAGGGTAGAATCGCCTATCTAGGGATGATGACCAAACGACAAAGGAAAAATATAAAAGGTAGACCAATATGAACATGATGGATTGATACACATGCACTAGTAATAAAAATAAGACACACCAAATCACACAAACCTAGATTAATCAAGTAGGAGTGATAACCTAACATAGGCCCACCAACATGGAGGCTAATATCTCAATATCAGTGCAAGGGACCTCTTGGTCAAGAGTCAATAGATAGGGATCCAGTGGCACAAGGGCTCACCTTTTCCATTTCTTTGGAGGTCCTAAGACCTTTCCAAAAGAGATCCTATCTCTACTTAGGGAGATAAACGGTGAGTAGCTTTAGGCATGATACTATACCCTGTACTATGCTAGATAACAACTAGAAGGTCTTAAGTTAAGCTTAAAAAATGATCTAATGCATCCTCTAAATACTAGGAGGGTATGCAAGGCATGTTCATGAACACTAATCCATCACAAGCCTTGGTCACAAAAGTTAGTCAAGTCATTCAAAACAACCTTGCATTCCTAGCTCGGTATCACTTGAGTATTAGAGCTACACTAAAAATGAACTAGATTGGGTTAAATTTTTTGTTCTCCCCCTTTATACACCCCACCGATTTACATGGTTGAGGTCATCCTTTGGAGTGATGAAATCCTCAAGAAGGGCTCCTAAAGAGAAGTGAATTCTAGGCATTTCTGATCTCCAAGCTTGTACATAGTGCAAGGATAGAGCATACATGCAAACTAGAACCCTTAGATAAACACAACAAGACTTAGATCAACTTGTGAATTTTGATCTCTAGCCTCACCAAAAAATGCAAGGAGAGAGAATACATTGACAAGAGACCCCAAATAAAAAACAAAGTGTCAATTGACCCTTTAATGAAATTGAAATGTTCCTAGATTTGGTGATAAAAATGCAAAGTCTTCAACAATGTCTTGCAATAAATACATTAAAATAGTTTTGTACACTAGTCTTAAACTATGTGAGGTTGTAGGAAAATGTTAGTGCAATCACAAGCACAATGATGAGTTAGCGAATTATAATGAATACAAAAGAAATGAAAAAGATGATGCAAAATCAAGTGTATTTAAGTTACCTACAAGTCTTTCTAAGTACATGGTGTAATCACCCTTTTTGAGTAGGTCCTGCTATCTAGAAATGGAGTCAATCAAGTGTGGATTTTCCTCTATGCAAGTGTAGTCGCCCATCTAAAATTAGATTCGCCTCTCTACAAAAAATCCACCTAAGAGAAGGGTCACCACTATGAAGATGTATTCACCCTTCTAGAGTGGACCTAATCAAGAATTAAATCGCTCTTGTGTAGGTGGATTCACCCTTCTAGAGTGGATTCACCTCTATGTAAATATGGATTTTCCTATACCTCAAGAGGTGTCTAGGTTGAGGAGGGTCAAAGTGGAGTCACCACTATAAAAGTGAAGTCTCTCATTCATAGAACATATTCATTGGTTTAGAAGTGTAACGACCCCTATGCAAAAACTTGTAGATGAAACTTAAAAAAAAAGCTAGTAAATATAGTTAGTAAACTTGTGACATGGGTCCCACCGGGAATTCTAGAATGTTTGCAAGGAAAAATGTGTTTAAAATGAAAGGAAATCACAATGAAAACCTAGAAAACAAAAAGAACCAAACAACAATCAAGATTAAGGCATAAAAGAGATTAAACCTTCAAGGATTTTGATGAAAACTTGGTATGACGATGTTCTTGATACATAGATTGTCCTTGGTTGATCAGCTTGGATGTGTGATCAATGGAATTTTGGGAGTATAACACTACTAAATTTCTCAAACAATGTAAGATGATGAAAAATGGATGTGTTTAGCATATGCAGAGAGGATAGATGAATGGAGGGTTGAGATTGATTGGGAAAAAATAAATGGTTAGGGATGCATGAGACATCTCAACTCATGAGATGATTCCAAGTGGCATCATGAGAAGAGATTTGGGGTAGGTGATCCCTCAATCCCTAAGATTGTGACAAGTGTCATTGTGTGAAGTCTTGAGAGGGAGATTGTACCTCAAAAGGTACCATGGGGATATGGATAGGATGAAGGTCATAAGGACCTTTCTTGTTCTACATTCCCAATATAGGACAAGGAGAAGAATACAAGAAATTTTAATTCCTTTTGGGTACTTTTGGAAGAAAGACCCATGTGCTTAAAGTACATAGGGTCTTTCCAAAAATGGGAAAATTTAATGAGGGTGTGTGAGGGGATAGGAAATAAATGGAAAGGGATTAGCCCTATCCTATAGGATTAGGAATGTGCAAGTGATTAGGGGATGGGTTAAGTAAATATTAACATTAAAGGTGAGTAATTAGATGGAAAGTGGGAACAATTGGAGAATGTGACACCTCTTAATCCATGATTAAGTGTGCACATAATTAGGATATGGATTAGGATTAGGATTAGGAGATAATATAAAATGATGGATGATGTGATAGTGAGATAATAAGAGTATTAAATGATTTTATTTAATTTTTGTGAGAAAATAAAGTGACTAAATTAAATAAATAAAGGTATTTATTTAATCTAGAGAAGACAAGGAATAAAGTTAATGCAAGCAATTAAATCAATTAATTGATTTAAAACCTTAGGAGACTTGGGGGTGAACTAAAAACATTAATTAAATTATTTAATTAATGTAGATAAAAGGGAATTAGATGGAATATTAGATGGAATTGACGAAACACAAATGGTGAATTTTAGTTGTCAACACGTATATTATAAGATCTCAAACAATTTGGTTTTTCCTATTGGGTTGTAGTTTAGTCTTGTGTTCAGCTATGGGTTTTTAGATTTGTTCTTATTCCATTATTCAGAGGACATGTTTGATTTGATTTTTTTAATGTTTAAATGGACTTCAAATTTATAGAGATGGTTTTGCATGTTTTACATGCTAACTAAAGTATGTGATATGTATATCTATGATGAGACTATATTCAAGGTGTTCTTGACAAAGATAGTTACATTTTTGCATGGTTGCTTGGAGGGTTCTTATTGATCTATCGTTACTCTTATGTGGGTTTATTTGGTGAATCGGATCCAGTATTGATCCTAGTGTTTGAGTTTTGTAAATCCACATATACCTAAATATATATTTTTTGCATGAAACTAATGTGGGGTTGAATTTATTTTTAGTTATTTGAAATTGAAGCATTGATTATGTATTTATACTTTGAGATTTTGCATTTGTAGATCTTGTAAAATTATTTGATGTGGATTCTATTTGGTAGGCCATATTCTTGGTCACCAGTATTACATTGGTATTCTTGTTGCAATAAGAGATGGTTATTGAGAAAACCTAATATAGTTGTTCATTTTAATCTTTAGTAGTAGTTTATGATGCATGAGAAGCTTTGTTCAGTTTTAATAGAGTTTTGACAATGATATTGGTCATGATACGATGTATAACTCGGTATTAATTTTAGTGGGAGCTTTATGTAGTTACATAATGTATTTTATCTTATTTGTTTCAAGATTTTGGTTCTAAGTTATTACAATGTGTAGTGAGCCATGGATAATCTTTGATTAGAAGATGGATAGTCTTTTGCAATAGTTGTTGGTCTCATAAGGACTTATTGGATTTTGTCTTTATATAGTAGTTAGAGTTTAGTGACATTTTTGGTTCTATTGACAAATGATGTGTAGCAATTGTATCTTCTTGGTTTGGATATTGTGGTTGTTCTTTACCTTTTGAGAGTTCATGGTGTCAATTTATTTTATTGTGTTGGGGACATGGAGGATCTTAAATTAGGAGATGGTTATCATGATGCCTAGAGAGCTTGGTTACACAATTCAGTGGGATCTTTAACAATTCTTTCGATTCATCATGTGATGATGGGTGGTTATTTTTAATGTGATATCATAGGAGAGGATGCTATATCATGATTTCATGATATGTTCCTAATTCTATAATTGGAATTTTGACAATGGTCTTGTTTGGTTCTCTTTGATTTTTAGCATTAATCATTTTCTTGGAGCTTCATGATTTTATAGGGTTGCATTTCAAGTCCGAATGGATTGATTTGTATATGGTTGTGGAGACTAGAGAGACTTAGGTGAGGCTAAGAGGTCTCTTATTTATGGGATTATATGTTGATATGGTTATTCTTTGATGAGGATTTCAACAAAAATACTGAGGAGCCTACACTTGGTTATGGGTGTAAATCTATTATGGATCTGAAGAGAACATTTTCATTGTTTGGTGTTGTGTGCACAAGAAAATATTTTATCATACTCTTGATCTACTTGATAGGTGAATGGTCTGAGAGGTATTGCTTGCTTGATTATTATATGCATTCTTTATTTTATATATTGTCTTCTCATATGAGTTAGTATTGAATATAATCATTATGAAGACTTTTTAAGAAGAAGATGCATGGTTTATGGATTTTTGTTATTCTCCTTGTTTTGGTATTGAGCAATGGATTTAGCTTTGAGGACTTATTTGGACAGTTATAGGAAATGGTTTGTGGCTTTGGGCATATTCCCTTTGTTGTGAGAATTATTGATTGGTTTGATCTACCTTTGGTATGAGAGGTTTACATCTATTGCTTCCATGTTTTCATTTGATTTGAATGTTAGATGTTTATATAATTTTAGTATGGGAATGGTGAAGGAGATCTTACATTTCACAACTTGGTACATATTAGTGTGGAAAAAGCATAAGTTTTTATTTGTAGGTTCTCTCTTTGGTCATGGTATTGTTTTTGGATGTTTGTATTCAAATGGTTGAGTGTGAAGAGCTTGGGAGAGCTATGGAGACTAGTGGTCAGAGATATTGCAACATATTTGTTTGCAATATTTTCATATCATTTAATGTTTCCTTAATAGTATGTAATAGAGGAGTTAGCCACATCCTCTATGTGAAATACTACAGGTAGACTTGGTATGCCTTGATCTATTTCTAGTTTTGACATTAATCATATAATGTGAGTTTCTAGATATATGTCATGTTATCCTCTTTGATATCTAAGTTTGTTGGTTATTGATGTGATGACGAGTTTGCATGTTCAATTGGATTTAGAACTGAGTTATGCAGGTTATGGATTAGCTACCCACTTTATTATAGTGGTATGACTTCAATATGGACTGTCTATATCCACAAGATTGTTTTAGTTTTAATATATAATTTATTGGTTGACCTTGTATGTGGTTATTTATACATTGGTATTTTGCATTGAGATAGGAGGATGGATATACATAAACTTGATTGTAGATTTTGGGTTGGTATGTTAATGAACCCTAAAGTTATATCTATGATTTATATACCTTAGTTTGAGATATGGATAGCTTGGATGAGTTGCAATGTATTATGGCTTCTATTCCAACTTGTATGATTAAGGTAGCTATTTAGAGACTTTGTTATCATTTTAATTTGAATCTTGTGTTCATGTAAAGATTGGTGCAGATTTCAATGACAGTTGATATGTTTCACTTTGGCATGTTCCTTTTTCTTCCATAAGTGACATGTTGGAAGATGTGAGATTTTTTTCTTTATGGTGGCTATCATGGTTTCTTTTGTAGGTATCTTGTTGGAGTATAAGATTTTGGTGAAGATTCAAGTGGTACATTATTGGCTAAGGAATATTTTTTCCTTGTTTATGATTCCTATGGATGCATTTACAATGTTGATGTCAAGTGGGAGAATGTTAGGATTAAGATGCCATCCACCTTGTAAATCCTATGTCATGGTTATAACATCCTTGGAAAGTGTCTCTAGACATTTAGGGTGTATTGGGAAAATATTTTGTAATATTAATTCTCACCATTATTTGTAATATATTCATAAGGGGTGATGAGTCCACTAGTAGTACTAAAGGTGACTTGTGGACATAAATAGTTAATATTTTTTTCCCACATTTGGATGCATATAATGGGATAATAAAAGATTAAAAAATGGTCAATGAGTGATTTTTGGTATACTCCAAGTGGGAGATTGAAATGAGGCAATCTATGTCTTTTGGTATTCCATCATTTATTGCATTTAATGTAATGTTTATCTCCCTTGTTTGAGTTCCCAAGTTGGATGGAAGGAATTAGAACCAAAATTGGCATCCTTTCATATTCTAAGGAGATAATCCAAGGGTTGGGAACATTTGGAATGTAGGATCATACTTGGGAGCCATATTTGGGGCTTAATATATCTTTGCAAGCATATACAATTAGCCTCTTGGATGAAAATATGAGCAACTATTGGATGTAGAGTTTCATTACAGGAACAAGGACAAATTGAGACATAAGGAGGTTTTTTATAGGTGTGCAGGTGATACGATGGTGGGGGAGGAGAATGGAATTAATTGTATTGTAGTCTCATTTATTTGAAGATAATGCATACTTGACCTTTCTTCTAGGTGAAGTTTTTTCCTACAAGGATTTCTCCATGTAAAACCTATGTTATGCAATGCTCTTGTGTTTCTAATTTATGCCTCATTGTTGTTATCTTATGGTGATATTATTCTTTATATATATATATTATAAGTTCACATAAGATAGTGTTATTAATCATGTTTTGTTGGTTGATTTTTAACATCATAAAAAAGATGAATCTAATCATGGAAATTTCATTTTAAGGCAACTTAATTTTCAGATTTTTTATGTTGTCATATTCCAATCCTTGTATCTCATCCATTGAAGTCATATTTAGATAGAGATTGAATTTCCAACAATTGGTATTTGAACCTATTTATTTCTCATCAGAAAACTGTATAAAGGTGCAAGAAAGGTCTCTCCAAATGCATCTCTTAATCTTATACTAGAGTGAAGGGTGCGAGATTAAATAATTTTTGGTTTGAAATTTTTTAGGTTGGATCCTTTATTATGTTGGACGAGCGGCTGTCGTTGCACCAAAATATCAACCTGTTAGTTCCCAAAATAACTGTTAGATTTATACAAGATTCAAGATCCACAGGAGGCAGTTAAACCATGTCACGAAGCTCGAGTGCCATGTTGGACCACAATGAAGAGACCAAGGGAGGAACATTGCAACAATATCCCCCCTGCCTAAGCAAGGGGTTTGAACCTCTAACCTCAGCTCTAATACTAATTGTTGCATAGGTGGGTGTCGTTGCACCAAAAGATCAACCTGTTAATGCTTGATACAACCCTTGGATTTAAATAAGCTCCAAGATCCACATGAGACAGTTAAACCATGTCACGAAGCCTGAGTGTCACACTGGCCCACATCGAGGAGACCAATGGTGACACCTTGCTACAAATTACTCTTTTATTTCATGTATTTTAGTTGTATTTATGTTGGTTTGTGCTTAGTAGCTTGATATTAGCTGTGTCTTACTCCCATTTGGGAGGTCATTGTATTTGTCTAACTGTATTTGAGCTTGGTTTTTAATAGAGTTGGGGACCTTTTTTCACATCTTATCTAATAAGAAAAATGTGGTTAGGATTTCATAAGGGTTGTGCGAGAGCATATTAGGACCCTTCACACTATATTTTTTCTTTCTGAAAAAATATGTTTCAAAAATTAAATTCAAAGAGGATGCGTCCTTTATTTCCTTAAGGTCAAGGGATACTTAGAGGATATACCCCAAAGTCCTTGTGTCATAGAGTTGAGGTGAGGATGATGACATAATGTGGGGCTAGAGGGTTAGGAAGTATCTCCATATACCCTTGGTATTTTCAAAATAATTTTTTAATTTTACCCAATATTTTACCAAGTTTTAAGGATGACAACACATATTTTAGATTTTAGGGATGACTATTAAAATCACATATAAAAAATGTTTGAATTTTTAAATACAAATAAAATAAAAATTAGCTGAAAAAAATGGAACTAAAAATTTAGAAGGTACATGCTAATTATAATGTGTTGAATACACTCTAGAAATCCTTTGGTCCCATAATCCATCTAATAATTCATAGTATGAATCATTATTATTTTTATTAGAGTTACAAGTTGAGTCATAAGAGTTGAGAAATGTTAGAAAAAGAAATGTTGCATGCATACTTCATAGCTATATTAACTAATGTAGAAATTGGAGTCATCATTTGATGGATTTTTTAGAAATTTCTCTTCAAAACTAGAATTGGCCAGCTCAATAATTGAAGATCTTAACTCCCTCTTGCAATGAGAACCTAATCAATATTGTTGCACATCCTGTTAATCAATCTATGTTGGCTGCTTGGGCTCTATATTCCATAATTTTATTGGTTATCCTTATACTTAGGTGTCTTGTTGACAATGAGATGCAAGGTATTGTGTACAATAATCTTATCCATTCTCTTAAAGATAAATTTATTTCTCTTAATAAAGTGGGTAAATTTATATGTTGACTAATTCCTCTCAAAAATAGCTCAGAACTAGAAACTTTCATGAGGTGGATGGAAAGTGTACAAACTAATTCTTGAGGATTATATAGCTTCCAACAATTGTATCTCTAGTGTTTAAGTGAGCCTATCTATCTTTGTTGAACTCTTACAGTGATCATCATCAATAAGTTTGATTCACTTCGTTCAATTTTAATAAGTAAAGTTTCATTTGGATCATATATTTTGTTTAGGTCCTTCATGAGGCCCTCCATCACCTTTGTCATCAATAAGAACAACTCTACTTGAACTTTCCATATCCTAGTTTGAATTTACTACATATGTGCTCATATTCTAAAATGAGTGTTTGGCCTCTTCTACCTTTGATGAATGATGAGATGGACATACTTATGGTATAACTCTAAGGTGGTGTCTTCTCATAAATTTTGGTATTCACCTAGCCAAGAATGTCAGAAATACACTTATATATCTCCCCAAGGATATCATTATCAAAATTCTTATATATTTTTATGCAATAGATGTGATACATCTTACATATTACACAAAACTATCTCTAACCACAACCTCTTTCATCTACTTGTCTTGATCTCTATTGGATACTTCTTATATATTCCCTTCACACATCAAATTATGTATCCTCTATAGTATATTGATGTAAGATACAATTTTTTTCTTTGTTCGTTTGATGAATTCTTTCTTTGAAAAGGACTTAAATATGAACAAGTTGGTGTGGTGGTTTTAGGTGAATATTTGCATATCCCTTACATTTGACATAACCTTTTTGACCTGCTTAGTTTTGTTGATGTCTTGAGTGCGCTGCTCAAGTAATTCACACAATGGGTTCAACAGATGTGTTTGTAGGTGGACTCAATTATTTTATTTATGAATTTTCACATATGTGTCACTTCAATGAACACTTACACTAAATTTGAAAGACTAACCTTCAATATTGTATCTCATAAGATTTTAAATTAAAACATTTATTTTCCTTTTATTATGTAGTTAACAACTTTAACTAATTAAGGCCTTTCTTTATATATAACTATAATATGAATAATTTAGCAATGTATAATATGCATACACCTATCAATAATGATTTTGTAGTCTTGAAGCACCCATGAAGGTATAGTATTCTCCATCAAAATTTCACCTTGTAATAATTTTTTATTTGAGATGGTGGTCCTCAATTTTATTTCTCTAAGCACAAAAAATTCAATTGAATTGGAAACCTTAGCCTTAGCCTCCTTGATATAAGGAGAGGGAGTAACATAAAATGAAATGCTATTGACAATGAAGAGTTTTCCAATCACATCATCTACATCTTCATGAGCTTAGACATTAAAATTATTTATAATTGGATGGGAAATTGAATATGTGTACATACAAATCAAAGCACACAAGAACAAGTTAAACTAATATTAATCTATTATACTCACAATATATCCAACAATTAAATTAAGTATATGAGTTAGAAAATTGATGCAAGAGCATCCACGATTGACTGACAATCTCGCATCAATTGTAATGCCTAAAAATTTCCAACCAAAATAAGCTAAACACACAACACAACTTTCAAAATTTGACCACAACACAAGACTAACCCACTCAAGTTTGTTTTCAAAACAATTATAGGAGAACCTAAGGGGCCAGACCTATGCCTCAAGGGCTCATCACTTGATGGATTTTCCTATGGAACATGCAAAGACATTGTAGTTTGACAACTTGAGTTCACCTAACTCATATTTGATTGACCAAAAAAACACAAATCTTCAAGGTTTGGTTCACAACTAGTATACCACCGATTTTCAATTAATACATGCAATATCTACCATAATGGTTAATTTATGATAGCTCTCCTCACTTTATAGTGGAATTAAGTGTAGTTGAAGTATATCTATCTTGAAACATACCCATAAAGCAATCCTCGCATGATCTATAACAAAGAACGATAGGATTGTCAATCTATTATTATTTCCATCAATATGCTTGTGTGCCACATCACAAAATAAAATATATATACTATTATCACATGCATCATTGCCTATAATGAATAAAATAGGAAAAGTGATAGAAGGATTGGCCACATCTTTAATAACTATATACTTATAATTCATAGCACTATCTAAAATAACTTTTTTTAGAAGGGTCTTATAGGAGAATTTCCCTATCTTTATCACCTTCTTCAAATATCTAGTTTACTCACACAAACGATATATCTTGAGATTCAAAGTTAGATAATTCTATGTATGATGCCCATTATCTAGAGAATAAGTATAAAACACATTATCATTAAATCTCATATGGATCCAATTAGATAATTCTATGTATGATGCCCATTATCTAGAGAATAATTATAAAACACATTATCATTAAATCTCATATCGATCCAATTAGATAATTCTATGTATGATGCCCATTATCTAGAGAATAAGTATAAAACACATTATCATTAAATATCATATGTAGTCCACAATATGGATCCAATTGATGGTTATAACTTGAAGAATAAACATGTTTGGGTAAAGGAATGGTTACATGTTTCAATTTTCCAAAAATCATCATATCGATGATAATGAAAACACACCCAAAAAAATAATTTTAGATACTCCCACAACCACAAACTATAATAGCATAAGTTGTATAAAACTAGTTGTATTGAAACACTTGTGAAAAAGCTAGTGTAACAAGGTCATGAAAGATTGTTCCCTTCCATGTTGTACCAAATTTTTCCTAACAATATTGGTGTTCTCAAGGTATCTATCTAAATATTTAAACACAAAACAAAGAATCAGAGTGTGGACAAAATTTTATCATCTCAGTAATCCTACGTATAATTATGATATGGATTTTGAAGCTAATTTCATTTTCTTTTCAATGATTTTTTTGAACATTATGTGTAATCTTAGGATTAACCTAAATGTAAATTCTCAAAGAGGATCAGTCACTTTATATCAGTATAAGCAAGCCCAATTTCAACCAATTTGTACTCCTAATTATAATCTTGCATATGAAAGCTCAACTTACTTTTATTCTATTACAAAGTATTCCATTGAAAAGGATTGGATTACACTTTTTCTAAAGGAATGTGCACGTTCAATTGATGATAATACTCCACACAGTTATTTGATATGAGTTTATTAAATTCAATATTTTCTAGTGTTTATAAAGTCTATCATTCCATCAAAATGGCATCAACTATAGTATTTTACAAGGGAGGTAAACATCATAGCGTAGTGATTTCAAGAAAAAAAAATGAAAATCATGAACAAAGGGAAATCTAAACATCAAAGAATTGAGTTGGTGCACCTGTGATTTAGAAGAGCATTAGATTTTATTGGTCATCCATTTCTTCCTCGTCTATTCTTCAATGAATGTAGAGACATAGATCAAGTGATTTTGCATGCTTGGTCTATGTGTCTACATTCATTGGAGAATAGACAAGGAAGAAATGGGTGACCAATAAAATCTAATGCTCTTCTAAATTAATTTATATATATATATATATATATATATATAAAATCACATCTCATAATTACAAAATTATATGATATTTTATTAATATACCTCAATATTCATTTATCAATTTGTGACTTTTCAAAACGAAACATAACTCAATATTCATATATACACTTTATCTACATATTTTAGTGTCCATCAATATATCTCAATGCTCAAATATCATATAACATTAAATTCGGATTAAACACATCATGTACTCACAACATGGGATGGGGATGAGGATGACCAATGTCCAAAATTATCCTCTAAGAATGTATAGTATCATAGTGTCACATAAAAATTAGATAGATCTAGGGAAAAAGGTTTATAATTGTCCCATACCGGTTTCATTAAACCCTTTAACAATAATTCCCCTGGCCATCTACTCCCCCCATACAACCTATCAAGCACCCCTCATGAGTATGACAGTTTCACATAGTCACATTACTACACATGCCAGTGGTTTGCAAATAACATGTAAAGTCTCAAAATGAGTAACATAATATCAAACAAAATATTTCAATAAATGTCCCATAAAAAGGGAAAAATTATAAATTCAAAGATAAAAGTCAATTGTAGCTACATTAAAGCATTCCAATCTTAATTCAAAAATGAAATTAAATAATTTCTTGAGGCAAAAAGGATAATTTTAAAATTCAATTAATCAAACAACTTTAAGAATTTCAACATTGTTGGCTTAATGAGGCAAATAAAAAGCCTCAATAATAAATAAATATTAATCCAACAATTTCACAAATTTGACATCACAATCACCAAGTGACTTTAAACAAATCACCTGGGGGAGGAGGGGAATGGTGGTCTCAAACCACAAAATATAATAGCATTCTGAAAAATGGTGGTCTCAAACCACATAGAGCTCATGTAATAACTAAATCATCAATAATAGATCTCCAAAGGTACACTTAGGTCTATCCTCAACCATAGGTAAACATCAAGGAATTAGGCTTTGCACAATGAATCAACTAGTGTGATCCAAGAGTGTGGGGGAACTTATGAGAACTAACATCCATTCAAAGTCCTAAGATTTTGATGTAGGTTCTCCATCTTTCAACCCCTAATTACACTAGTAGGCTTTCAATCCTGTAAGGAAACCATACACTAGGGGTACACATTTAATATAAAAACAAGACTTACACAAAGGAGGTATCACATTATATTATCATGAATTTTATCACTCCATTCAATATGAGTCAAACATGAAAAACTCACACATACTCTTACAACTTGGTCTAGCCAAAAAACTTGCCACAATACACAAACACCATTAGAGGGTATTTACATCCACAAATAATACAAAATAAATTTATTTCCAATTTCCTCTTTTAAAGAAACAACTCCCTTTCCTTACACATAATTCAACCATACTTTTCAAGAATTTATTTTTGGTGTGAATAAATGTCTTGTACCTGGTTAATTCACTCACTAGGTGATTAGGGGACATATTCCCATGATTAAGTTTACTTAAGATATAAGATTATTCTAGAAGTCTTATCTATAACTTATCTTATCTTTGCATCATTTCTTAGGTAGTTAGTTAGTTTTCACATGTTATAGGATTAAGACACATGTCACAATCCTGTTGCATTTTATCTCACTCCTTTTCTATATATAAGCAAGGCTTCGTATGTACTTTTCCATATTCAGTTTGGCATTCTTGCAGCTTTAATGAAAACATGATATTTCTACCATTTATCTCTTGTGGACAATATTTTGTCTTGCAGGTGATCATGGGGTGTTTGAGGAGTTCATCATAAACTCCTACATGGTATCAAAACTTCAGTGTTGCAGATTTCTTCCCAGATCTAAGAGACCTTGATCTTGACATGAAAGTTTTGTTGGGTGGAAGTTAGGATCTTGAGAGCCTCGCCATTGAATCCAAGGCATCAAAGAAAGTCAATATTGACTTTTATTTCATCAAAATATGACATATTTTTTCAAATCTACAAGGGTTTAAAATCCAACCATTTTTATTGGACATGTTTTCATTTTTTCTTTAGAAATTCAACTTCCACTCATTTGTAGGAAAAATGATTTATGGGTTTTGTAGCTGAGGTCAAAATCTCATCTATATACTAGATTTTGTAGATAGTAATCATATCTAAAGAAAATTTTCATCCAAAAAGTGTCATGCATCATTTTTCTACAAGTTGAAGGTCAAAATAAATTTCTTTTTTCATCTTCTTCTTGTTGGATTGAAAAAATATTTCTTGGTTTTGTTCTTTGCATCAAAATACTATCTAGGTATCCATTAGTTTTTGCATGTTGTTATAATTGTCTATGGCTGCCAAGATCTTAAGACCAAATGGAAAGCACAAAGAGAGAGAATGGAATGTGGCAAGAATAAACAATATTGTCATCAATATGATTCAATGATATGATTGTTGTGTCCAATGAAAGAGAGACCCCTTGGTCATATAGCCAAGGTGAGATACAAGATGTCATAGGATTATGACAAGTGTCTTAATCATATGAAATGAGACAACTAATCACACTTACCTAAGTTCACATGTGTTACAAGTCAAAATATAAGATAACAACTAATGACAACTAACACCTTCAAGAAAGATTCCTTCATATGAACTAAGTACAATTAAATAACATGTAAATAAGTCCCCTAGAAATGAATTAACTAGGTACAAGACTTTATTTACACCAACATCCTCCTTTAAGTGCAACTTAGGGAGTAGCATATTATTATGAAAATGACACAAATATGCTACTAGGAAATGTTAGATAACCATGTACAAATAAAAATGAAATGACAAAAGAATCTCACAAATGGGGAAAAGGAGAAAACCCAGTGGTACAAAACTCCTCCCCAAAAAAGAGATAAAAGATACAAAATAGAAATGCTCTCAATGGAGAATGAGAAGGTAAAAACTACATGTGAGGGAAAAGACCCCCCCACAAGAGAGAAGTATAAGAGAGACAAGAAAACCCCCCCTCAATGTTGAGTCTCTTGCAAGGATGGTAGGAGCTCGACATTGAATGTTGAAGATGATCCAATCTTTTCGAAAAAAGTTCCTCCCCTTAGGAAGAAACAAAAACATGGATGTACGCAAGATGTCAAGAATATGGATGATATGTGATATCTCTGAAGCATGGTCAAGTGTCTCCATGTTGATGTTGAATGATGAAACACTCCAAATAGGCATTCTAGGCTATACTGTTGAAGAGAAGAATCCATAATATTGTAGAGATGAATGTAGAGAATAATCCAAAGATAATGATATCCCCTCTGAAGACAATGAAGCCTTCAAATGTTGTCCAAAAGTATCCACACTCACGCCAAACTGTAAAGAATGATCATGTAGAGAATGAGAAAGAGGGTCTGAGTGTCCCCTCACAACAACTAAAGAAGGAGCATCTTCATCAAAGAGAAGATGAATGTCATCAATATTTTCCCCCAAATCTGCAATATGAAACTCCACAAAAAAGTTTGAATTACTTGTCAAGAAGCCATCACAAGTATCAATCTCTGGAAGACTATGTATGTCCTGTTGCACTGAATTACAAGGAACCAAAGTTGTGGAAACACAAGCATAATCAACTAAAACAATAGATGGTGTTGGATGTTGTGGTTGCATTTCTAATATGTGGTTGTCATTGATGTCAACACTATTAGCATTGGTAATTCTGAAGGCTGTATATGTCGAGGATATTGAGAAAATTGTAAAAAAAAATATTGCAGGCAGTCTGTGATGCTGTGAAGATCCAAGTGGTGAAAATATTTGTACGTTGTGTTTTTGGTGTTGCACATTAAAGGGTTTATTGTTGAGCCTATCTAGTATGTTGTTTGAAAGTTTTAGTGGTATGCATCAAGAATTGAGAAAGTTATGAAGATCTGTGTTCCTACAGTTATTCAGTTTCTATAACAAGTGTTTCTAGAAGATGTGATTGCAATTTTGGTGAATTTGGTTGTTGTGTATGTTTTTGAGATGATCAGTAATGTTTCTAGATCCTGCTCTATCAGTTCAATACATCTGCATTGATTGGAGTGCTCATGATTGAAGATTTTTCCTTTTGTGTTCAAGTTTTTCATGTTCTTGGCCGACATGATGGTGATAGTGTGTTGTGGATCTCTATGGATTAATAATTTATTGTTTGGCATGTTCGAAGGTGTTTATTTGGGTCCTCACTATTTTGTGACCAACTTGTGTTGGTGCACATTAAGATTTATTTATGTATTGAGACCGATAGTTGTAATTTATTCTTTATATGTGGTTGACAGAGTAGTTGATGTAAACCCGTGTAGCGGATATAAAAGAGCAGTTATTTTCCTTATTTTGATGTATGCTAAATGTTTGTATGTGAAGTAAATTTGTGAATAAAGATCAATTCATTCAAGAGAAGAGCATACTATGAAAGAGATTGAGTAGAGTGTGGAAGAGTTTGACCATAGTGTGTAGAAGTTTTTCTATGCCTAATCGGAACTGTCATTAGGCTTTTGTAGAAACTAATTTCTCAGTTCAACCTCATCAGATGGATTTAATCTAATTATTGTATGTAAGGTAGTGAGCCTTCCTCTGAGTAGTGAGCTCTAGGCAGTGTGCCTGGATGAATGTGCATTCCCTATTTACTCTTCATTATACTTTTAACAGGGTATAATCTTGTGGACTAACATCCACCGTGGTTTTTCTCCTAACAGGGTTTTCACGTATAAAATTTTGGTGTTCATGTGTCTCTGATGTGTTATTGATTTATGATTGCATTGTTAATTATCATATTTGAGATTAAAGGTTGATTAATGTTGAATAAGTTTGATTTTGGTAACAACTAATTCACCCCCCTCCCTTAGTTGTCTATCCTTGTTTTTCCAATAATTGGTATTAGAGAAAGTTCCTCTAAAGGGAAAGCTTAATAGCTTGAGGTGATCCAAGATGACATCTTACAAGAAGGATAGTCTTAGATTCAATGGAGCAAACTACTGTCTATGGAAAATCAGAATGAAATGTCACTTGAAGTGCATTGGTGAGCCTTTCCGGAAGATTACAAAGAATGCATATACTATTCCTTAGAATGGTCCCTCTACTGATGATGAAATCAAAGAAGCTAAAACAAATACCATGGCTATTGAAGCATTGTTGAGTGCTTTGATAGATTTAGAGATGACAAATGTGATAGGTCTGAAGATTGCACATGAGATCTGGAAAAAGTTAGAAACATTGTATGAGGATATGCACTAGTGAAATATGCTAAGCTACAAAGTCTAAAAGGCAAGTGGGAGGACATGAAGATGATTGAGGATGAGAACATCCTCTCTTTCTCTCAAAAGATAAATGAACTTGTGATGAGAATTAGATGTGTCAGTGGAGTCTTGGATGAAGAAGAGATTGTGGCTAAAATACTTAGATCTGTGCCCCATTCCTACAAAACAAAATCTCGTGCTATTGATGAACTCAGGATAGTGACAAATGTGACAAGAGACATGTTGATTGGAAACATTTTTGCCTTTGAATTAAGTGAATATGGTGAATATAATCCTAAGATTGAATCTGAATTCAAAACTACTATATCTGGGAAAAGCAAGCAGAGATATGATTCAGGAGAGAGTTCCAGAAAACATTCAAGTATGAAGATGAAATGAGATAGATTGAAGATGAAGAAAAATAATTAGAAGAATTAGAAGCATTGATTTTGAAAAGAAAAGCCAAAGGTCATGGTAAGTACAAAGGAAAGTTACCTATCAAATTTCTTGTAGTAAAATAGGTCATTTTACATCAAGGTTTCTTGAAAGAGTCTCTAAGTATAAACCTGATAAGACTATATTTCAAAAGAAATGCTATTATGCTGAAGAAGGTGTTAGTGATGATGAATCTGATAAATAAATTGGAAGTGAAGATGAATGGGTATTCATTGCTATCAAAGAAAATGGCCAGGTGTCCACTGAATCTACTAGTAATGTGAATGTTGAGAAAGCTCTTACAGAAAAAATTGAAGAAAAGGATGAGTGGGTAATTGACAGCGGATTCTCACATCATATGACTAGTGATAAAATAAAATTTGTAAGCTTGAAAAACTATGATGGTGTTGTAAGTTTTGGAGACAACACTTCTAGTGTGATTTGTGGTAGAGGCGCTATTTATTTTGGTGGTAAGCACAATACTAATGATGTTCTTTATGTAGAAGGTTTAAGGCATAACTTGTTGAGTGTTGGACAAATGGTAGACAAGGGTTACAATCTTCAATTCAAGGATGGTAAGTGAAAAATAAGGAGAAGTTTTGGAAATATGATTGCTTCAGGTACAAAGACAAGAGGTAATATTTTTCATTTGAGTAATTCTAGTGAAATTTGTTTAATTTCTCAAGTTGATGTAAGTTGGTTATGGAATAGGAGGTTTTGTCATGTGAAATTTGATAACATTGTCAAGATAAGTTCTACTCAAGAAGTTAGAGATCTTCCTAAGTTAGTGAAGCCTACTAACACTATGTGCAAGGAATTTCAGATGGGAAAGTAGACTAGAAATTCCTTCTAGAGAAAACAATATAACTCTAATGGAGTATTGGACTTGATACATACTAAATTATGTGGTCCATATAGAATCAAAAGTCTCCAAGGTGAAAGGTACTTTATGTTGCCTATTGATGATTACTCTAGAATGATATGGGTTGATTTCTTAAGAGAGAAACATGAAGCATTATAAAAGTTCAAAAGCTTAAAAGTTTTGGTAGAAAATGAGACAGGTCAAAAGAGAAAATGCCTAAGGTTAGACAGAGGTGGTGAATTCACTTCCCAAGAATTCAATTCTTTCTAAGAAGAGCATGGAATCCAAAGACAAATATTTTCTCCCAGAACCCCTCAACATAATGGAGTTGTTGAAAGAAATAATAGAACCATTCTAGACACTGCTAGAACCATGATGCTAGAAGAAAATGTTCCTCATTTCTACTGGAGAGAAGTTGTAAGCACTATTGTGTATACCATTAACCAGGTAAATGTCAACAATAATTTTAGTAAGACCTCTTTTGAGCTATGGTTTGGTCATAAGCCTACTATCAAATATTTCAAAAAAATTGGAAGCAAATGCTACATCAAGAGAGATGATGATATAGGCAAGTTCTATGCTAGAAGTGATAAAGGAATATTTTTAGGTTACTCTACTAGGAGAAAAGCTTACTGGTGCTTTAATAAAAGGTTGAAGAAAATGGTTGAAAGTGCAAATGTCAAAGTTGATGAAGATATTGATAGACCATCTAGATGTAGTGGATATGATTCAGATGATCAACATGCTAGTACTAAGAATAGAAATAATGTTTATACACAGAATCAACTTCAAATTGTTTCGATGAACCAAGGGACTCAAGAAGCAGAAACTAGCAGAAGTGCAGAAGAAGGAACACAAGAAAAATAAGTTAGAGAAAATCCTAAAACTCCCAAGTATGTAAGGCGAAATCATTTTGACAATCAGATCATAGGAGATAAGAGAAAAGGTGTGCAAACTAGAAGAATAATTTTAGAAGAGTATTGTCTAATTTCCAAAATTGAGCCTAGCAATATCAATGAAGCATGCAAAGATGAATATTGGATGGAAGCCATGAAATAAGAACTAATGCAAATAGAGGAAAATGATACATGGGATCTTGTTCCTAGACCTAAGAACAAAAATGTGATTGGAACCAAATGGGTGTTTTAGAATAAGTTGAATGAACAAAGTGAAGTGGTCAGAAACAAAGCAAGATTGGTTTGCAAAGGGTACTCATAGATGGAAGGTATTGATTTTGAAGAATTTTTTGCCCCTATTGCTAGAATTGAAGTTGAAAGATTATTTCTTGCTTATGTTGCTTTCAATAATTACAAACTCTATTAGATGGATGTAAAGTCAACATTTCTAAATGGTGAGCTAGAAAAGGAAGTCTATGTTGAGCAACCTGAAGGATTTCAATTGACTAAAAAAGAAAACATGGTGTGTTGATTGAAGAAAGCTCTATATGGACTTAAGCAAGCTCCTAGAGCTTGGTATGCTAGATTGGATAAATACTTGTTGAAGCTTGGATTCAATAAAGGTACTATTGATAGCAATATGTATTTCAAGTTGGATCAGAATAAAGAGTTGATCATTGAATTCTTTGTTGATGACATTATTTTTGAAGGTGATGATGATTTGTGTATGAATTTTTCTGATGAAATAAAAAGTGAGTTTGAAATGTCAATGATAGGAGAGATGAAATTATTTTCAAGAGTGCAAATTACTCAGTTAGATGATCGAATTTTTATATCTCAGTCTAAGTATGTGAAAGAGTTACTAAAAAAGTTTGGTATGGAAGATTCAAAGCTAGTTGGTACACCTATGGTAACCAGATGCAAACTTACACAAAATGATGATTCTCATAAAGAAAATCAAACAAGATACAGGTCAATGATTGGTGGATTTCTCTATTTGACTCAGACCAGGTCAAATATAATGAATGTTGTATGCATGGTTGTTAGATATCAATCTGATCCAAAAGAGTCTCATGTGATTGTTGTGAAAAGAATCTTCAGATAGCTGAAAGGGATAATTGATTTTGATCTTTGGTATCCTAAGGATGATGATCTTATCTTGAGTGCTTTCACTAATGTTGATTAGGCAAGAGATGTGAATTATAGGAAGAGTACTAGTGGTGGTTCATTCTTCTTAGGGAAGAAGTTGGTTTCTTGGCTAAGCAAAAAGTAGAACTCCATTTCATTATCTACTAATGAGGTAGAATATATTGCTGCTACAAATAGTTGTACTCAAGTATTGTAGATGAAGAAGATGTTGAGAGAGGGCATAATTGAGTATGAAGAACCCATTTCCATATTCTATGACAATTCAAGTTCCATAAATATTTCTAGAATCTAGTGTTGCATTCAAAGACAAAGCATATATCCATAAAATATCACTTCTTGAGAGATAAAGTAAGTGACAAAGAAGTTAGACTGGAGTATATACTTACCAAGGAGAAAATTGAAGACATCTTTACTAAACCATTGTGTAAGGATACTTTTGAGTACCTCAGAGGAAAGTTAGGGGTGATTTCCCCTCCTGATCAGAACTAAGTGATGCAGGTCTTTGCATCAGTCTACGAACTTATAGCCATATCTTATTCCATATTGATGTTGTGGTGGCTTCTACTCAGGCGGAGTAGTCAGATGTGCTAAATATGAGGATCAAAGCATGTGCACCTTTTCCATTGATGTCAAAGGGGGAGAAGAAAAATGTGAAAAAATCTTGAAGTAAGGGGCAGAAGAGTCAAGAAAGGGAGAGAAGAACTTTGAGAGGAGAATTGCAGATCAAAGGGAGAAAAGTTTATGAACAACCAATTGTGTTGATGGTGTTATTTTTCACATCATGTTTTGCCATCAATGCCAAAGGGAGAGATTGTTGGATGTTGTGGTTGCATTTATGATATGTGGTTGTCATTGATGTCAAAACTATTAGCATTTGTAATTTTGAAGGTTGTATATGTCGAGGATATTGAGAAAATTGTAAAACAAAAATATTGCAAGCAGTCTGTGATGCTGTGAAGATCCAAGTCGTGAAAAGATCTGTACATTGTGTTTTCGATGTCACACACTAAATGGTTTTTTGTCGAGCCTATCTCGTATGTTTTTCAAAATTTTCAATGGTACACATCAAGAATTGAGAAAGTTATGAAGATCTGTGTTCCTATAGTTATTCAGTTTCTGTAGCAAGTTTTTTTGGAAGATGTGATTGTAAGTCTAGTGAATTTGGTTGTTGTGTATGTTTATGAGATGATTAGTAATGTTTCTAGATCATTCTCTATCAGCTCAGTACGTCTTCATTGATCAAAGTCCTCGTGATTGAAGATTTTTCCTTATGTGTTGAAGTTTTTCATGTTCTTGTCTGACATGATGGTGATAGCGTGTTGCAGATCTCTATGGATTAATAATTTATTGTTTGGTGTGTTTGAAGGTGTTTATTTGGGTCCTCACTATGTTGTGACTGACTTGTGTTGGTGTGCATTAAGATTTATTTATGTATTGAGGCCGATAATTGTAATTATTCTTTATTTGTGGCCGACATAGTAGTTGATGTAAATCTGTGTAGCAGATATATAAGAGCAGATGTTTTCCTCATTTTGATGTATTCTTGGTGTGTGTATGTGAAGTACATGTGCGAATAAAGATCAAATCATTCAAGAGTAGAGCAAAGTGTGAAAGAGATTGAGTAGAGTGTGGAAGAGTTTGACTAGAGTGTGTAGAATATTTTTTGTGCCTAACCGAAACTGTCATTAAGCTTTTGTAGAAGCTAATTTCTCAATTCAACCTCATCAGATGGATTTAATCTAATTATTGTATGTAAGGAAATGAGCCTTCCTCTTAGCAGTGAGCTCTAGGTAGTGTTCTTGAATGCATGTGCATTCCTTATTTACTCTTCATTATACTTTTAACAGGGTATAATCTTGTGGACTAACATCCATCATGGTTTTTCCCCTAACAGGGTTTCCACGTATAAAATCTTGGTGTTCATGTGTCTCTGATGTGTTATTGATTTATGCTTGCACTGTTAATTATCAGATCTGAGATTAAAGGTTGATTAATGTTGAATAAGTTTGATTTTGGTAACAACTGATTCACCCCCCTCTCAGTTGTCTATCCTTATTTTTATAACAGATGGAAGAGATGAAATTCATGGCTCAAGTATCAGATTTGATGTGATAACTCCCAAGTTCAAGTAGCCAAATGTATCCTCTTAATCATGGTTCATATGATCAATAGTTGAAAGAACAATGTAACCATCAAAAGAAAAATCTGCAAAGGTATACAACCAAGATGAATGATCAACCACCCCAGTAGCAATGATCTCTCTATTCTCCATGTCTCAAATGATGACTGAATCAGGTGTGAACTCCACAATACTCCCATCTCCACCATGTGTTATATGATATATGGAAAGAATATTGTTTTTCAAATGAGGAACACACAAGACATCCAGAAAAGTGTTGTCCCAAAAACTAATAGATCCCTTACCAATTAAACTCATGTATGTATTGTTTCCCATCAAGATAGGAGACATAGTACAAGGCTACAAAGAAGAGAAGATAGACTACAAAGATGCCATATGATGAGATTCTCCTGAATCTAGAATCCATCTCCCTGATTCTGGACCTAAAAAAGCACAAAGAGCTTGACCTTTATTTCCTGATCTAGATGCTTGACCTTTGTCATTTTTATATTGTTTTGAAGAAGTGATTCAAAAATTCTAGAAGGAAAATCAATGTGATTCCTTTTGAGAAGATTTTTTAACTCATCAATATCCTTCTCATAACAATAATTTTCTTCATGTCCATCCTTCTTGCAATATGCACAAAAAGGCCTCTCCTTCTTAAATGATTCCCCTTTAGAAGGGGATTTTTTCTTTGCTTGATCTGAATGTGGATTATTCTTTGCTTTCTTTTGTTTCTTATCTGATTTTGATTCTTTCACCTGACTAACCAACAATTCCAAAGATTTAGAAGTCTTGATGACAATCATTAAGATAATATTTTTTTTCTCATGTATCAACATCTTAGAAAATGATGCAAATGAAGGTGTAGTATATGTAGACCCCATAGTCAATCTACGAGTATGAAATCTAGAAACAAAAGAATCATAATCAGGACAAAGTTTTTTCATTGTATTGTAGACCAAATGAATGTGCTTCTTATAAATTCCACATGCTTTACATTGCTCTCTTAGATCATTAACCTTAGTGATGTAGTCTTGGATGTTGTCAAAGTTCTTAGGATCAAGGCTCATTAGTTCATTATCAGTTTGATAGCCTCTTACTTCATATGTAGTACCATACAATGTTTTCAATTTTTCCCAAGCTTCATAAATTATTTTACATGATTCAATTTGGAAAAACAAATCTTGAGAAACTAGTTTATGAAAACACCCAAGAGTTTTGGTATGTTCAATCATCCATTTTATCTTTTTATCTGCATCTGTAGGTTCAGGTACCTTATTTTCAACATATAGAGAGTGACCTTCTGTCATTAGAATACTTCATGCATGTTGAATAATTATATGATGTGAGCAAAGGAACCTTAAAATGATCCATGAAACAAGAGAGCACAAGAAAATAGATCAAAATAATGCACCAAGAGACCCCCCAAATCACTTAATCAATAAACCCCTCAAGCAATATCTAATTTGGCACTTTATATTTAGCATGTTTAGAGTTGCTAGATGCCAAAAACAACAACCTAGACTTGATCTTAGTACTTATAGATGCCAAAATAGGCCACAAAATCAAGTACAATTTTTGGTACAAAATGATATAAATATGATCATACCACTTAAAATTACATGAAAACATATACACTTTCAAAAAAAATTATACCCAAAAATATTATCATAGGAGAAAGATATGAGCTCCTGAAGTTCCCAAAATGAGGAAAAAACAACAACACCTGTGAGAATCTATATTTTTTGGAAAAAAAAGACACCAAAACCAAAAATTTATTGCACCACTACGAAGAGCGCAAAAAAATATCCCAAATCAAATAAAATTTCTCGAAAACAAGAGTCCAAATGAGCAAGATATGGCCATTTGAAAATTAACTGCGAAATCAAAATGCAAATGGTGAGGGGTCAAGAAATTTTCATTTGAGTGATGACGTGGCGCTAATGTCAGCATAATACAAGCTTAAATTTGACGGCCTCCTGCATGTCACCAAATTTTTTTTCCCTTACCAGAATATTCTTTTATCTGATTAGAATATGCCAAGGCTGATGGAATCTCATGGGTTCTCCAGATTATTCTTGGGAATCTTTAATTGTCAATTCTTGTTTTTATGCTGTCAGTTTTTTCAAAGTTTTCTGGCCAAATTTTATTGAGACCGCCGATTGAGGATTGGTCCACCTGCTTTGACTGATGGTAGGCCCAGGTGGGGAAGGCCTCAGTGAATAATGAAGCGCCATGTGGCAGTCGATGACTGCTGCGGGTCTGCAGAGTATGAGGGTACTTTGTACCCTCATCTGCAATTAAACTCTATAGATTTTTTCTATATATATATATTCAATAAAAATTTACAAATGACAATATAGTTATTTTAATAAATTTTTTTAGCAAACCCCAAAATTTTAAAAAAATGCCGATGGAAAAGTATTTAATTTTATTTTCATACCTTATGTAATTATGACAACTAGGGGGTTGTACGACTCGCCAGGTAAATTTTTTTTGCCTCATCGGATAACTGCTCCAAAATGGACGAACTAGTAGTTGATCTTAGGGTTTTTGGCCCTTCTAGACACGATGGTAGGGTTGGATTTGACCCAAAATGCTCCAAATATGCAGCTACCTTCTGGATTTGGCAACCACTCTTCAGCTTGAAACCCTCATAGATTTGGTCTTGTATGTTTGATTTGGATGAAACAAAAGGAAAAATCAACTTTCTCGAACACTTTGAACACAATCGTGAGATTAGATTTGCACCAGCAAGCTCTGATATGAACCTACAATAAAGAGCCAAAAATGGAACCTCCCCAAATCTGGTATCTCTCTTCAAAAAAAGACTCTCCAATGCTACCCAACCTGCTCTGATACCATGTTAGAATTGTCTATGGCTACCAAGATCTTGAGACCAAATGGAAAGCACGAAGAGAGAGAGAATGGAATGTGACAAGAATAAATTATATTCTCATCAATATGATTCAATGATATGATTTTCGTGTCCAATGAGAGAGAGATCCCTTGGTTACATAGTCAAGGTGATATACAAGATGTCATAGGATTATGAAAACTATCTTAATCATATGATATGAGACAACTAATCACATTTACCTAGGTTCACATGTGTTACAAGTCAAACGATAAGATAAAACCTAATGAAAACTAACACCTTCTAGAAAGATTTCTTCCTATGCCCTAAGTAAAATTAACTAACATGTAAATAATTCCCCTAGTAATGAATTAACTAGGTACAAGACTTTATTTACACCAGCAAACATGGCAAGAAGAATCACCTGCAAGACAAAATAACCTATAGGATCCACACCCGTTGCATAATGAATCCCATAATTGTGAGTACCCTTGATGTAGTGAAGAATCCATTTAGTTGCTTTCCAGTGTAGCTCATGTGGCTCCTGCATGAATTGAGAGACCATTCCTACTACATATGAAATTTTGGGCCTTGTATGAGTTAGATAGATGAGACTACCAACAAGCTATCGATACAAAGTGCCATCAACCAAGGGTGAAGAACACTTAGCCTCAAGTTTGACCCCTGACAAAAATGGAGTTGACGCAGGCTTGCAATCAACCATGTGAAACCTCTGGAGGGCCCATAACCTATAGGAGTTTATGGTGAACTCCTCAAACACCCTAGAATCATCTGCAAGACAAAATAACTTCCACAAGAGAGAAATGGCAGAAATATTATGCTATCATTAAGATGGAAGAATGCCAAATTTAATATGACAAAGTACATATGAAGTCTTGCTTATATAGGAAAAGTTGAGATGTAGTATGTAATATGATGTTGACATGTGACAACTAACTAAATAGCTAGGAAATGATGCTAGATAAGATAATATTTCTAGAAAAGACAACTCATCCTTTTGGAACGAATCTTATATCCTAAGAAAACATGTGAAGCCATCACCTAGTAAATGATACCTATGAATATAATTAAATGCCTAAGTAAACTTATGTAAGTGTAATTAAATAATTATTTACACCAACACCCCCATAAGTGCAACTTAGGAAGGGAATTATTATGCAGATGATGCAAATATGCAATGATGGATTCCGACTACTAGGGCATGTTAGGTACCCATGTACATATGCAAATGAAATCTCTCACAAATGGAGAAAAGGAGAAAAACCAGTGGGAAAAAACTCCTCTCCAAAAGAGAGAAATACAATAGTGATATCCATCACAAATCTAATCAATCTTCATCCACACAAAGGATGAAAAGAGAGACCATTCGTCCTCCCATAATGAGATAACTTGCTGCAAGAGAAGCATTGGAAGTACACTATAGAGTAACACTAGAATCCTCAATTAAACAAGCAAGGAAAGATACTTCTATTTGCTAGAAACCATATTAGAGTCACTCAAGGACTTAGGTCAAAATCATGATAAAGTAATAGTAGACATAATGCCACGGAATAGTGGAAAACTCATAAATTGGCATAACTCTAGAATCTATGAAGCAACAGTTGAGTCAGAATGATCTGGAATTGAAATGAAGTGCAAAGAAAATGCAAACCTAATGCACACAAAAAAAAATGAAATAGTGCATGCATTGATGAATATTCACATCTACCTCCATGATTAATATTCACATCTAACTCCATGATGAATAATAATCTCAAATTTGTGTAGATGAAAAAATCTAAAAAATGGTCTGCACCACTATGAAGTGCTCAAAACTAGCTTTTTGTCGATATCTCATTTGCCAAAAACGGACACCATGACCAAAAGTTATGAAATTTTAAAAAAAAACTGAATTTAGCCTGTAGGAAACAGGTTTTCTAGCAAAAAAATAAAAATTTTGGTTTGATTTCTAAAAAATCTACTCACTATTTGTAGACAAAAACATAAACCTAGAAATATTTTGATGCTAAAAACAAAACCCAGAAATTGTTTAGTGATCCAATAAGCAGAAGATGAAAAATTGAATTTTTTTAACCTTCAGCCAAGAGAAAAAATGACGCGTGACACTTTTTGTACAACAATTTTCTTTAGATCTATGCAAGATATGAAAAATCTAAAAGATAACTAGTTGAGATTTCAACCCTGACTACAAAACCCAAAAATTGTTTTGTCATAAATGAGTGGAAGTTGGATATCTGAAGCAAAAATGAAAACGACTCCAATAAAAATCTTTCTTCAAGCCCTTGCATATTTGACAAAATATGTCATATTTTGACGAAACAAAAGCCAATCTTGACTTTCTCTCACACCTTAGATTCAATGATGAGGCTCTTAAGACCCCAACTCACACCCAACAAAAATTTCATGCCAAGATTGGTCCCTTAGATCTAGGAAGAAGTTTGCAGCACTGAAGCTCTGATACCATGTAGGAGTTTATGGTGAACTCAAACACCCCAAAATCACCTGCAAAAAAAAATAACTTCCACAAGAGAGAAATGATAGAAATATTATGTTATCATTAAGATGCAAGAATGCCAAATTGAATATGACAAAGTACATATGAAGGCTTTTTTATATAGGCAAGGTTGAGATGTAGTATGCAATATGGTGTTAATTTTATGACATGTGAAAACTAACTAACTACCTAGGAAATGATGCTAGATAAGATAAGACTTCTAGAAAAGACAACTCATCCTTGTAGAAGGAAACTTATATCCTAAGCAAACATGTGAAGCCATCACCTAGTAAATGATACCTAGGAATATAATTAAATGCCTAAGTAAACTTATGTAAGTGTAATTAAATAATTAATTACACTAACACATGCAACAAGTGATTTTAATAGAAATCAAATTAGAATGGTCATGTATGCATTGTCGGCTAGCACAATTTATCCCTTTTTTTCCAAAATTTCATAACTTGAGCATACGGTGTCTATTTTTCAAAAACTTTATATCACCAAAAAACTAATTTCATCCTTTGCAAAGATTAGAGGTTATTTTTCATCATTAAGGTAGATATGGACATTCATCAGTGCATGCACTATTTCCATTTTTGTGTGTATTAGGTTTGCATTTTCTCTACACTGCATTTCAGTTCTAGATCATTTGTTAATCAATCGTTGCTTCATAGATTCCAGAGTTGTATTAGTTTGCAAGTTTTCCAGTATTCCTTGGCATTGGGTCTACTGTTTCTTTATCATGATTTTGAAATTGAGTCCTCAAGTGACTCTAATGTGGTTTCTAACAAACATAATTATATTTCCTTGCTTGTCGGATTGAGGATTCTAGTGTTACTCCACAGTGTACTTCCAATGCTTCTTTTGTAGCATGTTATCTCATTATGGGGAGGTTGTGTGATCTCTCTTATCATCCTTTATGTGGATGAAGATTGATTGATTTGTGATGGATATCATTATTGTATTTATCTATCTTTTTGAGAGGATTTTTGTCCCACTAGGTTTTCTCCTTTTTCTCCATTTATGAGAGATTGAATTTGCGTTGTACATGGGTACCTAACATGGCCTAATAACCAGGACCCATCCTTGCATCTTTCATCATTTGAATAAAAATCTTCTCTCCTAATTTGCACTTAAGGGGGGGTGTTGGTGTGAATAAATATCTTGTACCTAGTTAATTCACTCACTAGATAATTATGAGACATTCACATGATTAAGTTTACCTAGGATATAAGATTCTTCTAGAAGTCTTATCTATAACTCATCTTATCTTTGCATCATTTCCTAGGTAGTTAGTTAGTTGTGACATTTTATAGGATTAAGACACATGTCACAATCCTGTTGCATTTTATCTCACTCCTTGCCTATATAATCAAAGTTTCATATGTACTTTTCCATATTCAATTTGGAATTCTTGCATCTTTAATGATAGCATGATATTTTTGACATTTCTCTCTTATGGAAGATATTTTGTCTTGCAGGTGATCTTGGGGTGTTTGAGGGGTTCACCATAAACTCCTAAATTTGTACGTCCAATCATCTATTAGGGTTACTCTTTCCAAATTATGAATACAACCTATACATAGATTTATAATTACAATAATTACAACATATTCCATTTTATCTGAATGACACATGAAATTATATAAACTAAATCATGGGAGATCCATGAATTTCATCTTTATTCAAAGGATGGTGTAACATACACATGCAGTTAAATAATACCTTATCTAATAGATCAACATTCCATTGGATTCCAACAATATGCCAAAATTGTAATGTATTAACAATAATTTTTTCTAGCTATTGACACTCATTAAAAATATTTTTTTCAAACAAGGTTACTCATTACTAAACACACATCAAGGAAAACATAGTCCAATTTATCAACACCAAAAGAACAACATTCTTTTCACTCAAAATTCACTTAGTCATGCATTTAACATTTTCTTCTCTAATGAGTTAACATTTACATGGTTTTCTGTCAGTACTAATGCAATTTGGGTATCTAAGTCTTTCACCCAAAGTTTTATCCTAATCAAACATCTTTCTTTCACATCTACAAAACAAATTTACACACAATATGCATTCTATTGATTTCAAGGTACATTGTACTATTAAAAAACACTTCATTTATCTACACACAAGAAAAGAATTGCATTTTCAAATCACTCCAAAGAACATAGAGCAAGGTCTCAATACACAATCATGGCTACATCTTCTAATTTTCTTGTCTCATTTAAGGCACACAATATATGATTCTCTTAAGAAAGCATTTAATATTTTACAACTCTTTTCCCACATAAACTATATAAAAAATATATAATTTATTTCATAGTCAATGCATCATTTACATAAGGGTACATAATATTTAATCAAATATAACAACATACTCATTCACTTTTCAATTAGTATTTTCACAACCATACTTAGCAAGGTATTATGAAAGCAAACTCAAGAATTCATAAGGTCAGTTCAAAAATCAATCATAACAAGGAGATAAGAACAAAATGAGAAATTCACCTAGCCAACACAAAATAAATATTAAATAATTTCCTTTTTATTATTTTGTTATAAATTTTGGGAGTGGAGATAATTTAGGAGGGAATTTTGAGAAAATTGTCAATTTCAAAATTTAGAAAAATGGACTTGGGTGTGGGATTTGGAGGGAGTTATGAGTTTAAATTATACATTTATAAACTTCCTTAATTGATGCATGCAAAGGTGGCACCCAAGGTGATTTGGTAGGAGTTACTTTGGAAACTACCCTAAAATCTAGGAATGAACTCCCATTTTGGCAATTTTGGTGGGAGTGGGTTTAAGAAAGAATTTTTAATATTATTAAATATTTTTGGCATGCACTTTTGGAGGATTATTTCCAACTTGGCCATGGATTTTTTTTCAAGAAGTTTTTAGAGCTTGTTTTTGAAGATGATAGACAATTTGGACCTGGTTTTGATAGCCATTCTTGGGTAGAATTTTAAGGTTGTTGTAGGCATGGTTATTTTCTTGGGAGGGATGCATACATTATTATTGTAGATATATGGCAGGTTTGGAAGGTGTTGTGATAGAAAATGAATCATGGAATCCATTTTTGAAGTTGGATATAGTTTGCATATTTCGGTTTGTAGGGTGAAGGTTGTAGGTTGAGAGTGATTTGAAGGAGTTGATTCAATAATTTGTATTTTCTATTATTTGTTGTTAAGATCATATTTGAATCTAATTTTTAATGTTTTTTTTTCAATCCAAGAGGTTTTAATATTTGTATTTCCATTTTGGATAAGATAATCCAATGTTTGCAGGAGAACTTTGAATAAGGAATTTGGAAATTTGTTTGCAAAATTTCTACATTGTTTTCATTTTTCTAAGTTATTTCATATGTAAGTAAATATTGTAAGTGATTTTCATTTGTGGTTTGAGAAGGGAGAGTCTCCCCTTTTCATTAGTGGTATTAAAGTAGGTTATCTTGAGTATATAAATAAGCACCGAAGAGATTCAATTTATAGTAGGACCTATGAGTTGTGGGTGAATATTAAAATGCCTCAAAGAGTTTCCCAACATGGTAGAGGTAGAGGCAAAGATGGAGGAAGAGATCCTCCTCGAGATGAACTTAGAGCTCTCAAAAGGTAAGTTGAGGTTTTGTAGGAAGAGATTCATAGAAGGGATGTGCATAGAGAAGGAGATGATAGTGAAGATTAAGTTGAGGAGGAATTTAAAGAGGAAGAATAGGATCAAATGGATCCTGGGGAAATTAGATTGTTGAGAGCTATCTCTCAACTTGGAAAGAATCTAAAGATGGAGGTTTCAAATTTTAATGGAAGCATGAATTGTAAAGAGTTGATAGACTAGATTAATGGCATGGAGGTTTTCTTTGAGTTTTAGGAGATTGAAGACCCTCACAAAGTGAGGTTTGCAAAAACGAAGTTAAAAGGGAATGTTGGCATTTGGTGGAGAGAAATTCATCTTGAAGAGGAAAAAGAGGAATGATATTTTTTTTAGATGGGATAGAATGGTGGAGAAGATGAAGAGACAATTCATTCCAGTAGACTATGAGTTGGAGTTGCTCAAAAAGATGAAAACTTGAGATAAGGAACAAGAACTATGAAGGATTACATAGAATAATTCCATAAGATTCTGATTAGAATAGGACATTCTGAAGTAAACAAAGAGAAAGTAGCCTATTACATTAATGGGTTAAATACAATCATACAAGAGGATTTGGCATTAGTGAGAATATACACCATTGAGGATGCATATCAATTTGCATTGAAGGTAGAAGAAATATTGAGCAAGAAATTTTAGAATAAGAAAAAAGGGAAGGGAAGAGCTTATATACAACGAAAAGAGGATGAACAAGAGATCAAAGACATTAAGGATAGAAAGGATGAAAGAGGTGAGAGCTCAAACAAGTTCTATGAACCAAATTTCAAAGAGGAAGATCAAGTAGAGGATTTGGAAGAGGAGGCTTCCAAGGAACCTTTTACCAATGTGGAGAAAAGGGACACAGAGCATATGACTACCCTCACAATCAATAAAGGGTGAATAGGAGACCTAACAACCATGATAGAGAAACAAATGTGAATGAAGAAGATGTAGGGTCATCACACTCTGAAGAAGCTAAAGGAGGAGAAGATTTAATGACTAGGAAAGCCCTATTGAATGAAGACAATGTACCAATGCAAAGGAAGAATTTGTTTAGAACAAGATGTAAATGTGAAGGTAAAGTATGTAATGTGATTATTGATTGTGGTAATACTAAAAATCTTGTGTTTGAAGAAATGTTGAATAAGTTTCAGTTGGAAAGGAGAAGGCACCCGCATCCATATAGGATTTATTGGTTGCAAGATGACCATAAGGTTTTGGTGGATGAACAATGCTTGGTAAGATTTAAGATTGGTGATTATTATGATGAAGTTTGATAGGAAAACAATGCATGTTGGGTATGCCAACACCTAATCCTTGATGAAGGATGGATTCAAACACAAGTTGAAACCTTTAAATAAAGAAGGAAAGGTATGCAATGACACTAAAAAATTCTTGGTTAATGGAGTTAGGAAATTAGTTAAAGAGGATGAGGATGAAGATCACGATTTTCTAATGCAAGTTGCAGTAGTGTTGATTGCATTTGAAAGGGGTAGAGTGAAAATTTTGATGGAGAAAGAAGATTTAAAATCTGATTTTTGTGAAAATTTTCTTGTTGATTTATATGAGCATGATGAGATTAGTGTAGAAGAAGGTATTGTAGAAATGAGTACATTGGTGAATGAAGGCATTAAAATTGTAAGGAAGAAGGTGAGAAAGTGAATATTGATTTGTTTGTGAGATTCCCTTTGCATCAGTTGATGACTTCTCATTTGATAAAGAGATTTGTATGAAAGATAGTTTGTTGCAGGATGGATGGATATGTGAAGGATGGGGAGGATAAGCATTATGAAAATAGATCTAGGAAAAGGGATTTTATTTCCAGATACTATCTCATAATAGGATAACATGTTTTACTTAATATAATTGTTTGGATAGTGCTATGTAGGTGATGGTATGGCATGGGATAGTATATGGTCAAAGGGAATGACCATGTCAAAAAAATTCAAAAGAATATTTTGAAGTATATACACCTAGTCTTTGTCAAGGTCAAAGTGGATAGGAAATATGGATGAAAATGAAATGGTTTGGATGGATATAGGTTTTAGGATATTTAATATCATGATGTATGAAATAAGATGTTTCCAACTAGAATGCTTCTATTTATAATGATACACATAGATAATAAATTTTACACATGACACCCATGAATGTGTTTTCATCATAGTACTTGCCCAAAGTGCCATAAGAATGGTTTTCACTATTGGATGAATTATTTTTCTTTAATTTAATTTTTTTTTTGGATTTTCTTCTACACATGATTCCTATAAATAGGTTTTCACCATGGTTATTTCCCAAGTTGCCATAAAAGTTGTTTTCACTAGAGGATGAACTATTTCTCATTACTCTTTAAAAAAAAATTAAAAAAAAAAATTTATTTTTTGATTCCTGATTTTTTCTTTTTTGAATGATCATCAACTATTTAGGACCACTTAGAGGTGTTGATGTAGATGTTGTCATAATTGTGTCAATAATGTTCCACCTTGAGGAATTATTTTGTCAAGATAAGGGAATGTATATATATCTCATGGACGTTATTATGATCCTTGTTGATACACGGGTTGGCTTTATCCAAATGGACACATCATGGTAGAGTTCCATTAGAGTCCTTAGAATAAAGTGTTGCTACCAAGACACAATGAATGTGAGATTTGAGATTTTTGCATTTCAAGCAGGATGTTGGATTTTGATGGAGGATGTGCGATGTGGATGTGGATGAATTATTTGGTAGTTTGGATGTATGATTTTTAGAGATTTTGAGTGTGTTTGGGACCAACAATTTTATACACCTTGTGTGTTGGTATTGAAGATTTTTTTGAAGTAAACACTTGTGATTGATGAAAGGCCTTTTTTGATATAAATCCATAGTTTCATTGACTATGATATTTAGATTTGAATTGGATGTTACACATGTTCATCCAATTTTCTTTGTGATTCATTTTGACTTTATATTTCCACTTTGAATTTTTGATTCATTAGCTTCAAAAACTTGAATTTGATCTTTTTATTTGTAAGGACTTTTATTTTGTTGGTCCAATTAGTGGGTTGAATGATTTGGGAGTGATGGTTTATGATATAGATGGGGGAGTGCTAGAAAAATCCTTATTGTAAGGGCTATTCATGGCCTTGTTGTGCAGCTTTTTGCACACATGCCCCACTAAAAGTAGGGACCCCCTTTTTTCCTGGTCTTTTGGCTCTTGTTTGTGGCCCTGCCTTTTGGGCTTGTCTTTGAAAATTTTGAGATTTTGGTCTTTGGTGTCGTGGTCCTTTGGTCGTGGGATTTGGTTACTTCTCATTGTTCCTAAGTGCTTGTATTTTTTGTAAAGTGCCCCTATTTTGAGTTAGTGGTTATGGAGTCTCGCAAATGTTCTCTCTGGAAGTGGGTTCCCTTTCCCTTTGTTTGTCCTTGGTGTTTTGTCTGGGTCTTAGGATTTGTTCTTTTCCTCCTAAGAACTTTTTTCCTTTGCTTGGCGAGTTCGGGCGCGGGATGGGACTAAACTCTGAACTTTCACTAAGTTCATGGTTCATTTTTCATTCCGGTTTCTGGTTCCGGTTCCACTTCCCATGTCCTTGTTTTCTTCGTTGTTCGGCCTTTGGGTTGGTTCTTCTTCTTGGGTTTGCTTTGGTTTTCCTTTTTCCTTCGTTATTTTCCTTTCGTCGGAGGTGGAATCAGGATGAGACTAATTTCTGAACTTTCACAAAGTTCATGGTTCAGTTTCCGTTTTGGTTCCAATTTCGGTTCCGCTTCTCACATCCTTGTTTTCTTTGTTGTTCAGCCTTTGGGCTAGTTTCTTCCCCTTAGGTCTGCTTTGGTTTTCCTTTTTCCTTCATTGTTTTCCTTTCGTCAAAGGAAAAATGTGGATGAGACTAAACTCTAAACTTTCACAAATTTTATGGTTCGGTTTTCATTTCGGTTTTGGTTCTGCTTCCTATGTCCTTGTTTTCTTCGTTGTTCGGCCTTTGGATTGGTTCTTCCCCTTAGGTCTTCTTTGGTCTCCTTATTTCCTTTTCCTCCTTTCTTTTGTTAGAACCAGAACCGGGGTGGAACTAAACTCGGTACTTTGCAAAGGGTCCTGTCTTGTTTTGGTTCTGCCTCCGCCTATTTTGGTTCTACCTCCACCTATTTTGTTTTCCGCTTTTGTCTTGTTTTGGTTCTGCCTCCACCTATTTTGTTTCCCGCTTCTGTCCTATTTTGGTTCTGCCTCCACCTATTTTTTTTCTGCTTTTGTTTTTTTTTGGTTCTGCTTTTGCCTGGGCTTGCGCGTGATTTCCTTGCCTTAGGGATTCTAGTGGATTTACTTGGATTTTGATGCTATAATGAATATTAATTATGGCCCTTTTGAATGTAGGTTGGATTGGGCAGGTTTTTGTTGTTAGGCCCAAAGGAAGGATGGGCGTACTTTGAATATATTGCAAGATCCGCGAGGTACATCTAGGTACACTTTGCGGCCACTGACAGGTAAAACTCATCCATACCTAGAAGGTTTTCTCATTGGCCATTCATCCAAGGTGGACGTGACATGGAAATTTTAAACTATTTTTAGTTGATCATAGTCGTTCATGTTGCCCAACTCAGCTATTGATCGGTGGCCCGTATTCAAACTCACATTTCGCGCATGTTACCATTCTTCTATTTTGCGTGGGTGAGGCATTAATGGCAGATGTGACCCACATGGTTTATTCTATTTGAATTAGGATTTACAAAGATCCCAGGTCGGTCTAAGGAAGGTGCCTCATGCATTCAATGCAAGCTGGCAATTTATTGTGGGTTGTTTGGGCCAATATGGTTGGTGGCCGACCTTCTTTGTAACCCTAGCTCGGGCTGGCACAAGACAAAATCTCTATAAGTATGGCATGTCGCCTCATTTGTAAAGGGTTAGACAGTTAGCCAATTTTTTAGAATTAGATAGAAGGTAGACTAGAAGATTAGAGCAGAAGGTTAAAGTTAGGAGTTATTCATATTTTATGCAAGTTTTATAATAGAATATCAGAATTGTTGCTATTACTGGTGATTCGATGCAAGTGAAGACATTGTGTTATTATTGGTGCCTTATTTGGATTGATTAATCTTGCATGGCTCTTATTCTATCTTTAAAATTTCTTGGAAATGTATGAATGCATTTTAGGTTTAGAGTTAAATGATTCGATAATGCTTGTGATTTAGTGCTTGGAGTGTAGTAGCAATCTTTGGTTCATACTTTGGGTAGCTTCTCGATTGTGGGTTTTCTGCACAAGGTCAACCTATACCTGATATTTGTGTGCTTAGTTCAATTGTGGGAATTTATCCAGTTCAATTAAATGAATGTTTGTGATCTAAAAAATCTTTAATTCCTTAGAATATTGCACTGTTCCCGTGAGATTGCAGGTATAACCTGGGTCGATCAGAATTTTTTTTTTGAGGGATTGGTTTGTTCCAAGAATTTAATCATTAGTATTGTTGATCCTAGGAGTAGTATTAATCTTAGGATTTATAAAACCCTATATCCTTTGTTATTTCTTTGATCTTTGGTTAAACCAGGAATTCGAGTATCATTATATTAAAAAAATTGATAAGTTTGGAGTTTCTAATGCTTGTTTTGTAAGGTCCCTTTGTGATTACCAACATTTTCACATTTATCACTGAGTATTTTTTTTCCAGTCATGACTTGACACCCGAGAGACCTTGGGGTTATCTCTTTTTCAATAGAGATTGACCTTTCAAGAGAGATAGGATACTATATATATTTTGTTTGAGTTGTTGCTATGTAGAAAACACCATCAACATGCCTCTATTTTGATGCTTGCATTAGATGAAGTTACCACTAGTATCATGGAGGTACCACTAACATCATTATATTTTTTGAATGATGAATAACCAAGACCTTAATATTTAGGGAACTATCAAAATTTGTATTGGCTCTAGAATACCTTGATTGTGCAGGTCTAATCCTTTTCCTTGATATTGAAAATCATCAAAAAGTTATGTTTGCAGTAGGATGTGTTGTAATAGAAATAAAATGCTAAATATTTTTTTTTGTTATTGTGAATCATCAATGCTAGTTATCTTCTCATTAATAGGAAATATTTCTTTGATAAAAGTGAGTGATCTAAGTTAATAGGATATTGGTTCTTTCTCTATCTTCATGCTTGTTTCTTCATCATTATTTATGATGTTGATTGGATCTATAGTAGCTTGTTGATCAATATTTTTGACATGAAATTGAAGACTAGGGAACTTAGATTGATTATCAAAACATTTTGTTACCTAAAAATCGATAAAAAATTCTCTTTGTGGCCATTTATTGGAATAGAATTATGAGGTCCCATGAACTCAACTATAGCTTCATTATATTCAAATATCTCTAAGGAAAAATACTTTTGTTCTGGATGATCAAGGAGGGGATGATTTATGTGTCTGGGGGAAGAAAGTATCTCATCTAATGAAGTGGAGGTTATTAGAATATTGATGGGGTCAAATTTATTTTTTGAATCATGGATGAAATGGAAAGGGGTGATGGCATCATTATGGACTTCTAGAGAGATGGTATCTTGATCAATGAAGGATGAGATTGGAGTATTTGGTTAACTTGACCTTGATTCATTTCAGGGCTTGCTTCTTTATTTTTTGGATTTTGTTCTTGACATAGATATGATTCTAATAATAGGGTATGAATAATGGAATCTTAGATAGTCTCAATATGTTGGCATGGTGTTAATGGATTTTGAATAGGAATATCTGGAGTAGGCATAGTAGGTGATGGAGGGAATGATAGTATTTGGTTTAGGATTTATTGATAATAGATTGGACTTGTAACAAATTTTGGATTAGCTTGGAGTTCATGATTATCTATTATGGATAGCCCTTGGAGAAAATATTGAAAGGCATAATTATTGGATGAGTTATTTTATGGGGATGGTGTGGATTGATGTTTCAAATATTTTTAGGATGAAGGATTGGAAGGAGAGATGGAGGATTCTTGTTAGAAATATTCTTCAAGATGACCTTTTATGGAATCAAATGAGATTGATATGTTATAGATAGGGATGGTATTAATGTAATTATTTTGGGATGAGCCATTGCTAGACATAGATGAATGATTTTGATCATGCTTGGGAAAAGTATCTTGATAAATGCCTATTTTTTTATCATGTGAGTTATGTGTATTGTTGATGTGATTATTTTTAGACATATATTTGGGATGATATTCAATAGTGATATAACCTTGGTCAATAAAATCTTAAATGGTATTTTTCAACTTTATACAATTAGGGGTCTTATATCCTTTGGCCCTATGATATTCATAATATTTGTTATTTTTGTGTCACAACCTAATTTTAATTGAAGTTTATATTGTCTAATTTTAGGTAAGGTGAAGAGATTAGATCAAACCAATTTTTGTAAGGTTGATTCAATAGGATCTCATAGAGGATTATATTTTTATCATGGCATAGATTTCTACTAAAGTTGTCCTTTAGGAATGATGAAACCTTGAGTGTTTGTTTAAATGTTTAATGTTGATTGTGCATTTGATGATGGTTGTATGTTTTTATCCCATAATCAAGGTTTTCATTAGATTGAGGGACATTGTCTGTGATTTCCTTATATATTTTCACAAGACCCTTAGCGATGAGAGCCTTTCAATGGTTATTCATTTATCTACAATTTCATCAAATGTGTTAACGCATTAGACTTGTAAGTGAAATTTCATCTCCTAGTTTAGATTTTGAAAAAATATGCTCACAAGTTATTTTTTAGTTAGAGGCCATGGTAATTTTCTTGTCATGTTACGTCATAATTATAGGAAGGTATCAAATGATTCTCCATTTTTTTTTTGGTGTTACATAAATTAGTCATAGGTATTTCATGTTCACTATTATAGGATAAACGATTGTTTACTTTTTTTACTACTTCATGAAAGGTCTTGATACCATGTTGTAAATGAGAGAACCATTATGTTGCTTGTCCTCCTAAAATTCTGGGAAGAAGGCACATTAAATATATGTCGTTATAAGATACTTCTATGAAAACTATGTAGAATTCGCGTATATGTTCTCATGGAGAACCTCTTACCTTATACTTGTCAAAATTTGGCATTTCAAAGTTGTGGGGGAAAGGAAAAATAGGTATTATTTGATCAAATGGATAAGGACATTTATCCTCAATTATGTATCTTTCTTTGTTTCTCCTAATTGCATGTCAATTATCTTACTATAGAAGATTTGTATTTGTGATGCTGAGTCATTTGTTGTGTCAAATGGTGGTTGATTTGAGGGAATATATGTTTGATGTTGTGGTATGGTTCATGAATTAAATTAAGCATTTTGATTTTGTGGGATGGTTTATTGTTGTGGGAAATTGTACGTGTACTTATGGGTTTGAGTATATGTGTATTTTTAGGGATGGTGAATGTAATGGATTGGGAATAGAATTGTGATTGATTTGGAATTTTTATATTCATGAGTATATTAGACGTGAAAGAGTGATTTGGGATGTTGAATGAGTAAATTTGTGAATGATTTGGAATATAATATTGGTGGGAGTGATTTGGGTTGTATGTGCTCATGGATATATTGGATGTTTGTGAAGTGTATGGAATATTAGTAGGAACATGAGATGTTATAGTTTGTGAAGAAAATGGGTTATTTGAATAATTTGATGTGATAGGTTATGAAGCAAGAGGAATATTGGTATAATTTAATTTGATGGGTTGTGAAGCAAGGGGAATATTGGTATAGTTTACTGCGATGGATTTGAAATGAGGGGAATATTGGTGCTATGAGGTATGGATGAATAAATTTTGTGATTTTGGGTGGATATGGTCATGCTATTAGATTTGATAGAGAGGATTAACATATTGTTTATAAATGGTATGAAATTTGTGTCATCAATAAGTATGGATGGTTGACTTGACATATTTTGCATGGAATCTTGAGGAATAGATACGTTGATAGATTGAGGTATAGGTACACTTGTATTAGATGGTATGTGTGATGACATGACATTTTTAAGGGCTTATTTTCTAAGTGCGGCAGTGTTAAAATTTAAAGGTAGTTTAGCACCTTTTTGTGCTAGTGTAATAAAATATGTGTTTGGGTCCAAAGCAAGGATACCATCCATTACTCTTCTTACTTATGGATCTTGTTTAATCTCTAATAATTTCTCTTGTGTTAGTTCATCAAACTCATGTGCGATGTCTTCTATTAGAATATGTGGGGGTAGGGGTTGTGATGTTTGATACTCATTAGAGTTGAATATATGAGAAGGCATGTCAAACTCAAGTTGTGTGCCACTCATGGTTGTGGCAATATTTGAATCACTTTCATTGGACTCCACATGAGTTTCTTATGATGAGAGATTATTATAGGCATACAAATCTGAATACCTTATGAGATGGGAATGTAATATAGAATTTGGATGATTTGATATGAATGTGTTGTTTCAAATAGACTCTGCTAAAGATACATTTATAGATTTGGACAAATGATGTAATGATTTTGGATACATGCATGGTGTATTTATTGACGTGAGATAAAACCTCAATAATTCAAAAAACCTAGATCTTTGTTTGATGATGAGTGCTAAATTGGGATGAATATTTACTTTTACTAAACTAATGAGTCCAAGAAAAAGGATGATAGTGGGTGATCCTACAATACTAGTTTACACTTTTTTTCCAAATTGGACATTGAACTGATATTTTTTAACTAGATCTTCACTTTCGGGCACCTATAGCCTACTAAAACATGAAGAATTTAAAGATGATGCAAACTAGCAATTTGTGAAATTTTTTCTATAGATTTTAAATATATTTAAAAAAAATTTAAATCAATTTGTATTTGTTTTTCCATCTCCTTCAAAAACTAGATTTTAACAGTAAACACCATTTTTAAAGAGTGATGTTCATTGTAAACAACATAACTTTTTTTCTATGAAAGATAATTTTTTTTAAAAAAAAATTTAGCTTTGTAACTACAATATCCAACACATTCATTTGATTTTATAGTATTTTATTGAATATTGTTTTCTTAATTAACTTTTGAAGTCAAACAAATTATAATTTAGACATAGGTGGACCATATACAACATAACTTTTTTTGTATGTATCGAAATTCAATTTTTTTTGCTAGATCAAGGACATCAATACCTAGCATGACTATATTTTTAAATAATCTACTATTATTTCACATGTGAAAAATAAAAAGTTTGAAGATTTTCAGTGAAAAACTATGTTTAATTAAACTAAAAAATATATAATAAAACCAAAACATATTAAAATTATATTTGATGGATAGCTCATTTCGAGGAATACCATCATCCAATTGGGTCTGTGAATTTGATTCCATTTTCATCTTGAACCCAAGCTTGGAAAGGAAAAAAATGTAGAAAATTGCTAGAGGAGGGGGAGAAGTTGAAAAAAGGGGGTTCCTTGAACCCCTTTGAAAAAGGGGTTTGCTAGAAGGGATTTGAGTGAATCCCCTTTTTGCCATTTTCCCTTGATTTCATAAGGAAAACCCCACCAAAAGGGGTTCGAGAAAATCTAGCTTCAAAAAGGGGTTTGCTCGAAGGGGGTTCGAGCAAACCCCCTTTTTGGGGTTCGCTCGAACACCCTCCTTCGAGCAAACCCCTAAAAGCTCAATTTTTTGTTTTTGAGAGAGTTTTTATGATTTCCTTCCTTAATGTAATTATAAACCAGTTTTGTGGGATCACCCTAGTGGGTTTACTAACTTAGAAGCAACCAAGAATCCTAAGTGAATTTTCCCACAAATTATTGATGATAACTCAACTATCTAATTGAAATATAAAACTTCTCAAGTAAAAAGATAAATTGGCAATAAAGGATGGAATATATAGACAAGATTATAATTATTTTGTTTGTTGGACTTTTAGATGATTGATTATGTTGATGATAATGATGTTTGTCCAAGCCTAGGATAGTAATCCTAAATTCCAAAACAAATGATATGAAATGGATATGAATTTCAATTTGTTGATGGATAATGAATAGTGATCATAGGTTAGGTGTGTTATAGGTCTCAAATTTAAGGTTTGATTGGTCAATGGTTCTGAAAATTGACTTTTAGAGAGTTCTAGAAAATTTTAACACAATTCAAAAGCGTCATTGTATGAATCAAATGTGTAATTGTAGGTATCAAAAATGTCACAATAATGTCAAAAGTGCTATAATAGGTTTCAAAAATGATAAAGAAGGTTCAAAACTTATATAGTAGGTTTAAATTCACAACTCTGTTAGAAAAGTATGTAGGTTTATTCGAATAGGTTAAGTAAGGTCTAAGATCAAAAGCACCAATATGGTGTCAAATACATAGTTCTATAGATCATATGCAACAAATAATGGTCAAAAGAGGCACAGGATAATCAAATGTGCCACATGATAATCAAATATGCCAAAACATGATCAAATGTGTAAAAGGATAGAAAGGGCCACTTTGGAAATCAAAAGCACCAAAGTAAGAATAAAATGCATAACTCAACTTGAGAGATGCACAAACATAATATCAAGGTTTTAGAAATGCAACAAGAGATCTTAGATACATAATTTTAGACTCATAAGCATATTTTTGGACTCAAAAGCACAATTCTATGTAATTGTGGGTAGATTTTGTAAGTTTTTAAGTTAATTTTTAATTTTTTTGGAAAGAGACACAAAACAACAAACAATATGGTTGAGATTTCAAGGTAGTAATTTTGAATGGTGTTTAATTGATCTTCACAAGAAAAAACACTAAGAACAATAAAAAACGTAATTATTCAATAAAGGTGTATCACACTATGTGGGCCCAAGTGATAAAATATTGTAGGATTACGCATACATGTTTCACTCTCAAGAGGGAATAGATAGGGTTTTAATGGAATAAGGGCTCACCTTTCCCTTTCCCTTAAATTTTACTTACACTCCAAATAAATCTTATCTCTCCTTCAGATGGTACATGTTGGATAAATTTAGGCATGTTGTTGTACCTTTCACCACAACTATATTAATAGAAAAAGGTCTTAGGTCTCTAGAAATAGAGTTTATAGTGGTAGAAATAGAGTTTATAGTGGTATACGAGAACAATAATCCTATTTGATAGTTCCTAAGACTAGGAGGATCTCCCCTCATCTCGTCACCAAACAAGTCTTGACGGATCGAAGGTCTTGTGGCTTGGCTTGAACAATGTTGATCACACTTTGAGGTACAAATTTCTGAGCTCCCCTCTTTATATACCCCACCAAAAAATGTGGTTGAGGTCTTCCTTAAGATGATGAAATCCCCAAGTGGGCCTCTTACTATAAATAACAAAATTTACTAGTGTTTTTTGTCCCTAGGCTCACATGAAGCACAAGGGGAGAGTATACTTAACTAATACTTCTTGGGTGAAATTGACAAATATGTGAAAAAGAGTTCTTTTGATCCCTAATATTACACTAGGCACAAGGGGAGAGCATATGCACTAAAAATTCACCAAAAATGACATACAAGATTCATTGATTAAAAGCTCAACAAAGTGTGAATCTACTTAATAAAAAGAAATAAAAAACCCCTACACCAAATTTGCCAGAAGTTTCTTTAAATACATTTATCTTTTTCTAATGATTGTCAAATTGCATGATTTGACTAGTTACAAAATATCATGCAAAAATTAGGTTATAAAAATCAAATTAAAAGAATTATAAGTGTCACTATATAAATCAAATGCATCAAAACATAATCAAAAGCACTAATATACATATCAATTGTACCATTTTAACCATCAAATGCACCATTTTTCTTATTAGTTGAGTTGAAATACAATCAAAACTATCACTTTTTTGTCAAAAGTGCCACTTTGATAAAATGCACTTCCAAATAGAAAATCACATAGATATTAGATGCATAGTTGTAAGTTTCAAATACACCAAAGTGTTGTCAGAAGCACCAATGTGTGGTTATAAGTGTTTATTCTCTTTCAAAAGTGTTGTTTTGGGATAAAATGCATTATTATACACCTATGATGTAAAAATCAAGTAAAAACAATGCAATTGTTAGGGACGTGGGTCCAACTGAGAATTCTAGAATATAGATAAGAGAAACAAGATCAATGAATTTGAAATGGGATTAAACTAGTAATAAAAACCAATTCAATAATCAAATAACCTACCTCAATAAAGCATGTGCACAAATATGAAGGAAAATTAAATAAACAACTATTTTATTTCCACCAACATGCCTAACCTTAGTCCATTGTGTATGATAATACTAATTCAATAGTATGTGGATTGCTCACAAAACCTTAGCATAACCTTGTTAGAAAAATGAGTATAATATGGATGCAAGATTCATCAAAATTTATGGAGAGATTGAATGGCTAAAAGATGGGTTTTTATAGTTTTTACTAACATATGACTAATTGTGTACAATGATTGAGAGGATCAATGGATTTGACTGGTTGAGATATTTTGAGGAACATGCAAGTGAAATGTGTCAAGATGAAGGGCTATGATGAGGAGTTAAGTGATTACATGAATTAAATAACTAATTGTATGGGTAGATGAAGTAGAAGTGTATCACCCCTCTAATTTGCTTACGTTTTCAGACAATGCTTTTATTTTGATAGACTATGATATTATGATGTTTTAATTTGATCATGGACATTTTAGCGATGATGGTTTTTATTTTGAGAAGTGATGGTACACTATTTTGATGATTATTGATTATGACATGCTCTCTAGTTAGCATAGTTGATTATGTGAGTTAATATTGATATATGCTCATCTATAGTTATTTGATGTTTTAGTTTTGTCAGTTTTGATGTGACACTATATTGGTGAAGGGGATGGGATTGCATCACTCACTTGCGAGCGCCTTGCGATTCCACAATTTTCTCTTCACGGTGTGATTTTTAATGATCTATATACATGTACGACATATGTTTTGATTGCAGGATTGTTGATTGGGAGATAGTAACATGGTTTCCTTGTCAAACCACAACCCTAGTCACAGTGTTTTGTTAGTCCTCGTTTTGGCCATGCTTTGTTGTCATGATAGGAAGCCATTTTACTATCTCCTAGCACGGGGGTGGGTCTTCGGGTACCACTTGGTTGGGTGGAATGTGCAACTTACACCATTGGTTTCCACTTCATGTTTGTGATGGCAAGATTTTCCAGATTGGAGAGCTCACATGTTCCATGTTGCTTTGTACCATCTCTTATGTTCTATTGGATCAGTTGGATGTTGATGTATTTGTACTACTACTCATTTGTATCGAGGAGAATCCTTGTATCATTGTAATTGTAACATTGTTGTATGATCTAGCTCATTTTGGTAATGAACTTTGTAAATGCTATGTTGAATGAACACAATCTATGAATGGTTTTAATATGTACTTTGTAATCTTATGAAATGAGTTTAATGTTATTGGATCTTTTTTCTAATTTCATAATTTTAATTTATATGCTATAGATTAGTTTTCCTTTTGTATGTTATGGGTTTCAAATGTAAAAATTTCCATGTACCTTAGAGGATGTATGTGTTAAGTGTAGTTCAGTTTACTTATGGTTAATTGCACTTTAAAAAATAAACTGTTACACTTTTGTTGTAATTGTGTCATCCTCTAGGGTTACGTGGCGTGATATTACACATGGTATCACAGCCCAAGTTTAAACATTGGGTGATTTGGGATAATGTTGAACCCATTAAGTTGTTAGTTGTATAGGATTTAAGTTTGTGTTACCTTGTCTTATACCTTGGTATGTTTGTGTAAGATCATGCCACCTAGGCGAGGTCACGATAGAGGTCATGGTTGAGGTTGAGGAGGTGGCCGTATATGTAGTCAACAAGACTCACTTCCCCATGTTCCCCATGGTTTAGATCATTAGGAACAACAGGCTTCCCAGAATGCTCCAAGATGCAGTGACCATAATCAAGATCCACCAAGGATCAAGGGTGCTTAGTTGCGTCGATTGTTAGAGGAGACTCTTGCTCACCTTAGGCCAAGGAAGGATAGAGATTGGTTAGATATTGGTGAGGGAGAGAGATCCCCTATATGGAGAGAGGTTGCAACATAGTAGGAGGCAATCATAACCAATCATATGAGGGACCTACTTAGAGTCGATGCAATGGACTAGAGGCTCACAGAGTTGTTATTGACTATCGACACAAGTTGATTTGATGCATTGATGTATCTGATAGGGAGGTCAAGATAGTGGGAGTTTAGAGACCCATATCATTGAGGATGATCTCATCTATATAGCTAAGGAGATGTGTACGTCAGGGCTATCACTTGTTTGTAGTGACAGTAGATGACTTGGAGTTGGGAGATAGTGAGGAGAAGGTTTCACTTGATAGCCAACCCATACTTCAACAGTATGCAAATGTATTTCCCAGTGAGATACCATGGATGCCAACTCAACATGACATCGATTTCAATACTGATCTTATATGTAATGCCCCACCTCGCAACCCTAGAGGAAGTTGCAATTAACTACTCAAACACACAATTTTTTTTATTTAAGAACAAATAACATGCAAGTACACTACCCAATGCCAACAACCTCTAAGGTTACGAGACTGAGATTACTTTAAAATCTACACATACATTACACTTGCATCCATAACATTTAACTACTTAAGAATTAAGAACACATACATTCCATATGTGATAAATTACATCAAACAATAAGAGATACAATATGATTCATTATAACAATAATTTGACAAGAAGATTACATCTCTCATTCCCCGAATGAGGTAAAACTAATAAGCATGATTACAAATTACAACTTTCCACCTTGATTACAAATGAGGGGTAATAAAATTACAAGATTCAACTAAAATGGATATAAACATGAAAAGTAACTGGATCCCACGAGCTCTCCAACTGGAAATCTCATCCACATGAACAAGAAGAAAACCCAACGGAGTAAGGTGCACATTCCACCCAACCAAGTGGTACCCAAAGTCGCACCCCCCATGCTAGGAGATAGTAACAAGGATTCATAGACAAGACCATCTACCTCTAGACACAAGCTAAAACATAACTAAGCTTAATCAAATACAAATACAACATCATCACAATGGTTACAACACTTCCAGAGCTAATTAATCAATTGCATCACTCATACAAACATATTGTTGACTTAGGAGAAGTGTCATCACAATGCTACATGAAATATACTGGTAAGTCTTATTAGGCCCCGACCCCCATCTCGGGATCTCCTAGAAACCCCTAATGACTCTCGGCCCCTCATGCAAACCAATGCAAAATCAATTATCTCTCGTAGAGACAAGATAACGATCTTGCCATTCCAGGCCTTCTCATCCCATCCCAAGTCTTATACAAGCCCTTGCGTCCATGAGCCAGGCACAATTATTCTTATTGAGTGTTTGATACTACCTACACTTCTAATCAGTTCATTTATATTATCACTAGATTAACTAACTCACAATGAGTTACCCTGGCACCACTTTGTGTGTTGGCCCTCATTGCAAGCCACTCCTCTAAGACAACACATGGAACAACTCTACAACCCAAGGGTACACTAGTGCAACCAAAGGGTATTAAATCCTCATCCACAACATAAAGGCAACACATTCCCATTTGTGATAACTGGGTAATAACTAGAAACAATTTGATGCACTACCCAAGGTAATCCAAAGGTTGACTAACATGATACGGCAACCCCAATTAGAAGACTTGTTAACCCCTACTAAACAATATCCCCCCTAGCGAAAACAAAAGAAACTTACATTTAAAAGAGCAATTAACCAGGAACTAAATCTATTTTGGATGTACTAAATCCACTTCATTTAATAACATTCCATAATATCTTGCCCAACAAAATTGATTAATATTGTATCTATAAGACAAGGGATGAAATTTAAACCAAATATTAATTCCTTAATTTCTTTTTATTTAATAATAAAATAAACATTTACTTCATCAATTCGAAACATATCATTTTAAAATAACTATTTCTCCATTGCAAAATAATTCTTTAAAAAAAATAATAATAATTAATTTCACTATTAAAACATATTACCTTTAAATCCAATATTTGGTTATTTTCTTTCTTCTTTTTTAATTATATTATTTTAAAATAACTCCATTAATTTGACTATTGCATATGGATTTATAATTTCCCAATTACATTTAAAACATGATATTAATCAAATTCACATTTTAATATATATATATATATATATATAGAATAATATACACACATATATACAAGTATTATATATCCTCATGATATATATACATATATATATATATATATATATATAGTATTTATATATTATATATCTATATATTTAATTACTGATATATTAATATTTTAATATTATATGAATATAATATTAAATATGAATATATATTTTATTAAATACATATATTAATATAATATTAAATATTATATATATATTATATTTTTTTTTGCTAAAAAATCAAATGGTGACGAGGAAGGGGCACACGCCATGTTTAGGGTTGGGGCGGTTGTGTTTAACACAACTGACCCCATGCTTGGGCATGATTGTGTTAACCACAACTGACCCACCAGTGGTGTCGGCACGATTGTGTTTAACACAACTGACCCACAAAGGGGTGGGTGGTGGTTGTGTTAATCACAACTAACCCACCAATGGTGTCGACGACGGTCGTGGGTAGGGCACGTTGGACGTGGCTCCCCACAACGTCTCCCATGGGGACAGCTATGGGTTGAGCCCCCAACAACCCCAAAAAAATTTGGATTCCTCATTTTATATATATATAAAAAAAATCTTATAAGAAGACCTGCAGATTTTTTTAAATCTGAAAATCATTTTTTTTAAACAAGGAAAACACACAATTATATATAAAAATATATATATGTATGTATATATATTTGTATTTTCCAATATATATATATATATATATATATATTTTATCCAAATTTATAACAACTATAAATCCAGTTGAGCAAATAAATCCTAGAAATGAATCATTTACAGTCATATTGAAATTTTTCCTTGAAGAACATTATTTCCAAACAAAGGTTTTCAAAGTTTTGAAACCAGATTTAACATGGGTTTTTCTTGCAAATCAAACAAAGTTTATTTTCTTTTTCAAACAACATATTAATCTATGATTTTTTTTCTTAAATGAAATAAACTAACAAATAGAAAAAACCTGATTCCAAAAGCGTCAATGGTGTACTGATTCTTCTTCTGATTCCAACTCTTCCAAGAAATCCAACTTAGCTTCTCCAAAATCCAAAACAAAACCAGAATCCTTCCTCCCTTTTTTTTTCCAATTTTCATGGTTATAGCTAAAAACTCTATGAAAAATAAAAATATCTATTTTCAACCACCAACATAAATTTTTGAAAATAGAAAACAGAAAATATCTTCCAATTCATTTTTGTATTCAAATATTTTCAAAAATGAAAATTAAAACCTTTTTTTTCAATTTTCAACAAAATATCTATTAATTCCAAAATAATTTAACTCAATTCAATTTATTCAATTAATTCAATAAAATAAATCTAATCCAAGATTAAATTATTTTATTAATTAAAATAAATTAATTAATTAATTAATTAACATCTTCCAACATAATAACTAGATTAATTTAATAAACAACTTAAATATTTAATACCATTTATTTACCTTTTAACTTGCAATTAAATAATATTTATCTAGGCAAAATAGAATAACATTAAGGCAACCAAACCCGACTTAAAACCAACAAAAAACTATGACCAGGGTGATGGCTTGACACAAAAAACCTAGCTACTATCTCCCAATCAAATACCATTGGCAATTGGACACACAAACTTGCGAAACCAGGTGGAGTCGATGTCATGTACCTATAAACCTGCACCCAAAGTGTATATCGAACTTGCATATATATCATAATAGAACACACCGTGAAGAGGAAATTGTGGAATCACAGGGTGCTCGCAAGCGAGTGGTACAATTTCATCCCCTCCACCAATATAGTGTTACAAAACTGACGAATCTAACATCGATAATTTAATCAAAAGCGTAAAACAACATTAATTCAAATCTCCACTATGCTAATCTAAAACATGCCATAATGATAACATCACAATAAAATACCATCACATCAAAATATATCATCACATCGCATTATAGTTATCGATCAAATAGTAACTGAGCTCCATAGTCAAAGTACTAACAAAAAACACAACATAGTGAAGAACACTGTTCGATCAAAAGAGCAATAATTATGTTATAATAAACCAACATTATTCTTAATCCAAGCATGATAATAATAACATCAAGTAAATTACATCTCATCACACGAATAGCCCATGTCGCTCTATAAGAAACAATAAAATAATAAATTATCATAATCTAACATAAAAGTAAAACAAAGGGGTGTTACATTATACCTGGATCCGAGCCTAATTCATGAGCTCCATACCGTATGACTACACAGGAGCTTAAGGAGCTCCACTTGCAGCTGGAAGAGTTGCTAGCGAAGGGTTTCATCTGCCCTAGTGTTTCAGCTTGGGGAGCACCAGTAATTTTTGTGAAGAAGAAGGATGGATCTCTCTGATTGTGCATAGACTACCATCAGCTGAATAAAGTGACAATCAATAACTGATATCCTTTACCTAGGATAGATGATTTGTTTGATCAGATCAAGGGTGCTATGGTCTTTTCAAAACTTGATATTAAGTTAGGATACCATCAGCTACACATATTTGATTTCAACATTCATAAGATGACATTTCACACTCGTTACAATCAATACAATTTTACAATGGTACTGTTCGGGTTGACGAATGTGCCGTATGTATTCATGAGCTTGATGAACGGATTCTTTTGCACATATCTTGATAGATTTGTACCCGTATTCCTTGATGACATATTGATCTATTCTAGGACAGTAGATGAGCATGAGGAGCATCTCAGGTAGGTTTTGCAGTGTTTGAGAGATAATCAGTTGTACGCTAACCTATCCAAATACGAGTTCTTTCAAACCAAGGTTAAGTACCTTAGACATGTGATATCAAGAGAGGGTATTGTTGTGGATCCTGTGAACATCCAAGCGATCATTGATTGGCCTGTGCCCACTAATGTGGTAGAGATACATAGTTTCATGGGATTATCAAGTTATTACAGACGCTTTGTTTAGGGTTTCTCGAGGATAGGACATCCTATCACTACTCTTCAGAGGAAAGTGAAGAGATTCATCTGGTCAGAGCAATCTAAGGCAGCATTTTAGACTCTAAAGGAGAGGTTGACCAGTGCACCGATTCTTGCAATATGTGATCCTATTAGAGATTTTTTTGTCTATACAGACACATCTTTGGAGGGATTAGGAGCAGTCTTGATGTAGGATGGTCGATTTATAGCATATGAGTCTCGCAAACTCAAGGATCACGAGTTGAACTACCCCATGCACGATCTTGAGCTAGTAACGGTAGTACATGCTTTGATGAGGTGGAGACATTTCCGATTGGGGCACATATTTGAGTTGCATAGTGACCATCGGAGCCTACAATACATTTTCACACAACCTAATCTTAATTCCAGGTAGAGGCGATGGATGGAGTTCCTTTGTGAGTATGACTTTGAGGTGAAGTTCATCCAGGGGAAGGAGGATGTAGTTTTTGACGCTCTCAACAGATAAAAACACGAGTTTTTAGAGGTGACTCTTGGTGTAGATTTTAGGAGTCATATTATTTCTACACTTCATGGAGATAGCTAGTATTAGGAGGTGAGATCAGAGATAGAGACATGCAAGACTCTTGAGGGTAGATTCTTAGGTTATTCTCTAGAGTTAGATGGTTTGTTGAGACACATGGGACACATTTATGTTCCATCTTTTGGAGATCTCCATACCTTATGAAAAGGCACGTCAGGCACCTTATTCAACTCATCCTGGAGTGAAGAAGATGCATGTTGATTTGTGACAGCTATACTTTTGGGTAGGTATGAAGTGAGATATTGCTGACTTTGTGTTGAGGTGTTTGGAGTGTCAACAAGTGAAGGATGAACACCAGCATTCAACAGGACTTCTACAACCACATTTGGTTCCAGAGTGGAAATGGGATATAATCTCGTTGGATTTCATTGTTGGGTTACCCAACTCTTCGCGATGACACAATGCCATTATGGTGAGGGTGGATAGGTTGATGAAGGTAGCACACTTCTCACCTATTCGTTCATCCTATAATGCTTCATCCATTGCTAGAGTGTTCATGGGAGATATTGTTAGGTTGCACAATATTCCTCGTCAGATCATTTCTAACAAGGATCTTGTGTTCACCTCAGCTCTTTGGACGTCATTACAACACACCATGGGGATGTAGTTGAACTTTAGTTCAGTGTATCACTCTAAGATAGATGGACAGACCAAGAGGGTCAAAAAAATCCTTGAGGATATGTTACGCATGTATGTGATGGACTAATAGACATGATGGGAGGACTATTCCATTTAGTGGAGTTTGCTTATAATAATAGTTATCAGAGTTCAATTGGTATGACTCCTTTCCAGGAATTGTATGGATGACCATGTCAGACTCCTTTGAGTTGGGACTGATTAGAGGATAGATTTTATTGGATCCTAAGATGCTTTAGGACATGGAGCAATAGGTGATTTGGATTAGGGAACATTTGGTTGCTGCACAGGATAGGCAGAAAAAGTATGCAGATGGGCATCGGGTGGACCGTCAGTTTGTAGTAGGTGACCGAGTCTTTTTGTGAGTGCATCCAAAAAAGATTCCAATCTGATATGGAAAGGGCTCTAAGATCGCACCTCACTTCATCAAGCCATTCAATATTCTTGAGAAGATTGGACCAATAGCTTATCGTCTTGCTTTGCCGTCGAATCTCTCGCACATACATGATGTATTCAACGTTTCAATACTCAAGCCTTACCACCCTAATATATCTCACATCCTTGATTGGAATTCCTTATAGGTAGAGGAGAGGTAGCTGGATTTGGAGCCCATGGTCGTCACGCAGCATAGGAGACTCGTCCTCAAGGGTTGAAATATTGAGTAGGTTAGGTTTCAGTGGGATCCGAGAGATGATACATTGGCTACCTGGGAGGATGCAACTAGGATGATGTGGTCGATGGGGGCTACCCCATAGCCACCCCCATAGGAGAGGTAGGCTGTGAAGTCAACGCCCAGTGTTGCCTTCATAGGCCATGCCCCCCATGAGGGGTTCGACTATGAATACAACTTGAGAATAAATGACACCCAAACATTTTATTCGCTTCCCTCAATTCGATTTTGTAATATGGTTTGAAATATATAAATTATAATATATATTTATAAATGCATAAATATATATATATATATATATATATGTAAGTATATATTTATATATATTTATGTATATATAGGTATATATTTATATATTTTTTTTTTTCATAATTTCTTTGGAAAATTTGTAATTAATTTTTAAATAGTTAAATAATATATATATATATATAGAAATATATATAAATATATATAGTTATGTGTATATTCAGATATATAAATATTTAAATAAATTTTATAATAGGTGCATGTAAATGCACAAATTAGATGCTTTTAAAATGAAATGATTAAAAAAGGGAAATTGATTTTTATATAGATGTAATTGGGAAATGGAATTAAATAATTATATTTTATTTCTGTATTGATTATAAATGAAATTGCAATAAGTTAGATTATTTTGAGCAATGTATTATTGTTCTCTTGGAATGGAAATTATATTAAGGAAATTATAATGATAGTTTATTACTTGCCTGAATTGATTATTTAATTATGATGTTTTTTGTTCACGTAAGTTGGGATATATGTTAGTTGTGAATGTGTAAGCCTTCCAGATGTTGTATTATTATGTGGGGGTTGTTGTGATATTTTGTTCAACCCTTTGTTTTCCTTGGGTAGTGCACCTGGTTGTTTTTCATTTTAAACACCCGGTTACTATGAACGGGATGTGTTGCCTCTTGTATTATGGTTGGGATTTAATATTTATTTTGTGTACTTTATTTACCCTTGTTTTATGGATTAGATCCTTGTGTTGTCATTAGGGGAGTAGCTCTCAATGGGGGACAGCGCACAAAGTAGTGCTAGGGTAACTCATGTGACAGTTAGATAATTTAGTGGAAATTAAATAAATGTATTAGGGGAAAGGGTAGCTTTAAACACATAACTTGTTAATTGTGCCTCACTCATTGGCTCAAGTGCTCGTTTAGACTTGAGATGAGACGAGAAGGCCTAGAATGGAAATATCATTATCTTGTCCCTTTGAAAGATATTTGATTCCACATCGGTTTGCATGTGGGGTCGGAGATCATGAGAGGCTACCAGGGTAACCCAAGATGGGGGTCGGGGCCTAGGAAGATCTGCCAGGGTAACCCATGCTACTTTGTGATGACACTACTCCTATGACAATAGTTTGTATTGTTCAGTTGATGTACTTGATTCTTTTACTTTTGAATCAATGTAACCTTAATGTTAAGTATTGTACTTGTATAGTTTATTTTTGTTGTTTCTTGTGTCTTTAGGTTGTTGGTTTTACCTAGGAAGCCCTTTTACTATCTCCCAGCATGGGGGGTGGGCTTTTAGGTACCAATTGGTTGGGTGGAATGTGTACCTTACACCGTTGGGTTTCCACTTCATGTTCATGATGGTGGGATCTTCTAGATTGGAGAGCTCACATGTTCCATGTTGCTTTGTACCATCTTTTATGTTCTATTGGATCAATTGGATGTTGATGTATTTGTACTACTCCTCATTTGTATTCAAGGAGAATCCCTAGATCATTGTAATTGTAACATTGTTGTATGATCTACCTCATTTTGGTAATGAGCTTTGTAACTACTATATTGAATGAACACAATCTATGAATGGTTTTAATATGTACTTTGTAATCTTATGAAATGAGTTTAATGTTATTGGATCTTTGTTCTAATTTCATGAGTTTAATTTATATGCTATAGATTAGTTTTATTTTTGTATGTTATGGGTTTCAAATGTAAGTGTTGTCGCATACCTTAGAGGATGTATGTGTTTATTTTAGTTCACTTTACTTATGGTTAATTGCACTTTAAAAAAAAATTGTTACACTTTCGTTGTAATTGTGTCATCCTCTAGGGTTACGTGGCAGGGTGTTACAAGAAGTGAGTGAGAGTCAACTAAGGTTGATTTTCAGTCAACTTACTAAATTTAGAGATGGAAGAATACAAATAGAATGATATATTTAGGAAATAAATAAAATATCAATTTTATTTATTTTTAAAAGAATAGAAAATTCAAACTAAATAAATTAAATCATTTATTTAATTTTAGAGGAAATATCAGCTAATTATGTTGGATGTGAGGAATGCATGATTTCATTAAATAATTAAAAAATATTTAATTAATGTGAATGGAAGAATAATAATTAGAAATTTTTAAAATTAAATAATTAAAATTATTTAATTAATGTGGATGAAAGAGAATTAAAAAATTATTTAAGGTGGTAGGAGGAAATGATGAATCAATTAAATAATTAATTTTTTTTTAATTAGTGTTGATGAGAAAAAATGATGAATTAATTAAATAATTAAAGATTATTCAATTAAAGTAGAAAATTTGTTAGCTTAATTAACCAAGTAATATTATTCAATTACCAATGATGAAAGGGTTAATAAAGGATGATGATGAGAACTAATGATATTTTGGAAGAAATAAGTTAGTCATTTTTAGGTGTCTACAAATATAGACAAGGCTTGAATATCCAAGGAATGACAATGCTCTCACATGGAAAAAGTCTTACAAATAAATGACCCAATCTCATATGAACAAGCTTGAGAGAAGAAAGAATAGGAGAAAGCCAATGTGAAAGAGGAGTTTGATGCATTAATAAAGAATAGAACTTGGGAACTTGTGCCCCTCCCTAAAGGTAAGAATGTTATAAGTTTAAAATGGGTTTACAAAAAAATTAAATCAGATGGACCTATAGAAAATTTTAAAGATAGATTAGTTGCTAAAGGATTCAATCAAAAGGAAGGTGTTGATTATGAAGAAACATTTTCTCTTGCCATCAAAATGAATTCAGATCGAATTATTCTTTCTTTGGTTGCTAGTCTTGGATGAAATATTCAACAAATGGATGTTAAAAATACTTTCTTAAATGGAGATTTAACTAAAAATATATACATGAAAAAAACCACTTGGATTTATAGATAAAAAAAAATCCTAACCTTGTTTGTAGATTAAATAAATTATTTTACGATCTAAAACAAGAACTAAGAGCATGAAATTAAAACATTGAAAAGTACTTTCAACTTCATGGATTTAAAAGGTGTAGATCTCATCCAAATCTTTATGTGAAGAAATTCCAAGATGATAATATTCTTATTTCAATTTATGTAGATGATTTAATCATTCCTAGACCAAATATTGGTTTAATCAATTATTTAAAATAAAATCTTAAAAGGGAATTTCATATATGAATGATTTAGGAGAAATAAACCATTTTCTTAGTTTACAAGTTTGTAGACTACTTGATGAATTGTTCATCTTCCAATCAAAATATGCTTTGGATATTTTATAAAATTTTAACATGCATGAATGCAACACAAATTTTACTCCCTTTCAATCTAGAATCAAGCTTACTAAATAATGTACTTCTAAGAGAGTAGATGCTACTTTATATAGATAACTTGTCAAAATCTTGTTTTATCTAAGTCATTATATAGACTAGAATTTTTTTATAGTTAATCTAGTATCCATATTTACATAGGCACCTAAAGAAAGTCATTAGTTTGTTGCAAAATTAATTTTATGAAACATTTGTAGAACAATACACTATGGCTATAAGTCTTCAATTTTTTTGGTTGTATTCACATATTCAGATTGAGGAGGTGATATTGATGACAAAAATCTATTGTTGGTTATGTTTTAAAGCTTGGGTCAGGCCTTATTATATGGAGTGGCAAAAAATAAATAACTACATCATTATCTTCATGTGAATCAAAATATAATACAACAAACAAAGCAGGAAAGGAAGCAGTTTGGATTCAAAATATTTTATTTAAGCTTGGTTTTCCATAATGGTTTGCTACTACTTTGTGCTATAACAGTCAAAGTACCATAAAGGTTGCCAAAATTCTAATTTTTTATGTTAAAATAAAACATATTGAGATGTTAGACTAATCACGCATTAGTTAATGATTAATTAATCTTTAGTTAATTATTAGTCTAATTTATTCTCATGCACTTGAGCTAAACTTAGGAGTTCTTTATTCAGTTGACTAAGTATTTTTTATGTTAACTGAAGTGAGTTATTATTAGATCATTATGTCTCATTGCATGTGATATTGACACTTGTCCTAATCTAACCCCTTTACCATTTAGGGTTGCTCCTATATAGCACTCAACCCTCATTGTAATTATCTCTCTAGAGATTTTCTCTCGAACTCTCAACCTTTGAGGACTTTTGTTTTCCTTGAAGATTCATGAGGTTCATTCTATAGCTTTTTATTTTTGAGGAATATTGCATATATATTTTGCAAATATCTTACGTGGAAGGTGTCTTTGTTCGTTGTTTGATCTTATGGCTCGTGTTTTTCACAATTCTAACATGGTATCAAAGCCTTGATTCAGTGAACCCCTTCTCGATTTCTGAGGTTTTTTCTTCAACAAGGGTTACAATTGTTAGATTTGAATTCTCCATTTTTTTTTCAATTTTTGGAGGTGTTGATTTTTAGGTGCATTATGGCACAAAAATGGCCTCACTATTGGATTCAAAGCTATCAAAAAAATCAGATTTTCTTTTTGTTTGGCCTAATTTGGACTCCTAAGGTCAGATCTACGAGAGTTTGAAATAGTTGTGTTTTTTCCACATCTGGAGGGTAAATGTGATTTTAGAGCATTTTTGCGTGAAAAGAAACTCATGGTTGCGTACAGGAGGCCCATTCAACGAATTTTAACTATAAATTTTCCCTATTTCAGCATCAAGAGCTTCTGGGGGAATTTTTTTTATACAGGGCATGTAGTATGAATACTAAACACACATAAAACTAAGGAATTTATTTTTTAAGGTCTATAACTTTTAATTTTGACTATAAATTTTCCCTATTTCAGCATCAAGAGCTTCTGAGGGAATTTTTTTATACAGGACATATAGTATGAATACTAAACGCACATAAACATAAGGAATTTATTTTTTAATGTCTATAACTTTTAATTTCTTTAAAAAAAATTACAATTTAAAAAAAAAAACGTTGCAAGCGTTGTTATTTTTTATTTGGCAGATTAAGTTTTTTGTGCATATTTAATACAAGGTACCCATAGGGTACCTCCATCCCTGCGGGCCCCATGTACCCAGTGGCAAGGCCTACCGACCGACGGCTTACACATTGCTAGCGGCTACACTGCACATCAACGACCAATTTATTAACAGTGGTTGCCTTTCAAAAATATTATCATCAACCAAAAAAATTTCATAGCCACCTTTTATGCTTTTCCAATGGCGAATATTCTTAGAAAACACAAAATTCCTTGTATCTCGGTTGCAAAAAAATCCAATTTTCCAGGAAAATAAAAACCATATTGAGATTGATGTTATTAAATGTGAGATCTTGTTCAAGAAGCTATTGTCAATCTACACATTTGTTCAATTGAAGAACAAATGGTTAATGAATTTACTAAGAGTGACTAAAGTCAATTTTTTAAAATTGTGAGGAAGGCTTGATATGTTAGAGGTGAAAATTGAAGATTGTCTAGAAAAGAATTAAAGATTTTTCTATAGTCTTCTAAAACATTCAAATTATTCTAAATAAGTTAGAGTTTTCCACAAAGTTGGAACATTCTAGATTATTGGAATACAAATTAAGAATGTAGAATCTTCTAGAAAGCTATAAGTTTCTAGATTTTAGAAACCTCCAAGTATAAATATGAGGTTGTTTATTGAAAATAGTACGACTTTAAATTGTTGGATCAAATCTAATTAAAAGCTAGATCAATATAATCTTTTTTAGCCTTTCCACTTTGTTTTGTACTTTATTTTTCCTTATATGTTATTAGTTTGTTTTATAATTAATTTTTAGACTTTTTTTTATAGATTTCACCTTTTTATCTATATAAGGTTTTGCAAAAGCAAAATCTTATAATCTATATTTTGATTTCCTATAATGAAATAGAGTTGTTTTTAATTCCTATACAAGCTGCCACATGTTTAAATTTTTGTATGTGAATGGAATCAAAGTTCATTTGTGCTAATTTAATTCTTTGCAATTTTTTTTTATTCTTGTCTTAAAAAAGAGTAAATTGTGAGTTAGTGTTAAGTGATTAGCACCAGGAATGTTGGTTTCTAGGAGTAATTGTATTCACATTGGTTCACATCTTCCTTGATGCATGTTTGAAGCAAGGTTATGAGTTTTATGTCCAAGGCCTCCTACGTGGGATACCTATTTTCTTGTGCCCTTCCCTAGGAAGACATCATTTCCATGCTCAAGAAAAATCATAACTCCATCCAAATTAATTTTCAATAATAGTCTATTTTTTTAAAATCTTACACAATAAAACATATTGATCAAACAAACAAGTATATATTCTTTAGAATGTTTTTTATTTTTAATAATTTTGGAATAAGATGAAATTTCATCAATTTGTCTCATAACTCTTAGAAGGGTGTAGTTTCTAAGTTGAATTTATAAGTTCATGGATTACCACCTCCTTCACTCCTGAATCACAAATCTTCCAAATTATTGAACAACAATCCATGTCGAGCTACATCCATAGTGCTCCATCAAGTTTTTTCATGACCTCTAAAGTAATATAATTCCCAAGATCCCCTTCCTATTTTAAAAAAAAAAAATCACAATATAAATATTTTTCAATTTTGTTAACATATATTTTTTTTTAAATGTACTTTTTATACAAAGCACCATATCTAAGTGAAAAATTGACTTGAGATGATGAAAATCCTCCAACATATAGTGCCTACAACATCCTATATACTTTTTTACACTTTATCCTCGTGATCTTACATGTGACTTTTTGAAAGCCTCAAAAAATACCAATCCCCGCCAAGTAAAAAATAATGGGATGATAAACCTTGAGAACCATATTGTCAAAAATGAAAAAAATGGGTTCTAGATGACCATGGTTTTTGATGTGAATATCAATAAGAGACTACAAATCAATTTCAAAAAGAGAAAAGTTTGGAAGGTAAATCTAAATCTTCAAAAGGGTGAAGATTCAAGACTCATGTGTTAGGTTGTGTATATTTCATTGGAAACTTTTCAAATTGCAGCATTACTATTTACAATAACCAACTCATAGCATAATGTACATTTGCAAATTCTTGAAGTTCGACCCATTTTAATAAATTTGTATTGTCTTAAATAATTGTCATAATTTATTTTATTTCAAAGATAATTGTCTACCCATACGAACTAGTGAAAGAATGTGGCTCATGGCTTGGTGGGCGTGGCAAGATGACTTGTGAAGAAATTGAATGGGGAATATAATTATTTGAAAATATATAATGTTGATTCTTTAATGAATATTTTATGTAATGAAATGGTTCTTTAATGTCTAAGATATCTGAATTTTAATGCTTCTAGATAGATTTCAACAAATAAAATGAGACATTTAATGATAATAAGAAAAATATTATTCAATAATTAATAATAGTTCAATTGTGAGAAAAGCTAATTCATATCCTATTTTTTAAATAATTTAGAATAATATATTTTTATAGTGAATATTATAGAATAAACATATTATAAATTAAAATACTATATAACTTAATTATATATTATCTATTATAAATTAGAATATTATAGTAATTAATTATATATTTTATATATTATAAATTATAATAATAATAAAATTTTATGGCTCACTAATTATTTAAAGTATCATATATATGATTATGTAGAAATATAACAAGTTAAATTATGTGGTTTAATAATTATAAAATACAGTTTAAATTTGAAAAAATCATCCATAGACCATCTAATTCCAAATGTTTCTAGAGGTTAACATGTGTCATTGTTGAAGAAAATAGAAGTGCCTACTTTTTAGATTTTACATTTTTAAAGGGTGATATTACGATCCTATGGAGGAGGCTTCCTATATAACTAAGTGGGTGCTACCAAGAATTTTTAAGAGTTTATAATAATGTGCAAACTTAAATTTATAAGCTCTAGATTTTCATGAAGCTGGTGGTTTATTAATTAGTTTTAGCAACAAGAAATGTAAATCTACAAATTTATAAATTTAGATCTCAAGAATTATGGGAAGGCTCCATGTGGTTGCTTATCTTATTTTGGCTAGTTATTGATTTTGTTTTAATTGGGTGCATGCATTAAATGCACCATTCATGGATTTAAAAAAAAATGTTAAGTGTTAAATAGAAGAATTGATATTTTAATAAAAATAATCGAGAAATTGAAGTATTAGACAAATTGGTTTTCTTCTCTATCTGTTAAAGTATTTTAATTTAGTTAGTGAAATTGGGCAATTTTTATATTATTGATTTTCACTACATGAAAGTGGATTTAAGAAATCCAAATGATAGATCTATTTCTTCTGTTGATTTCCCTTTTGTATTTCTTCTAGTTTCATTTTGGGGGGAAATTGGTAAAGTGTTAGTCAATAATTTGTAAGTCTTCCAGAAGGATCTTTAGATGATGGGAGTCGTATTGTGATTTCATCTCGTTTTAATTCCCTTGGGTAGTGCATGGAGTCGTTTAAGTGATTTACCTAGTTTCCATGAACGAAGATTTGTGCCTCCTAGTTTCAAGTGGATTTGTCATGTGTGCCTCCTTGTTTGGAGTGGATTAGGTTATGTGTTGCCTCCTTTGTTTGGAGTGTATTTTTTTTTGTGTTGCCTCTTATGTCTGCAGTGGGTTATTTTATCTAGCTTTGTGTGCACTATGGTACCCTTGGTGGTTGGTTTATTCTATTTGTTGTCAAGTAGAAGAGTGGCTTCCATTAGGGGCTAGAGCCCTAAAGAGGTAAGAATGGGTAACCTTCAAAAGTAGTTAATCAAGTGAAAACATAATTAAATTATTTAGGGGATTGGGTAGTAACTCATACTAAACAAGATAAGTAGCCTCACTCATGAACTCAAGTTCTCATTTGGGCTTGGGATGAGTGGAAAGGCTTGGAATGGCAAAGGTCATCTACCTTGTCTTTTTGAAATGTATTTGATTCCGCATAAGTGAGTATGGGGGCCGAGGATCAGTTGAGGCTTCCAGGATATCCCAAAATGGGGGTCAGGGCCTAGGAAGATCCACATTGGGTAACTCATGTTGAGTTGTGCAATGACACTCTTTCTATGACAACATGGTTTATGTGTGGTTCTTTTAACATACTTGATTTTTTCATCTCTGGAAGCAATGTAACCTTTGTGATAGTGTGGTTCTTGTACTTGTGTTTGTTTGAGTCAGTATGTGTCAGCTTGTGTCTAGAGGTGGTAGGTTTGGTCTTGTCTCCTTGTTACTATCTCCTAGCACCGGGGGTGGGCCTTTGGGTACCACTTGGTTGGGAGGAATGTGCACCCTACATCATTGGTTCCTCTTTTATTCATCGTGATGGTGAGATTTCCAGTTGGAGAGCTCATGGATTCCAGCTTGTTATTTCACGCTTTGTAATTGTTATAGAGATGACTCTTGTATTTTATTACCCCTCAGTTGTATTCGAGGAGGTTTCATGTATTATGTAACACATTTGTATGAACTACCTCATTTTGGGAATGAGTGATGCAATCTTATTTGATGAGTAATGTAATGTTGGAATTCTTGATGTATATCTTATCTTTATGATGTAATTTCATCTATGGAATTTATGAACATTTATTTCCTTAAGTAGTTAATCATGCTATGGATATATTTGTGCTTTATGTATGGATTTAAACGTAACCTTAGTCTCGTAGCCTTAGAGGATGTTGACGATAGATAGTGAGCTTACATGATTATTATAATTTTAAATAAATAAAAATTGTGTGCTTTCATAGATTATTGCAACTTCCTCTAGGGTTACGTGGTAGGGCATTACATTATTGTTCCTTTTGATAGCAAGTTGGAGGGTTATAACATTTTTATACTATAAGATGTGCGAGAAAGTATATTGATTAAGTTGCATTGTCGAAAGAGCCATTGTGGTGTTGGTTTGATAGCAGACCATTGAAAAAATCATCGCGTTCGGCTTCGTTTTATAGCATATTGGAGGGTTTTACGACTATTGTGCTCTGAAATCTATAAGTCATTTTAGTATCTTTGTCGTTATACCCATTTTGGAGACTTCAAAGAGATTATGGCTCTATATGGATGGATTTATTGTAAGTAAATCTTCTTTCTTTCATCAAAAATTATGGTTAGGGTTAGTAATTTTTCCACACTTCGTTTATTGTTTGTAATGTTGCAGTGTGGGAAAGTATACTCTGAAATGTGCCAAAAAAATATATTGCTTAAGTTTGTTGGAAATATGTGCCTCAATCTTGTTGGCTTGTATCGCATTGGTCTGAGGATTTCATGTGTTCAACTTATTCCTTGTCGTCGAGACTCTATCTGGTCAGTGGAACTCCTAGGGGTATTCCAGCGATGGCTCGACGGGTCTGGTTTGGTGGCATTTCTTATCAACTGGCGATCATTGTCAATGGGAGTCTTTGTGTTGTTCCACCGATGGGTCAATGCGGTGAGGTGATCTCATATTGGCAAGTGACATTTCATGTCTGGCCGATATGTCGATATGCGTTGAGCGATTGAAGCTAGACGAAGCGGTGAAGAACCTGATCGACAGTTGTGGAGGCTTTGATCTGATGGTGTTTGTTGCGTTCCATGCCATCTGATGTAAGTACCACTGAGAAATTTTTGGCCAAGCAGAATTTCTTGTGCGTTCGACGCATGGCAGTGAGTTAAGCGATGTGCGTAGTGGAAGTGAAGGTGGGTCCCAAGTTTCTTTATACGAAGTGTTGTCCGGTCGTGGACACTTGTCAGCGTCTCGCGAGTTTCTTGGGGAATTTTGTGGATGCCGCTTGAGATTCCACGAAGGAGCTCCAATGGCTGACACGTGGCTGGTGGGACCTAATAAAGTTGGCGGTCGATGTTTTGATGATAACAGTTGACTACTACCTCAAAATGTGAAGAAATGGTTAGTGATAGCGAAGGGTTGTTGGCTATTGGCGGTTGTTTGGCTAATCGCCATATCGTAAGGGATTTTCCCTCATCTAGCAGTAGAGATGTTGACCGTCAAACCTCAGAGGTTTGACTAATGGTTAGCGATGGAGCTCAAGTTGACTAATTTGCAAGCGACAAACGAATGGCAGTGCAGCATGTGGTGAAATCTCATTGGTTGATTTTTCATCATTGTTGCAAATCAACGACTAGTGACTAAAAGCTTGTGCGTGCATCTCGAGGGTTTGATCTAAGTGAAAATTTATGCAAGGCGGCTTGATGTCAGCTTCTAGGGTGATGCATGCAACCCAAGATGGTGAAGCTTGTTGGTGGGGTATTATGAGACCTTGATGGTCGTTTGGTGGGTATGCAATTTTGACCAAAAGTTGAGAGGTCGGCCTGAGGCCGATGGAATGCTGATTGATGCTGAGCTGGAAGGCAAGGTTGGGTATTGATCGATAGTAAGCCAAAGCTAAGAAGCTGAAGCTAAAAGTAGAGCAAGCCGATAGAGATCAGATTGAAAGATCGAATGATCGGTGGATTGGTAAGCTCAGTCAGAGATTAGAGAGTGTGTGTTTGAGCGGTAGGCGCAAAGCATTGCAACCGCAAACACTGAGACACTTAGAACCTAAGTAGATTTGAACCTGAGGAAGTCATGAGGCTATGCCGATTGAAAGGTTGGCTATGTGAGTAGGCTGAGGAGCTGAAGGGAATATTCATTGTATGTCTTGTGAAGACATTGTAATAGTGCAAGGTTGCAGATCTATGTTGTTGCCTATTTTTCTCTAGATGAATAAGATGTAACTCATGTAATGGCTATGAGCTTGGTATTGTATTGTTACCATTTTTTGTTGAATAATAAAATGGCTCTATCTTTTGGAGTGGGTGTTTTTACTTGAAAGGGTTTTCCCCACGTAAATCCATGTGTTCATTTGTTTTGTATGTTCATGGTGTTGAATTTGGCTTTAGTTTTGCATGTTCTTTTCTCAGAAGGATCAATGGGGGAGAACTACTATACCTACTTCTGCTTTATGGAATAGTTGTTAGTTCTTCTGGAGTGATTTGTAAACGAAAGTCACTAAGGTGCTACTGGTTTTAGATTTTAGATTTGAGACATTTTCGTATGATATCCCCAACAAGTGGTATCAGTGCTAGTTAAAGGTGGTCAAGGCTTGTTCATGATACAAACAAGTGGTATAACAACCTTCTCCTAGTTACCGAGGTTCAAGGTATTTATCCTGTGAAGATTTCTTAGCCTAGAAAGCTTGAGGAAATCCAGAGGAATTGGTTGATGCTTGATTTTTCCGATGAGTAAGAGTTCCTGCTCTTTTGATTCAACACGCAACATGAAAGACATTGGAGATTTTGGAGTTGATCATATTGTGGCAATGTGGTCTAAGGCTCCTATTTGGCAAAAAATGATATTGATGCAAGGGGCGTGAGGTATGCTTATGGTTATGTTGCAACAAAGTGTGATTCATACTGGGTGTCTATGTGAAAGGCTCCCTAGTGGTATGGAGTTGCTTGGGTTGTTTCATAGCCATGGAGTATTGCGCTTGTGTTGGGTGTTCCGACTTAGCACTGAAGGCATTTTTTATGTTGCCTTAATTGCATGAAGGCTATGAAGTTGATCTGGGTGGTCTGAAAAATTATGAATACCCTGGCTTTCTCGCATGCTTGTGCATGGTTGTGGTTTTGGAATTGATCTGGAGTATGCACGGAGTTCTTGTACTACATGTACCTTGTACTCACATGTTTCAGATTCATGTCTTTGGTTCTGAAGGGTTTTATGTAGATTTTCTTGAAAATTCTATGATGCATATTCACGTGTTTTCACTGTTCTAGTTAACCGTGATGGTTATGTGCAGAATCCCGAGTCATCCAGATGTGCACTGAATATGAAGGTGCATGTGTGTTTTGGAAACACGGTTGTTTTGTAGGTTTTGCACGGTCAAGTAAAAATTGTGGTTTTTTGGAGCTGTTGGTAAAGCTATTTTCTAGACCCTAGCTTTTGGGGTGTAACTGGATGAGATAGTTGTAGTTCGACATGGTTTGAGTAGGTGTGATGTCTTCTCTGCATGGGAGTGTTGGTATGTGTTTTTCACTCAGCATTCTTGTGGTTTTTTCTTGCTAGTTCCATAGACTATAGTGCTTGAGTTGTGGACATGATTGGAAAATTAGATTTGAGCTTGTTCTGGTGTTTGAGTCATGTTGTCTACATGGGGTTTTTCTTTGAGATCTCAATTTTGCAGTTTCCAGTACGATGATAGATTTGCAAGGTTTTTCACTGGTTGCATCTATGATTTGTGCCATGTTGTGGATTGTCTTTACCTACATGTTTGTTGTGAGTCAACTCGGAAGTGGACTATCAATATCCACGAGGTTGATTTAGTGGTGGTGAAAATCCGTTAGTTGGCCTTGTATGTGGCCACTTGTGCATTGGTGTAGCTTTTTTGAGATGCGAGAAGGAATGTCATTTGGGTACCTAGATATTCGGCTATGGTGACCTATAACATGTGTATCACGATGTCATGGAAAGCTTGATACACTGGTTAGTGTAAGCTTTTGACAATGATAATGCAATCTGTGAGGTTCAGAGACCTTGGTATTGCTCGACGTTGTTGTCAGATGGACATGTTTTCATTTGTACTTGGAGGTTTTCAAATCAGCAGATGGTTGATCATGGTGTTTGGAAAGCTCAGTGCCATGTTCAGTTGGAGCTTTAGTAGTGACTATGAATTCATCACTTGGTGGTGAATGATCTTCTTTCATGTTGCAGATGTTTCTGGTAGAGCTCTTTCGCATTTGCATGCGCACTATTTGAGGATGTGCAATATCCTGGAGCCATGGATGAATCTTGCAAGTCTTTGGTTGAGGTGCTAGTGGTGCTTGACAGGTGATGTTGGTTTAGATTTTGTTTGCTTTATGTCATGGTATACTCTTGTTTGTGCATTAGATTTTTGGCATGATGCATTGCTCTTTAGACCTTGGTATGTTCGCTTGGAGCATGGGATCTCCTAAGGGGGATGGTAAGATCATGATGTCATGATAAGTTCCCGATTCCTAGGTTTGGAGCTTTGATAGTGGTCTAGTGTTTCTCTGTGTTTTGAGTGCATTAGTCATGTGCTTGATAACTTCATGTTCGTTGCAATAATGTAGATTGGAGTTTAGCATGAGATGATCGGTTGTTGGTGCTCATGGATACATGGAGAAACAAGTGAGGTTGTTGTTACTGTTTACAGTTGAAAGTCCGAGTAGCCTGCACCTTGGTTGAACTTGAGTTGAACAGACTAATAAGTTGATTTTTCTTGGATAATTCATGATGGTTGTTATATCTTGGAGGAGCATCTTTTTCCCTTTGGTCTTCTCAGAAGTGAAGTTCTTTTGAGAGGTATTTTCCCATTATATCTTTTAGATGCGTTTTTTATGCTTGCTTTCATGGTATGGATCTTGATTTGTTGTTTAAGTTTCTAGAGGATCCATAGTGAAAGGTGGATAGCATATTTTATCTCTTGGTGCTTTTGAGAATTGGTAGGAGATAAGAATATGGGTTGGTTTTATCTTCTTTGAGAGGCTTCCCTTTGGGATTTGAAGGAGGTCATACTGGACATAGCTAGCATTTAGAAGTGTGTGTAGAAGGGCATGTTTGGTTTGCAAGTTTGCATATCATTGTGGATGTCCCTTGGTACTACATGGTTATGCTCTTCTATGTGTTGTGATTGGTGGACTTGGTATTCCTAGATCAATTGTGATGGTGCCTTATTTGCTGGGATGCTAACAAAGAGACGCGTTGAATGCACTCATTCCAATTCTTTGCATTCATCTAGACATTGCCCATGCAGTGGGAGCTCCTGGATGTGTTTGGTCTTCTTGACTGGTTGGCACATGGTGCTTGTATTATGTATATGATTGGTGGATATGTGATGGAATGAGTTTACTGATGTGCATACCTTGGAGGTATGGGTGATTGGATGGATTAGCACAAGTTGTGTGTGCTATTTTCAGTCGCATGGGCTTTGATCAGTTGGATGGGGGTAGTCAATTTTCTAGTAGCTATTCTAGCTGGTGGTTTATCTTGTTTTGGAGAATGAATTCATGTTTGTGTTCACAATCGGAGAAATTTGAATTTTTTGCATTGTTACTTCTATATGGCTGGTGAGCATAGTGGAGTGGTGGCAGTCTGATCCCTTTGTTGTCTAAGGGATCTGATGCTTTTGTTCTAGAGACTGGTGCAATTTTGCCTTGGCTTGTTCCTTTTTCTTGTGAAAGATGGTTGGAACTGTTGATTGTGTTGGTGGACATCTCAAATTTCGTTGCAGGTGTCTTGTTTGGAGCACGGAAGCATGGTGGAGAGATTCTTTTTTTTTGGGTTCTGGAGGAAGCCAGCAAGTCTTCATCAAGTGGGAGATTGTTGGAAATATGTGCCTCAATCTTGTTGGCTTGTATCACATTGGTCTAAGGACTTCATGTGTTCAATTTATTCCTTGTCGTTGAGACTTTGTCTGGTCGGTGGGACTCCTAGGGGTGTTCCAGCAATGGCCTGATGGGTCTGGTTTGGCGGCATTTCTTATTGGTTGGCGATCGCTATCAGCGGGAGTCTTTGTGTTGTTCCACCGATGGGCCGATGTGGCGAGGCGATCTCATATTAGCGGGTGACATTTCATGTCCCACTAATATGTCGATATGCATTGAGCAATTGAAGTTGGACCAAGCGGTGAAGAACTTGATCGATGGTTGTGGAGGCTTTGATTCGACAGTGTCCGTCGCATTCCGCGCCATCCTGATGCAAGTACCACTGAGAAATTTTTGGTTGAGAGGAATTACTTGTGCGTTTGACATGTGGCAGTAAGTTAAGCAATGTGTGCAATAGAAGCGAAGATGGGTCCCAGGTTGCTTTATGCGAAGTATTGTCCGGTCGTGGACACTTGTCAGCATCTCATGAGTTTCTTGGGGAATTTTGCAAATGCCGCTTGAGATTCCCCGAAGGAGCTCCAGTGGCTGACACATGGTTGGTGGGACTCAATAAAGCTGGCGGTCAGTGTTTTGATGATAGCGGTTGACTGCCACCCCAGAATGTGAATGAATGGTTAGCGATAGCTAGGGGTTGTTGGCTATTGGCGGTCATTTGGATAACTGCCATACCATGAGGGATTTTCCCTCAGCTAGCGGTAGAGTTGTTGACTGCCAAACCTCAGAGGTTTGACTGATGGTTAGCGATGGAGCTCAGGTTGATTGATCTACAAACGGTGGATGAATGGCAATGCGATCAATGGCAAAATCTCATTGGTTGATTTTGCATCATTTTTTTAAAACAATGGCTAGTGAACGAAAGCTTGTGCGCACATCTCGAGGGTTTGATCTGAGTGTGAATTGATTGCAAGGTGGCTTGATGTTAGCTACTAGGGTGGTGCATGCAACCTAAGATGGCGAAGCTTCTCGATGGGGTATTATGAGACCCTGATGGCCGTTTGGTGGGTATGCGATTTTGATTGGAAGCTAAGAGGTTGGCCTAAGGCCAATGGTATGTCGATTGATGTTGAGCTGAAAGGCGAGGCCAAGTGTTGATCGATAGTAAGCAAAAGCTGAGAAGCTGAAACTAAAAGTAGAGAAATTTGATAGAGATCAAATTGAAAGATCAAATGATCAGCGCATCAATAGATCCATGACTGGTAAGCTCGGTCAGAGATCGGAGAGTGTGTGTTCGAGTGGTATGTGTAGAGCATTGTAACCATGAACACTGAGACACTCAGAACCTAAGCAGATGTGAACCTGAGGAGGCCATGAGTCTATGTCGGCTAAAAGGCTGGTTGTGCGAGTGGGCTGAGGAGTTGAAGGGAATCTTCACTGTATGTCTTGTGAAGACATTGTAATAGTGCAAAGTTGCATATCTATGTTATTGCTTGTTTTTCTCTAGATAAACAAGATGTAACTCATGTAATGGCTATGAGCCTGATATTATATTGTAACTGTTTGTTGCTGAATAATACAATGGCTTTATCTTTAGGAGTGTGGGGTTTTTTACCTTAAATGGTTTTCCCCACGTAAATTTGTGTGTTCATTTGTTTTTTGTGTTCATGGTGTTGAATCTAGCTTTAGTTTTGCATGTGCTTTTCTCAAAAGGATCAATGGGGGAGAACTATTATGCCTGCTTCCGCTTTATGGCATAGTTGTTAGTTCTTTTGGAGTGATTTATAAACGAAATTCACCGAGGTGCTACTGGTTTTAGATTTTAGATCTGAGACGTTCTCGTATGGTATCCCCAACAAAGTTGCATTGTCAAAAGAACCATTGTGGTGTTGGTTTGATAGTAGACTATTGTGGCTCCATTTTTTATTAGATTGGAGGGTTTTAAAACTATTATGCTCCAGAATCTGTAAGTCATTTTACATGGGTATTTTGCATGAATGATTAATTTATTGTTCATGTCTTTCATTTTCTGCTTATTGTTCCTTTTGATAGAAGGTTGGAGGGTTTTAACACTAATGTTCTGCAAAATGTGAAAGAAATTATATTGATTAAGTTGTATTGTCAAAAGAGCCATTGTGGTGTTGGTTTGATAGTAGACTATTGTAAAAATCGTCACCTTCGGCTATGTTTTATAGCATATTGGAGGGTTTTAAGATTGTTGTGCTCCAAAATTTGTAATTCATTTTACATTGGTATTTTGCATAAATAATTAATTTATTGTTCATGTCTTTCGCTCTCTACTTATTGTTCCTTGTTATATGTTTGTATCTTTTCTGTTATACCCATTTTGGAGACTTCAAAGAGATTATGGCTCTATATGGATGGATTTATTGAAGTTAAATCTTCTTTCTTTCGTCAAAAATTATGGTTAGGGTTAGAAAAAAAAATTCACTTTGTTTATTGTTTGTAGTTATCTTTATGCATCTTTGGTGGTATACCCATTAACATAGGAGTGATTGCACATATATATATATATATAATATGTAGAGGGTTAGTATGAAAGTTGTTAAGTGTTATTCTAATAACTCTTTTATATTTTCTCTATTTGTGTATAATATTTAGTGCTAGGTAATGTAGCTCAAATTTTCAATTAGTTTTGTGGCGTTATACATATTTTGCACAGATTATTGGTACCCATTGTCCTAAAAAATTCTACTTAATGTGGGTTTTCATTGTTTTGTCATTTATGTGTGATTCTTAAGTGTTATTCTAACACCTCTTGCAATTGTTACATAGATTGCTTGTCTTGTACCAATATGTTTCATGATATTATTTTTCCCTCATCTGTTTGAAACTACTTATAGCAAACTATTATTTGTCGTGACTATTTTGTCTAGATGGAAAATGTTATGTGTCTTGTATGAATATGTTTCATGATATTCTTTTTTTCTCAACTATTTGAAGTTCCCCATAACAAATTATTCTTCATGGTATTCTTTTTTTCAGTTCACCATACCAAACTATTCATTATCATAGTTTTCCTCTTCTATTCTCCATATTTTAAAGTTCTATGTAATGTGGGTTTTTGAATATTTGTCATATTCCTATAATTTTTAAGTGTTTTTCTAATAGCTCTTTTCCAATTTGCCTTTTTTGTCTCAACTGTTTGAAGTTCCCCATAAAAAACTATTCTTCATGATATTCTTTTTTCTAGTTCCCCATAGCAAACTGTTCATTATCATAGTTTGCCTCTTCTATTCTCTATATTTTAAAGTTCTATTTAATGTGGGTTTTTGAACATCTGTCATTTTCTTGTCTATAATATTTAGTAGAAAATAAGTGTTATTCTAATACCTTTTATATAATGATTCTACTTAGAGAAATTGTAAAAGAAATATTAGAAAAATAGTATAAGAATTAGAGGTGAACTATAGATGATCGACAACCCACATTAAACATATTGATATAAGACATCCAATCTATGTAAGAGTTAGCTTGCCAATTCAAAATCGCCCACATGAGAAAACGCTTACCGTTCTACTTCTACGTATTGAGGCAAGCAATTTGGCCACTGCTAGCGCATGCAAGTAGCAAGCTCCACTGATGCCATAAGCAAGCTTGCATAGTTTTTTGTAGGGAGCTTGAAAAAAATGAGGAAAAAGGAATATCATGAAACATATTGATATAAGATTCAAGCTAAATTTTTTGGTAGTAGATATTGAAGACAAATAGAGAAATTGTATAGGAGGTATTCGAACAACACTTATTAGGTACTAAATATTATAGACAAAATGCAAAATTGTATTGAATTTCCTGATACATGCACAAACACATTTACACATATATATATGTATTGAATTGTCTGATCCATATTTTAAAATATACATATAGGCAGATATATATATCCATATATACAGATGAAGACCATTGTGGCTCGTTTGACAATGCAACAAGAATTTATATATGGATATGTATATCTAAACATATGTGTATACTATTCTTATTCATATTTATGTAGACTATGATTTTAAAATAACATATATACGTATTATTTACGATGTGAGGAAATCACTGCAATACAATGATATTTCACACATAGTTCACATTGTATGTATAAATATATATATGTGTGTGTATGTATGTATATATATAAATATATATATATATACACATACATATGTAATATAAAAATATATGCATGTGTATATATATGTATATATGTAATATAAATATGGATTTTTCGAGCATCTGTTATTTTCCTATGATTGTTAAGAAATATTAGAAAAAAAGTATAAGAATCATAGGTGAACTATAGATGATCAACCACCCACATTAAACATATTGATACAAGACATCCAGTCTATGTAAGAGTTATCTTGTCAATTCAAAATCTTCCACATGGGAAAACACTTACTGTTATGCTTTTGTGTATTGAGGCAAGCAATCTAGCCACTATTAGCGCATGCACGTAGCAAGCTTCATTGCTTCCATAAGTAGGCCTAGGTATTTTTTTGTATGGAGCTTGAAACAAATGAGGAAAAAGGAATATCCTAAAACATATTGATAGAAGATTTGAGCTACATTTTTTGGCAATAGATATTGAAGACAAATAGAGAAATTGTATAAGAGGTATTCAAACAACACTTATTAGGTACTAAATATTATAGACAAAATGTGAAATCGTATTGAATTCCCTTATACATACACAAGCACATTTAACAAATGAAGACTACTATGGCTCGTTGACAATGCAACATGAATTTATATATTGATATGTATATCTAAAAATTTGTGTATACTATTCTTATTCATATTTATTTAGACTACAATTTTAAAAAGAGTTTAAAATAACATATATATACATATTATTTACGTTGTGAGGAAATCACTGCAATACAGTGATATTTCACATACAATTCATATTGTATGTATATATGTGTATGTATGTATCTATATAAATATATATTTATATACACATATATAAATGTATTATAGATATATATACATGTGTATATATGTATATATGTAATATAAATATGGGTTTTTCAGCAGATGTTATTTTCTTGTGATTGTTAAGTGTTTTCCTAATATCTCTTTTACAATTTCCCTTTTTGTCTTGAATTGGGTTTGCCAAAAGAAATGTGAGCAATAGAAGAGGCTTTTCTGAGTATTTTCTATCCTGTGAAAAGGTCAAAATACATCCTCTTGATTGTGCATCCTATGATCTTCTCCTAATCTAAGCCTCTTTTTTGTCTCTCGATTTCTATAATTTTCCTATGGTTCTTAAGTGTTTCCCTAAGAGTTCTTTTTTCAATTTCCCTATTTCTCTTTAATATTTAGTGCCAATTATTGTGTATAATATTTAGTAACGAATAAGTGTTATTCTAATACCTATCATACAATTACTCTATTTGTATTCAATATATATATGTGTATATGTATCTATCTATGTTTCAAAGCATTGATTTTCACATACAATTCACATTGTATGTGAATATATATGTATGTATATATATGTGTATATATAAATATATATATTTATATACACATATATATGTAATATAAATATATATACATGTGTATATATGTATATATGTATATATATATGTATGTATGTTTACCTAATAGTTCTTTTACAATTTCCATGTTTATCCATAATACTGAGTCCCAGATAATGCAACTTGAATTTAGAATTGACAAGCTACCTGTTACATAGATTGCTTGTCTTATATCAATATGTTTCATGATACTCTTTTTCCTTGATCTATTTGAAGCTCCCTGTAACAAATTATTCTATTATTCTTGTAAGAAGGATTGTTTTCAATTTTTTAAATTGTGACATTTTGGGGTTTCTGATGATGTGTCATTTTCTTGTGACTCTTAAGTGTTTTGCTATGATTTTAAATATTTCCCCAAAAATGTTTATATGTGGACATGTATGTGTGTGAAATTAATTACAAACAACATTCAAAGTGAAGAATCCAGTTCAAATGAAGAACGTAGTGCAAGTGAAGAAAATGATGTTACACCTTGTCAACATATTGATATAATTTTAGGTACGCTCGAATAAGCCTGAAACTGAAACTCTATCAGTATCTAAACAAGGTTTAACAACAATTTCTTCGCTAGGAATGGGTTCTTCATTTGAACTGGGCTCGATAAAATAAATGTGTCCAATAACATAGGTTTTGTGAGCATCTTTGATTCTACAATATGGTCAAAATACGCCCTCTTGATAGTGCATCCTATTATCTTGTTCTATTTAATGTTGGTTTTCGATCATCTGTCACTTTCCTGTGGTTCTAAAGTGTTTTCCTACTAGTTTTTTTTGTAATTTTCCTATTTGTCTTTAATATTTAGTGCCAAAATTTAGTGCCAATTATTGTGTATAATATTTAGTAACGAATAAGTGTTATTCTAATACCTATCATATAATTACTCTATTTGTCTTCAATATATACATGCATATATGTATCTATCTATGTTTCGAAGCATTGATTTTCACATATAGTTCACATTGTACGTGAATATATATATGTATGTATATATGTATATATAAATATATACATACACACACATATATATATGTATGTATATATATATATGTGAAAAAAGTTAGTGCAGGATTAAATTTGATGGTCATAAGGCTGTCGCAACAAAAAGAGGAGCTTAAATTTGATGGCCAAATGGTCGTCACCGCATTTTAATAACTAGGCTTATTACATGAAAAATTATTTTTTATATAAAAAAAACTTTTATTTTTTTATTTCAAAAAAATCATAAATAAAATACAGAAGAAATTGTTATTTGTTTTACATAAAAAAACAAACAATTTAAAAAAAAAAAAAAATGGCTGGCGGCCAGTGTACCACCGTTGGTGGTATTGTCAGACCGTTGATTGGCAGTAAGGCCGTCGACGTTTGACAATACGTTGACCAGCGTACAAAGGGCCCGCAGGCCTACGTATGTAGGTACCTACGGGTACCCTGTACCAGGGCCGACAAGCCCTTAAACTATGGTTTTTTTTTATTTGATTTTTTTAATAAAAAGTCAAAAAACAAAACATTACAACTTGTTTTTTTTGAAAAAAAAAAACTGACGAAAATAAAAATTTCGAAGAGTAAAAATATTTTTTTTTACTAGGCAGATAGACGACCATACGAGTAAAAAACATTTTCCCCTCAAATCAACTTTGTCCAAAATGGACGAATGAACAATCGATTTATGGGTTTTGGACCGCTGCGGACGCAATAGTGAGGTTCGTTTGGACTCAAAATGCTTTGAAATTGTAGGTGAATCCCTAGATCAAAAAATGCAAACCCTAAAACTATGAATGCCTAATCCAACCTTATAGCTCCAAATAGCTCCAAATTCTTCAAACAAGAATAGGCATGCAACAAGAAAGCTCTGATACCATGTAGGAGTTGTCAAAACCAACTTCAGACTCCAAGATCACCTACATGCAAATGGATACCTGTCACAAGGAAGAGAATGGATGGAGAAAACAAACAAGGGTTTGAAGCTCTGAAAAATGGAGAAATTATCTTATTAGAACAAAAAGGAATTATGAATATACAATGGGATCAATCCTTATAAAAGGAGATAATGCAAACCCTAAAGGAACCCTAATAGGAAAAACCCTAAAAGAAGCCCTAATAGGAAAACATTTAATAATTAATATAATTATTAAATGTCACTTTATGCAAACTAACGTGAAATCTTAAGAAGGGAATAAAGGTAACTTAATCAACACAATTAAGTTAAAACCTTAACTTTAACATATTTTTCTATAATACTAAGTGCCAAATAATGCAGCTTGAATTTAGAATTGACAAGCCAACTGTTACATAGATTGCTTGTCTTGTATCAATATTTTTCATGATACTCTTTTTCACTACTCTATTTGAAGCTCCCTATAACAAATTATTCTATTGTTCTTGTAAGAAGGGTTGTTTTCAATTTTTTAAATTGTGAAATTTTGGGGTTTCCATTCATGTGTCATTTTCCTGTGATTCTTTAGTGTTTTGTTGTGATTTTAAATCTTTCCTTGATTTTTTTTATATGTGGACATGTATGTATGTGAAATTACTTATAAACAACATTCAAAGTGAAGAATCTAGTTCAAATGAAGAACCCAGTGCAAGTGAAGAAAATGGTGTTACACCTTGTTGACACACTGATAGAATTTTAGGTACACTTGAACACGCCCCAAACTAAAATGCTATCAGTATCTAAACAAGTTGTAACAACAATTTCTTCACTAGGACTGGGTTCTTCATTTGAACTAGGCTCGACAAAATAAATTTGACCAACAACGAAGGTTTTTTTGAGCATCTTTGATTCTACGAAATGGTCAAAATACATCCTCCTTATAGTGCACCCTATGATCTTATTTTATTTAATGTTGGTTTTTGATCATATGTCACTTTCCTGTGGTTCTGAAGTGTTTTCCTAATAGTTCTTTTTGCAATTTCCCTATTTTTCTTTAATATTTAGTGCCAAATAATGTGGCTCCAATTTAGAATTGACAAGCCAACTGTTAGATAGATTGCTTGGCTTCTATCAATATGTTTCATGATATTCTTTTTTCCATAACAAACTATTCATTATCATAATTTTATGTTTAATGTGGGTTGTCAATCATCTGTCATTTTCCTATGGTTCTCAAGTTTTTTTCTAGAATTTCTTTTACAATTTTTTTGATTGTCTATAATATTTAGTGCCAAATAATGTAGCTCAAATTTAGAATTGACAAGCTAATTGTTACATAGATTGCTTGTCCTCTACTGAGGTTCTATTTAATGTGGGTTTTCAGTCATCACTCATTTACCTATGAGTCTTGAGTGTTTTTGTAATAGTTGGTTTACAATTTATCTATTTCTCTATAATATTTAGTGCCAAATAATGTAGCCCCAATTTTGAATTGACAAGCCAACTATTACACAGATTGCTTGTCTTGTATCAATATGTTTCATGATGTTGTTTTCCCCACTTGCCCATAATGAATTGTTCATTATTGTAGTTCACCTGTTCTATTCTCCATGTTTGAATATGTTTTGCTTAGCATGACACTTTACGAGTTCCTTATTCTATTTTCCTTGTGACAAGAATTGATTTTAACTTTCAAAATTGTAAAATTTTGTAGATTGGTAAAAACTACAAACATAACATTGACTTGTGCCTTTGAACTGGTCTCAATTTTTTTTTCTATGCCTATGTTTTTTTGCCCCTGCTTATTGGGGCTAGTTATTTGTGTGCATCTTTGCTACTATACACATTTCGTACAACTTACTGGTTCATATGGTTTTCATAAATTTAAGTTAAAATCCATTCAAAGGGAATGGTATGGAGTATGAACTGTATGTTAAAATTAATGCTTCCCAATGTTATTTTTGACTCTTTTCCCATGTATTCTTTTATAATTTGTCACATTACAACATTGAACACTACATTTACTTCCTTATGTGTCACCATACAACAACGCAACATGCATTAACCCTTCCATGAGCAAACAATAGTCATTCATGACAAGAGGAATGAGCTTGATGCATAAAGACTTCATGAAACAATTGATGTGATTAAGGAGTAGGGTGTCAAGATTACATAATTTTTCATGAAGTCTCTGCACATCAAGCTCATGCCATGTGATTGATAAACATGAAACTCTTTTCCCCTAATGAGCATGTTGTTTTTGCAGATAAAAATCTAGATAATTGTAATCATGGGTTATGTAGTTCACTGGCCAAATCTTTGTGAACCACATATTGTGCTTGAGATTACGAGGATGAAGAAAAGGAGGAGCTATTTTTTTGTATAAAGAGTGCATGTAGATGCTATGAAATTTGTGGTGTTTTTCATGACTTTATAATTCATGGCATTTGCTAGAAAATTACAAGTCATGTTGTTCACTATGGATTTTATAGCACTTTTGACTGCATACATTGTAGGGCAAGAGTGTTTTGGTGTATGTGCTTCAAATTTTTCCACATGATGATTATGTGCATTACATGTTGCATATACGTCTACTTCAGCATGGGTACTCCAAAAAATATATTCATCAATTCCAACTATTGTAAAATGCTACCATGCACATCCATTAGATAGCAGATTGGAGTGTACTACAAGTGTTGTGCTCCACAACCTACAATATTCAGCTTCTTGTTGTTGTTGTAAGTTGTGTTGCAATGTCTTTTTCCCGTTCCATACACATCTAACCAGCGAGATATATTTTGATAGATTCAAATAAAATGTTGCTTTACAATAATATTATGTTAGGCTCAATGCAAACATAGATGGACACGAAGATATGAAGCCCATCTATGGGACAATTTTTGCCTAAAAGATGGTTGTAACTATAAGCATAAAAAAGGTTTGTTTTATAAAATAATATTTTACTAAGTTATACATCTGACTCTTTTCTCCTTGCATGGCTAGATAGGCTCCAGTACATATCAAAATTAGGTATGTTTATAAATATATTTGTGTGCAATTTATACTTTGAAGCAAAACCTTTCATATTTCTTTGATGTCTTCCTTTTAACGATATTTGGGTATTTCACCCATAGAATTGGTTATGTTTTCAAACAAGGTCTCCCATATATTCTTCTTTCCCTATATTTATCAACATTATAGACAAGTCCCATCTTGCCCAATTCTTTATCAATATTCTCTTTTCTTTAAATTTATTGCAGGAAAAAGGATACTGCAAAAGAGGAAATCATCTATGAGAACACATATTTTTTTGGCAACTTCGTCATTGTGCAATATATGATATACATGCATGCATGAATTCTTACATGCACTAGAGCACAATAAACATAGTGAAAGGAAAATAGAGGTGCGAAATCGCTTTCTTAACGTTAATACAATAGAGAAGAAGTGAAAAGACCAATTTTAAAGCTTCTTAAAACAACTGAGATGAACACATATAGAGTAAAAGAGATAACAGGAAACAAACAATCACAGATAACACCTTATTTATGTGGGAAAACTCTTTTGGGAAAAAACCCACCACACCAAGAGAAGACACTTTGTATTACAGTAAAATAAATTACACACAAAGCTCACAATCCTCACTCTCTTTAAGTTAGCTCATAGCAACAGACATTAAGTATTATTTTTCACTCACTATTACAATACTTCTATAAGTATACAATGAATACAATGCACTCTTTTGTCTTACTACAACTTACTACACCATCACCCTTCAATTGATATAGGTCGATTGTAATCGACTGTACAAGTCTTACATCACATTTTACATTCCAACCAATCACATGTCTTAATGATGTATCGATCACCCAATCAAGTTACTTGATCTTTCGATCAATCTTCTCTACATCAGGTTGCCTAGGCATTAATTTCCTTGCCTTAATCAGATTCTGCCACCAACCAAAACACATCTTGCATTTACTACTTTCACCGCTCTAGATATCAACCAATCAAGTATTGATTTCTTTCCATATGTTGCCTTCCCATTCGCTCATCACTTTGACCATAAGTCAAAACAACCACCCAAGCTCCAAGCTTCTCTTACTGTGCCACTACCAAGCTTTGTGAGACCTCCTATGGTATGGCGGTTCCACCACCCAACCACAGATCCCTTCCAACACAGTCATAGTACCGAGGTAGTGGCTTGTTTGCCAGCCTACCGCTTAACACCGCATCACTGCCCAGCTCATCATGACCTTCCATGGTATGGCGGTGCCACCACTCAACCACAAGGCTAAGCAAAGCCTCCTGCAGTCTAGCATTAACCGCTTGTGTCGATCATTGAGCTCCACCGTGCTACTGAGCCCCGATCAGAAGACCTTGGCGACAAGGACGCAACTGTTAGCATTGACCACCATGGCTTACCGTGCCACCATGACATGGCCAAAAGGACATCATGGTAGGGTGGTAAGCGCTCTTCGTAGACCACTAGCCATTAACCGCAATCACTGTGACTCCACTGTGTGACTCCCATGATAAGGTGGTAACCGTCATCTTTGACAGCCGCCCTTCACCATGTTGTTGCATCATCAATGAAAAACCTCTATGGTAGGGAGGTAAAGCTTCACCTTGACTGTGCCCACCAACTACGCTACTGCTAGCCAGAGAAGGAGACTCTACGATATAGTGGTGACATCGCCCAATCGTGGATAGACCGAAAGAGGCCTGTGGTAAAGTAGTAAACCGCCAGACCGCACCTCTATGAAAGACTCTCAGCGGTAGAGAGGTAGAGGCTTAGAAAGATGATAATTTCACCAAGTATTTTAAGAGGTCCAAGCCAAAATTTGAGGCACATGTTCCCAACAAGCTCCCATTTGATGAAGACTTCCTGGCTTCCTCTAGACGTTGAAAAATTACTGACGATCATAGGCCCCAAGGCCCATCAAGTCTGTGCACCATATGAAGTTTTCCATGCTCACTAGCTTTGTTAATGCATTGGAATAATTCTTCAAGGTGTCAACCTTTTCCAAATAGATCTTTCCATCTTCCACCATGTCCCTCACAAAGTGATACTACACATCAATGTGCTTTGTCTTGGCATGGAAAGTTGGGTTCTTTGCCAAACAAATGGCACTCTGACTGTCACAACAAATTATGATTTTCCCTGCATTAAAACCAATATCAGAGCACAATTGACTCAGACAAACTACTTCTTTGCAAGCATGTGTTGTTGCCATGTATTCAGTCTCTGTTTTGGATAAAGTGACTACAGCTTGTTGCTTGCTCATCCAACTGACTACACCACCATTTAGCATGAAAGTGTATCCATTGGTGGATCTTCTGCTATCAACGTCCCCTGCCCAATCAAAATCAACATATCCATGAATGATGAGTGTTCTCTGTGATGCAACCAAATTCCCATGGTAACAAAGAGCATATTCTGAAGTCCCCTTCAAATATCTAAACACTCTCTTCACAACATCCCAATGCGTCCTTCCTGGATTTGCCATAAATCGGTTGAGAACTCCCACTGCTTGGGCAATGTCTGGTCTTGTACACACCATTGCATACATTAAATTTCCAACAACACTAGCATAAGGTACCCTGGTCATGTCCTCCATCTCAGTAGTAGATTTAGGATAGTCTTCAACATATATTTTTGTTCCTTGCATAACTGGAACTAGCTGCTTGCAATCATCCATACCAAATCTCTCCAGAACTGTATTGACATATTTACTCTGACTTACCCAAAGCTTTTTGCATGTTCTATCTCTAGTTATCTCCATCCCCGAAATGTACCCTACTGTACCCAGATCTTTCATTCCAAACTTTGCAAACAAATGAGATTTAAGATCAGAAATCATAGACTTACTATTTCCTATGAATAAAATATCATCCACGTACAGGGTAATAATAAGCACACAATCATTTTCATATTTATAATAAACACAATGATTAGATTTTGATCTCACAAATCCCATAGACAACACAAAAATGTCAAATTTTTGGTACCACATTGTAGGAGACTGCTTCAAATCATACAAAGATTTCTTTAATTTATAGACCAGACTTTGTTTACCTTTTTTAATGAAGTGCTCAAGCTAGGACATATAAATCTATTCTTCCAAATCTCCATGGAGGAACGTTGTCTTCACATCCATCTGTTCAATCTCTAAGTCATATGCTACTGCCAATGACAATGGAAATATGATAGGTTTCAGATTTTCTATAGGGGAAAATATTTCTCCATAATCAATTCCCTCTATCTGTGAAAAACCCTTTGCAACCAACCTTTCCTTATACTTTTCTATACTCCCATCTAGACCAGTCTTCTTCTTGAATACCCATTTACAACCAACGGGATTTCGCCCTTCAGGCAAGGGTACCAAATCCTAGGTTTCCTTTTTCTTCAATGATTCCATTTCATTATTCATGGCTTCCAACCAGAAATTTGAATCAGACCTGCTAATAGCTTCTTTTATAGTCCTAGGCTCATCAGTGCTAGTAATCAAAGCATAGTCACAATTCAAATCTAACGTAGAGAAACCATACCTATCAGGTTGTCATTTTTCACGTGTAGACCTTCTTATTGGTTGAGGTTGTGGTTCTTCATCTTCAAAACTCTCAAAGCTACTTGAACTCTCCTCAATTTCAGGTACACCATGTAGTTCCTCTTTTTTTGGAGTTTGAGGAATCTGAACTACATCATTCTTCTTTTCTCTTTTACCCGTCTCTAGCTATGGATCAACTACTGAAGGTTTCAATTCATGAAATATTACACTTATGTTGTACAGAACCTTCTCAGTATCAGGATTCCAAATCTCGTATCCCTTCACACCAATTCCATAGCCGATGATACATTTAACAGCCTTGTTCTCCAACTTTGATCTTTTCTCATTGGGCACATATACATATGCCTCACAGCCAAAAACATGAATATTTCTAAGAGAGGGATTCTTACCAGACCACACCTCCAAAGGTGTCTTCTCAACAAGAGAAGAACAAGGTGAACGATTTACCAGATAAAATGTTGTAGCCACAGCCTCAGCCCAAAACTTCTGCTCCAGACCAGCACTGCTCAACATACTTCTCACTCTCTCCTTTAGCATTTTGTTCAACCTTTCAACAACTCCATTCTGTTATGGAGTATAAGGTGTAGTTTTATTCCTTTTAATTCCATGGTCTATGCAGTACCTTTCGAATTTTGTAGAACAAAACTCATCGCCATTATCCATCCTCAAGCATTTAATTTTCTTTCTAGTTTGATTCTCTACCAAAGTTTAAAATTCTTTAAACCGACTAAACACTTCTAATTTACTCTTAAGAAAGTATATAAATGCCCTTCTCAAAAAGTCATAAATAAAGGAAACATAATATCTAGGCTTCGATAATGAAGGAACATTAACTGGACCAAACACATCAAAATTAACATAATCTAGTACACCAAAAGATTTATGAGGACTTGAATAAAATGAAACACGGTGTTGCTTTCCATAAATATAGTTTTCACAAAAATCAAACTCAAGGTTACAGTCATCAAGCCCTTCAACAAGATTTTTATTTTTCAAGGTTTTTAAACCTTTCTCACCTATGTGACCGAGTCTATGATGCCACAGAATGGTCTTCTTTGTTGGGAGTTTCACCTCCAAAGAATTTGCAGCTAGAGAAGCCTTTTCATCTTCCTCTATAGAAACAAATTTGCTTGACTTTACAGAGGCATTGTTACATTGAAAAGGACATGCATCCAGCTTGTACAAAGTACTAGTACGTACACCCTTAGCCAACACCATTGTGCCTCTAACCATCTTACATCCTTTACTCGAGAAATAAAATTCTACACCAACATCATTCATCTTACTGACAAAAAGTAGGTTACAAGCCAAACCTAGTATGTGCATTACGCCACCAATCCCTTTGATTCTACCATTAGGGAATTGTATCTTGACTCTTCCACGACCAACAATCTCTAATGTTGAATCACTCACTAGGTAAACCTTTCCACCATCATACTTCTTGTACTTAGTGAACCATTCTCTATGAGATGTCATGTGAAAGGATGCACCTAAGTCAACCATCCAGACATCATCTGATGCCTGAATCACTAGGGTTGCAATGAACGCATCTACATCACTTTGAGAAGAGTCATTGTCTGAAGCATTACTCTTCTTCTACTCCTCCTTACAATCCTTTTAGACATGACTAGGCTGCCCACAATTCTAGCATTTTACCTTGGAATTTTTACTAGGAGACTTTGATCTCCGTACAAATTTAGATTTGGACTTCCTATCCTTCTTCTTGTCTTTCTCCTTCGATCTACCTAGAATAGAAAGGGCCTCTTTGGCCATCTCAGAAGACTTCCTCTGCATCTCTTCAGACAACAATGAGGCAACAACGTCTTCCATCTTGAAAGTAGTGTTCGTACTTCCAATATCCATTACAAGATGATCCCAAGTGTCTGGTAACGAACATAATAGGAGCATGCAACAATCCTCCTCATCAATCTTTACACCCATAGACACCAACTAAGCAACACTCATGTTAAACGAGTTTAGATGGTCTGCAACAGATGCACCTTCTTCCATCTTCAAGGAGTACTTCTTCCTCAGGAATAACTTATTTACTAGAGACTTTCCCTGATAAATATCACCAAGATTCTTCCATAATGAAGCTGTAGACTTCTCCTCATGGACGTTCAGGAGTACAAAATCAGCCAGACTAAGTCTTATTAGACCTCTCACTTTTGTATCTACAAGGTCCCAATCTTCTTGCTTCATACTTTGTGGCATAATTCTAGACACAACAACCCAATGGTCTCTATCCACAAGAAAATCTTTCATTTTGAGTTCCATAACTCAAAGTTTCCACCATTGAGTTTTCCAATCTCTACTCTACCTGATGTACTCGCCATCTCAAACAGAACTAAGTTCTAACTTTGGAATACTCCCACCGAAACAGTATTAGCACAAAAAACCAGCCTTACTAACAAGGATAACACAATTGGCCAAGCTCTGATACCACTTGAAAGGAAAATAGAGGTGTGGAATCTCTTTTCTAATGCTAATACAACAAAGGAGAAGTGAAAATACCACTTTTAAAGCTTCTTAAAACAACTAATATGAACACATATAGAGTAAAAGAGATAACATAAAACAAACAATCACATATAACACCTGATTTATGTGGGAAAACCCTCGTTTCAGGAAAAAACCCACCACACCAAGAGAAGACACTTTGTATTACAGTAAAATAAATTACATACAAAGCTCACAGTCCTCACTCTCTTTAAATTAGTTCACAGCAGCAAACATTAAGTATTATTTTTCACTCATTGTTACAATACTTCTATAAGTATACAATGAATACAATGCACTCTTCTGTCTTACTGCAACTTACTACACCATCACCCTTCAATTGAATTATGTCAATTGTAATCGAGTGTGCAAGTCTTACATCACATTTTACATTCCAACCAATCGCATGTCTTAATGATGTATCAATCACCCAATCAAGTTACCTGATCTTCTGACCAATCTTCTCTGCATCGAGCCGCCCAGGCATTAATTTCCTTGCCTTAATCGGATTCTTCCACCAACCAAAACACGTATTGCATTTACTGCTTTCACTGCTCCAGATATCAACCAATCAAGTATTGATTTCTTGTCACATGTTGCCTTCCCATTCGCTCATTGCTTTGACCATAAGTCAAAACAACCACCCAAGCTCTGAGCTTCTCTTACCATGCCACCGACAAGCCCTGTGAGACCTCCTACGGTATGGTGGTTCCACTACCCAACTGCAGATCCCTTACAACACAGTCGTAGTACCGAGGTAGTGGCTTGTCTTCCAACCCACCACTTAACACTACGTCACCACCAAGCTCATCACGACCTTCCATGGAATGGTCGTGCCACCACTCAATCGTAAGGCTAAGCAAAGCCTCTTGTGGTCTGGTGGTAACTACCTGCACCGACCATCGAGCTCCATCATGCTACCGGGCCCCGACCGCAAGACCTCCATGACAAGGAGGTAACTGTTAGCATTGACCACCACGGCTTACCGCACCATCGTGACATGGCCAAAAGTCCATCGTGGTAGGGCAGTAAGCGCTCTTTGCAGACTACCAGCCATTAACTATAGCCACTACGACTCCACTATGCAAGTCCCACGATAAGGCAGTAACCATCATCTTTGACTATCGCCCTTCACCATGTTGTCACATCATCATTGAGCAACCTTTGTGGTAGGGAGGTAAAGCTTCACCTTGAATACGCATGTCAACCGTGCTACTGCTAGCCAGAGAAGGAGACTCTGCGGTATGGAGGTGACACCGTCCAACCATGGACAGACTGATAGAGGCCCACGGTAAAGCAGTAAACTGCTAGACCACGCCTCTATGAAAGACTCTCAGCGGTAGAGAGGTAGAGACTTAGAAAGATGATAATTTTGCCAAGTATTTTTAAAGGTCCAAGCTAGAAGTTGAGGCACCTGTTCCCAACACATAGTCTATTGTACACATTGCATTTTTCCATGTCTCTACAGTTATCTTTTCAGCTTATGGGTAAAATTATCTATAGGCATCTCTTTATCTACATATCCATATTTTTAAAGTTGTTACACGAAAAAAATACTACAATATAAGAAATCATATATGCAAACAACAAAATTTCCCCTACTCCATTATGTGATATATGATATGGCTCCATTAAATTTTTGATGGACCTTGCATACTTTCCTTGCTCAGGGGTTTGGCTAGAGCCCATGAGGCTTCATCATGTCAATATGGCAGGGAGGAGAACGAGCATGGGTTTTGTGGTTTTTCCTTGCACCGTCATACATTGGTTGCTACAAATACACAACATATTGTATTTTGGCGACTGTATTTCTCCATGCCTATACAACTATCCTTTTAGCTTGCTAAATCAACTATTTAAACCTGGTTCTTTATGATGATACCTATTTTCTTTAGGTTATTACAACAATTATATGATGCAATCCCAGCTATTTTTATGTAAATAAAACCTTTCCCATCTCTTTAAACTTATACACAGGTTAAAAAATTTGAAACATATTGATACAAGATTCAAGCTACCTCCTTTGGCGGTAAATATTGAAGACAAATAGAGACTTGTATAAGAGGTATTAGAATAACAATAATTTTCTACTAAATATTATAGACAAAAAACCACATTAAATAGAGCTTTAAAATATGGAGTATAGAAGAGGGAAACTACAATAATGAACAGTTTGTTATCGCGAACTAAAAAAAATAATATCATGAAAAACAGTTTGTTATTGCGAACTTCAAATAGATGAAGGTAAAAGAATATCATGAAACATATTGGTACTAGACATATAACATGTTCCATCCAAACAAAATAACACATACACAGACCCAAAAAAATTGAAAGCGATGCAAAGGTACAGGTCAATGCCATATTTGTACTTTATACCAATCTATAAAATTTTAGAATTTTGAAAGTTAAAGAACAATAATTCTTTTACGATCCTGACCTGACCTGATCCTGATCCTGATCTGATCTGACTGACCTGACCTGGATCCTGAGGAGGATCGAGGAATGGATGGAGGCCGGAAGGACGGAAGGAAGGAAGGAAGGAAGGAAGGAAGGAATGGAATGGAAGGAATGGACGGAATGGAAGGAAGGAAGGAATGGAAGGAAGGAATGGAAGGAATGGAAGGAAGGAAGGAATGGAAGGAATGGAATGGAAGGAATGGAAGGAATGGATGGAATGGACGGAAGGAAGGACGGAAGGAATGGAAGAAATGAAGGAAATGTCCGCCCATCCCTCTCCCTCTCCCTCTCTCCCTCTCCCTCTCCCTCTCCCTCTCCCTTTGGTCTATGTGTGTACAAATCAGATATCTGATTTGATTCGAATATCCGATTTGTCAAACTTCATTGTGCAGAGGTGAAATCTTACCGTTGAAGAACATGTTTTACAAATCGCATATCCGATTATATCTGATATTCGATTATATTGGATATCGGATTTGTGGGCCATAGAAAACCCCATGTGATTCGTTTTTGTGCATTCCAACAGACCCTACATTCTATTTGCAGCACTTTGCAGGTGATAAACACGTGGTTTCAAATAGGAAGAGACAAATATAAACTTTTTGGAGCATCTTGTACTCAAATTTGTCATACATAATGAATTTTTAGCATCTTTTGTTTGGTATAATGGGGAGCAACAGTCGTTAGAAGAAAAAACGTAAGAGAAAGCTGACAAAAGAACAAATTGAAGGATATAGACAAAGAGATAGAGAAGGTCATAGGAAGAAAAGACAAGGTATGTTAAATATTGGCGAACCTGAGCCCTATGGTATTTCAAGTGAAGAGGAAATTGAATATGTTCAAGGTGAAAATGTAGAACATGATATTGAAATTGGGAATGAAAATGTTCAAATTGATATTGAAAATTTTCAAGGTGAAAATGTTGGAATTGAAGATGTTGAACATGATATTGAAATTGGGAATGAAAATATTGAAATTGATAATGAAAATGTTGGAATTGAAGATGTTGAACATGATATTGAAATTCGGAATGAAAATATTGAAATTGACAATGAAAATGTTGGAATTGAAGATGTTGAACATGATATTGAAATTGGGAATGAAATTGTTCAAATTGATATTGAAAATGTTCAAGGTGAAAATGTTGGAAATGAAGATGTTGAACATAATATTGAAGCAAGTGTAAATTATGTTTCACCAGATTACATGAGAAATGAAGAACCTTGTGTGGAAGAAAGATGTATTCCAAATTCAAGACCTTCAAGGACCCCTAAATGGTTAGTTGAAATTGATGATAACATTATAAACAATTTTGAAGGCAAGAGGTCAACACGAACTATTCGGTTGTGGGATAGAATAATTTTCAACCAATATTTTAGTGATAAGAAATTGACCGAGCAATGCCAACTTTTGGTACAATTGCTAAAGATGCAAAAGATGAGACCTTTGCTAGCCAAATTGAAGATTCGTTTGAACAAGAGGACCAAAAAAAATTCTATTATTGTCAAAAATATTTTTAATGCTCTCAAGTCTATTGGAAAAAATAACAAGGAAAAAGATAAGAGAGCTGCTCAGAGAGCCATTACCACCACCCTAGTAAACCATCAATTGAAAAAGGCTCGCTTTATGAGACAAACTTGTATTGATTTTGACTTAAATCGTAAAATTTTGGATAGAGCACTTGCAAGAGGAGAAAGAATAGATGATCCTCTTCAAAATGATACATAGGCTTTTGCCAAAAGGCTTACACGTGTTGATCAGAACCTAACCGATAATGTAAAGCAGACAATTCAGAAATTTTGGCATGATAACTCTAGAGTATCACCCAATGCAAAGGATGTTTTAAAGTTAAGAATTGGCAGTCGCGACCATACACCGCATCCTAAAAATTTCTTGGAATCAAGCCAAAGAATGTTGCTCAAAATTTTTATTCAAACACACCCACATATGGAAATCTCGCAAAGAACTTTTGAAGGTTTGAAGCCATTTTATTGTGTGCCTATTAAGATTCATAATACTTGTTGTTGCAAATACCTCATGGAGTTTTCAATGTACCATGAACTATTATGCTATATCCGTTCTACTTTGCATACTAATGAAATGTTGCAGGTGTGTGGTGCAATGCATCTTCCGAAATCATCAAGGGACTTGCTAGATCTATTTTTATGTTCTAGGGATGATGGTTCCTTTTTCTATAGAAATGATTGTTTAAATGCGAAGTTCTCACAATGTGGTGGCTTGTCAAATTTTGTTCAATGTTTTCATGAGGGTTCCGAACATGAATTTGGAAAGAATCTTGTTGAGGAAAAGAGATATGAGATAGTCAAATATACTTTGCAGAGTGGAGGTGAAGGTTCTAGATGCGAGTTGGTTACAAAAGAATGCAGTGTTGCTGATTTTATTTTAGATTTTAAGGACAATCTTTTCTACAAATATGCAAGGCATAGTCATAGGTCTCAGTGGTTGGATCAACAATTCAGGATATGTAAGGACTCTTTTCCGATTGGCACTATTATATCAGTGGCTGATTTTCCTGAAAACTACACATTGCAACCACAAAATGAGGTACAATCTCAGTATTACAATTCCATTCAGATTGCTATTTTTGTCCATGTAACGTTTAGACATGCACCTAATAGTACAAAGGAGGATCGAAAGATAATCAAAGAGTATCATTTTTATATGAGTGATGATAGATCTCAATCATCCGAGTATGTCCAACATTGTTTCGAGAATTTTTTTGAGTTCTTGCAAGAACATAATATAGCATTGGGCTGACATCTCATTTGGTCAGATAACTGTACAGGTCAATTAAAAAATGCTTGTATGTTTTATTGGTTGAGTAAAATGAATGTAGAGAGGGGTGTACCTAATATTTTAAGTTTTTTTGAAGCTGGGCATGGGAAAGGGGAGCATGATGGAGTAGGTGCATGTGTAAAAGGAGCTCTAGTTAAGGATAAATTGAAGATTTCAGGAGCAAAATTCAATGATGCATGTTCTATTGTTGATTGGTGTAGTTCAACATTGTCACAAGGAGGGACACTTGATTCAAAAATGCACAGATTCTTTTGGTTGGTTGAGGAGGGTACAATGGGAGGTAGATTGGATTGCGATAAAATCAAAGATTCTTCAAAGATGCATTCGTTTCGAAGCTCAGATGCAAGCACATGGACCATTTGGACACGACAATTGGCTTTTTTTTGTTAGAGTTGTATTCAGTGCGAGTGGGATCAATGTGAGTCAAGTGATTGGGTGGATAAATGGGTTCCACAGCATCTAACTCCTTTATCTCAAACTATATCCATGAAAAATTACACAATGGAAATTTCACTTGATTACGACTGGCTTTCAGATCTACTACATCCAGGACATGTTTTTGCAGTTGTTGCACCGTAGGGGAATGAAGAGAGATCAGAATATTGGTTGGCTCGATGTGTGCGGGTAAAGCACAAGCTAACACAATCGATGGAAGATGATGATGGGTTCGTGTATCCTACAGGTTCAGTTGTGGTTGCAGGAACTTGGTTGCGAACATACATGACTAGAAAGAATGGCATACCTACATTTGAAGACTACGAGAAACACAAAACCATTCTCATGTATTCACACCTTGTTATAGCAACAAATGTTAAGTTGTTGAAGCATCATGCCAAACCAAAGAAAAAAAAACTATGGACACTTAGTAATGTTGATCATGAAGCAATATTGGATACTCTTAAGCAAAGAGATGACCCTTCAGGGACACTTGAATAGCATATTGAAGAATGGAAAGTACAATTCTTAAGCCTCTTTTTTGTTGTGACAATATAGATATATCATTTGACAAAATTTACAATATTCTTGGCACGATTGATCATGGACCTGCTGCAAAAATAGCCAACTCTGATCCTTTCAAAGAGGTATGTGACATATTACTTTAATATAGATTGGTTATTCAAAGCATCTTTTATAGTTTGCATTACCAATTCATCATCATTCACGATGTTTAGATTAATATAGATTTGTTAGTCTAAGCATATTTTTTGTTGTTACAATATAGATTTATCATTTGAAAATTTTTGCGATATTCTTGGCACGATTGCTCATGGACTTGCTGCAACAATAGGCAACTTTGATCCTTTTAGAGAGGTATGTGAAAAATTACAATAATATCGATTGGTTATTCTAAGCATATTTTCTATTGTATGTAGTTTAACTGCTACCTTGATAGTTTGTGCTGGTGCTTGTCACTCGAAAATGACAACATACTACTCTTGTGGAAGACTATGCCTTGAATGCCTCAAATAGGCAAATTTTGTAAAAATTGAATTTTGAAATGTGAAACAATGTAAAAAGGTCATAACTGTGTATAGGCATATTCTATATCTAGTGATGTTTTTTGAAATATGGTTCAAATGTATGCCATTGTATAAAGGGTATGTTTGAAATTTAAAAAGATTTTTGTACTTAATCGAGCTACAACTGGAGGTTTTCTTCCTGGTTCTTTCCTGTCGGTATGCTTGTTTGAACTAGGTTTTGTAATATCTCCTATTTATATATAACAAATTATAGTGGCTTGCCACTTTTTCGAAAAACAAAAAAGTAAAAAGTTCATTGTGAATTTCATTTTCCATGTAATTGATTCAAGTTGATTGGGTAAGATTTTTCTGATGCAAGAGCTAGGACTTGCAGAATCTTGATCCAACCTTAAATATTTTTTCCCCCACATTTCATTGACATTAGCACTTTGGACTCTTAAGGGAAACGCCGCTCCAAGGCAATTCAGAGCGATTCGACGTATTTGGGTGCAAGAGAGAGCCATACCTAGTGTAAACGTACCCATCCAAACATGTTGGAAGAGTTCATTGGGTTGTACAAGCTCAAGAATGAAATTTGCACCACTTTGCAACTTTACACTGCTTGCATCTAGCAACTTTTCCCTCAACTGAAAACTCATCACCACGGGAAAATACCTTTGAGATAGAAAAAACCAAGAGAGGTTATTGTACATGGTCTCAACACAATCCCATATCCTTAGAGAAGAGTCTGTAAGCATCACGGTTTCTGATAAATAGTCCGTCAAATTTTTCTGCCTTTTAGCACTTTGGACTCTTAAGGGAAAACGTCGCTCCAATGCAGCTCAGAGCGATTCGGCGTATTTGGGTGCAAGAGAGAACCATACCTAGCGTAAACATACCCATTCAGATGTGTTGGAATAGTCTGTTGGGTTGTACGAGTTCAAGAAGGAAAGTTGCACCACTTTGCAACTTTACACTACTTGCATTTGGCAACTTTTCCCTCAACTGAAAACTCATCACCATGAGAAAACGCCTTTGAGATAGAAAAAACCGAGAGATTTTATTGTAGATGATCTCAACACGATCCCATATCCTCTGACGAAGAGTCTGTAAGCATCACGATTTCTGAGAAATAGTCTGTCAAAGTTTGTTGCCTTTTAGCACTTTGGACTCTTAAGGGAAAATGTCGCTCCAATGCAACTCAGAGCGATTCGACGTATTTGGGTGAAAGAGAGAACCATACCTAGCGTAAATGTACCCATCTGGATGTGTTGAAACAGTTCGTTGGGTCGTACGAGTTCAAGAATGAAAGTTGCACCACTTTGAAACTTTACACCACTTGCATTTGGCAACTTTTCCCTCAATTGAAAACTCATCACCATGGGAAAATTCCTTCGAGATAGAAAAAACTGAGAGAGGCTATTGTAGATGGTCTCAACACGATCCCATATCCTCCAATGAAGATTTTTTAAGCATCATGATTTCTGAAAAATAGTCTGTCAAAGTTTGCTGCCTTTTCACACTTTGGACTCTTAAGGGAAAACGTCACTCCAATGCAGCCTGGAGAGATTCGACGTATTTGGGTGCAAGAGAGAACCATACCTAGTGTAAACGTACCCATCCAGATGTGTTGAAACAATTTGTTGGGTTGTACAAGTTCGAGAATGAAAGTTGCACCACTTTGCAACTTTATACTACTTGCATTTGGCAAATTTTCCCTCAACTGAAAACTCATCACCACTGGAAAACACCTTCGAGATAGCAAAAACCGAGAGAGGTTATTGTAGATGGTCTCAACATGATCCCATATCCTCTGACGAAGAGTCTGTAAGCATCATGGTTTCCGAGAAATAGTCCGTCAAAGTTTGCTGCCTTTTAGCACTTTGGACTTTTTAGGGAAAATGTCGCTCCAATGCAGCTCTGAGCAATTCGACGTATTTGGGTGCAAGACAGAACCATAAATAGCATAAACATACCCATTCGGACATGTTGGAACATTTTTTTGGGTCATACGAGTTTGAGAATGAAAGTTGCACCAGTTTGCAACTTTACACTGCTTGCATTTGGCAACTTTTCCCTCAACTGAAAACTCATCACCACGCGAAAATGTCTTCAAGATAGCAAAAACCGAGAGAGGTTATTGTATATGGTCTCAACACAATCCCATATCCTCCAACAAAGAGTTTGTAAGCATCGCGGTTTATGAGAAATAGTCCATCAAAGTTTGTTGTCTTTTAGCACTTTGGACTCTTAAGGGAAAACGTTGCTCCAATGCAGCTTGGAGCGATTCGGCGTATTTGGGTGCAAGAGAGAACCATAACTAGCGTAAACATACCCATCTAGACATGTTGGAATAGTCCATTGGGTTGTATGAGTTCGAGAATGAAAGTTGCACCACTTTGCAACTTTACACTGCTTGCATTTGGCAACTTTTCCCTCAACTAAAAACTCATCACCACGGGAAAATGCCTTCGAGATAGAAAAAACCGAGAGAGGTTATTGTAGATGGTCTCAACACAATCCCATATCCTCAGATGAAGAGTTTGTAAGAATAACGGTTTCTAATAAATAGTATGTCAAAGTTTTCTGCCTTTTAGCACTTTGGACTCTTAAGGGAAAACACCGCTCCAATGCAACTCAGAGCAATTCGGCGTATTTGGGTGCAAGAGAGAACCATACCTAGCATAAATGTACCCATCTGGATGTGTTGGAATAGTCTATTGGGTTGTACGAGTTTGGAAATGAAAGTTGCACCACTTTGCAACTTTACAGTACTTGCATCTGACAACTTTTCCCTCAATTGAAAACTCATCACCACGGGAAAACACCTTCGAGATAGCAAAAACCGAGAGAGGTTATTGTAGATGGTCTCAACATAATCCCATATCCTCAGACGAAGATTCTGTAAACATCATGGTTTCCAAGAAATAGTCCGTCAAAGTTTGCTTCCTTTTAGCACTTTGGACTTTTAAGGGAAAACGTCGCTCCAATGCAACTCAGAGCGATTCGACATATTTGGGTGCAAGAGGTAACCATACCTAGCATAAACGTACCCATCCAGACGTGTTGGAACAGTCCATTGGGTCGTACGAGTTCGAGAATGAAATTTGCATCACTTTGCAACTTTACACCTCTGTAGAGATTTAGGGATGTCCTCTTCAGATCACTCTATTCTGAATAGGTTTGCGGAGCTACCAATGTTAAATCCAAGTTGACTAAATTTGAGAAAATCGTATCCTAGTAAACATGATAGAGGTCCCATTTCTTCTTGAATGCAAGAGAACCATCTAACCCTTTATCTCCATTCCTCTTGAAGCATCTTTTCTTTCCTCTTCCTTCCTTCTTCGAGGATTGAGCGGAAAGAAAATGAATGTCTTCATTTGTAGGGCTTCATCCAATACCTCTCGCAACCAACCTTGACTCCTTTTGAATACAGTTAGCTCTCAACTGATCAAACTTGAGAAGTTTTTATCTCACACCGATTCCTTGAATGTAAGACTCCCAAGATGAAGGAAGACCATTAAGAGCCAACATGGTCAAATCTTTGTCATCAACAATATGACCATTTCTCTCGTTGTGTTCAACTTAGATATCAGATAATACAACTGAAAGCACTCAAAAAATGAAACACATAAGACAATAAACACAACATGAAATTTTCTTACAACTCAAGCCCAACTCATGGCTAAATTGGATACAATGAATAATAGCACCTCTCGTAGATGCAAAGATACAATCGAATATGCTTCTCCTTGAAATTGGCCTACTACTACAAGATGAAGCATTGTTGCTCAAGTACAAATTTTTTCTTGGAATGCAAATTATGTTGAATGAACTTGATTGATGAAATGAACAAACATCACCTTGTATTTATACAAAATAAGGTGACTCTTCAAGGAGGTTGGCCTCTCTTGAAAATAATAAATTACAAAATAATATCAAGGAAGGTCGGCCTCATCCATTTAAATAAAATGAGTATAAATTAAATAGCCATAGGCTATCATTTAATTTATTTCAACTTAATGTGATTGCTATCATGTATGAAAAATGTGGTAGCATAGACAAGGCAATGGACTATTTGAAAAAAAGCTTCAAAGAAATGTGGTCTCATAGAATTCAATGACAAACAAATGCAATTGACAACTGCTCATAGTTTTTAGTTATGCAATGTGAAGTAATTGTATAACTGCTTAGGTTGACTTTGTTAGAACTATATTTTAATTAAAAAAATTTCATCTATGAACATCCAGTTGTTAGTTATGCAATGTGAATTAATGATTTGAGTTTGAAAGATGTGTAATGCAATGTAATCAACGATATAAATATAAACTACATAATATAACCATTCAGTTTTAAGCTATTGTACATTGATATTTAACCATTGCTCAAGATAAAATTTTCAAAGAGTTTAATCATGCACATGAGGAAAAAAATAAATTTTGATTATCAACTTCTATATATCAAATTATCCAATAATCAAGTGTATGTCCATATACAAAAATGGCATCAACGCCAACTCCAACAAATTTTTACAAAATGTGGCATATGCCATCTCAATATGTATTCAAAATTTACATGCCAAAATATCTATCTCATCCTAAACTACTAGTGGATCATCAAAATGGAGCCTCTTTGAAGCACTCGTTAGCTCTGAAGGTAGCTGCACTAGAAAAATTCAAACCACAATTGAGATTAGTTATACTATATAATTTAAAATTGAATAATTAACATCAAAATCAATATACATTGAATTTTAATTGAACTCTAAAATTGAAATCTTGATTACCTGAAATATACGTCTCTTCAAAGGGTGAGGAATCCTAGAATATACCAAATCAGCTTTTGAAATGCCAATCTATATATGTGAACAAAAACATAAAATTGATCCAAGTTAGCATACGATTATTGGTAATAGGAACTTATTTACCAAACACAAAATAAAATAAGCACATACCTCTTTAGGTTGATCTTTTTCTTTATCTCCTTCAGGTGTTTCGACACCTCCTCCTTGAGGTGTTTCAACACCTACTCTTTGAGGTGTTCCAATAACTACTCCTTTAGGCAGTGTGTCCCTTGTCATCATATTTGTATAACTCATAATTGCCTGTACATAAAATTGATAAGTACATATGAAACTACCAATCTATGTCGATGTATGTATAATCAATATAAGATCTTTAAAATATTAATTCAATCCAATTTGAGTTCAATTACCTTCCCCTTATCTAGATTTGCACCTCCATAGTTTGGATGATGTTGCACCTCACTCACACTAGGTATTTCCTACAGGAGGAAAACAAGATAAACATATAAGTTATTATATAATTTCATTAATGACAATTCAAATGACAAGCAAGTATATAATATAAAATGTAAACGAGTAAGTGCGAAAATATATACTACATGTGTGTCCAAGCCAAATGAAATGGCCCTAAGGGTGCTATCAGTCACCCGTGTGAGATCCTCCTTAGACATCAACTGTTAAATAGACCATGTAAATAAATATTAGTACTTGATACTACCTCTTATTAATATTCATTTAAAAAAAAATGCAAGTTATGAAATTACAACTTAAATCTTACCTATGTCACTATTCCAGCATCTCCCTCTCTAGCAGGAGAGGACTCTATAGAGTGCGCTCCACTCCCATGCGAGTGATCTATAATTTCCACATCATGGAGGTCATAATCAGAAGTGTCCAAGGGATGCTCAGCGGGTTGTACAAGAGGACCCAAGCATATCTAGCGGAACATAGTGCAAGTATGTGGACCTGAGGAGGATGATGTAGCAGCAATCAAGCCTTCACCAACATCACCAAAATGTGGCTGAGCTACTATAGAAGCATGTGAAACCAAATGACCACTCAAAGAGTGAATAGCCTGAATAGTCTGTGTGGATGCATCCTAGATAATCTCTGGATGATAAATTGGAGGTGGCAGAGGAAGGGGAGGAAGGGGAACATTTGGGCGCGGGACTACTCTAACTGCCTCTGGTCTATCCTGGGGCATACCTCCACCGACACCCTGGAAGGGTTTAATGTCAAAGTAATTGACATGATGCCCTAACACAAACTCAGCATATAATTTTTTAATAAAGTAAAATGGTATGTTGGAATTATTGTTCGGTGGTTTATCAAAAACCATACACCAATGATCCCAAAAGTTAGCTACAATGTCCCTATGCATGCACCATTTTATGGAAAGTTTTGTTTTATTAACATTCACTGGCAAACCAGTGCGAGGGTCAATGAATAAAGAGGCTATTTGGGCTTTGGTTATTTGGAGATCTTTCACATCATCATAAGACAATCCACATCAATAATATTCCCTCATGTCTTCTCGACACGAATAAAAGGAATTATGTTAGGTGGAGAGGGTTTCTATATTTTTAATTATTTCCTTCAATGTGTTTGTCATATCTCTCAATTGAGGCATTGTCTGATAAATTTCACAAATGCTCCTCAATTGCCCCAATTTTTCACCAATTAAGTCTTCAATTGGTGGCTACGGAGGTGGTGGAGCATTTGGCTGCGGAGGTGGTGGAGCGTTTGGCATTTGTGGATTTTGATTCGCAGCCATAATACCTGATTAAAGTTAAAAACTAATTAAACTAATTGAAATTACACAATATAATTTATAAATGAAATTATTGTAAAAAAACCCTAGTTTTTAATAAAAATCCAAAAAAAACCATACTTTTTCACAAAAAACAATAACAAACTCTTATTTTTGATAAAAATTCATCAACAACACTAATTTTTAATCAAGATCCATTTCAAAACATTAAGTTTTAATAAAAAATCAATGTAAACTCTAGTTTTTTTTTTAAATCAATAGAAAACCCTATTTTTGAAAAAAAATTAATAAAACCTATTTAAACTTAAAAGAATCTACTTGAAAAATCGATTACAAGATTGAAAAAACCAAATAAATACCTTTGAAATCGGATATCTGATCAAAGTGGATATCGGATTTGGGTTTTTCCTTTTGTGCCCGCGTCAAACTATGAGAAATGAAGTTAAACAGTCGGCTGTTTTTTTTATATACAGTTTCTAGAAATCGGATATCCGATTTGTGGAAAATAGGTTTGGTTTTTGGGTCGGGTAAATGTACTGACACCCGAACCTAGAAAATTCAACTCGACATTTTCGCGTTTTTGAGCCGATCCAAAACGTGATTTTTTCTCATTGCCACTTTTTGGCCCATCATGATCCTGCACATACATATATACATATATACATATATGTATACATATATACATACATATATATATGCTAAATTCGAGCTCCATTATTTTTCGTCAAGTTGTCATGTAGTAAAAACAAGACTACAATATTAGAGATCCTATTTGGGAATGCTCGTTTTATGCCAAATTGGTTATTGTCTGGTATATGATAAAAGTCCATCAGATCTTCGATGAACCTTACCTGCCTTTTTTGCTCGAGGGTTTGGCTAGAGCCTATGAGGCTTCATGATGGCAATATGGTAAGGGGGAGAACGAGTGTGGGTTTATTTCTTTCACCTTCCAACGTCGTCTATTTGTTGTTGCTTATATACATGGACACAATTTTTTGACACATACTTCTCTGCCAAAAAATAAACTCTATTCTATCCATTACATTTTCCATAGTTTCCTCAACTCTCTTTTCAACTTCCTTGATAGATCGCTTATACACAACTCTTTGCCAAGATGCCATGTATTCAAAATGTTTCATTTTATCTCTTTCTATTTACAATAGATAATGCTGACCTCTTTTACTCTATATCTATATTATTTACGTTATAATACTGCACAAATACAATAGACATTCAAGAAAATTAGTGTGTTGTAAATTCTCTATCTCAAATTCTTTCATGCTCCAAAAAATTGATACAATGTTGCTCACCCTTGTTAAACACCAAGAACATTACATGTAAGTACATAACTTTTCCATTTTCAATAAATAGATTCGGTAAACCAATTGTAAATATTATTAATTATTTTTAGTTTCACATTGTCTATATTGATTTCTTAACTTTTTTCCTAATATTTCTTTTACAATTCCCCTTTCTACCTATAATATTTAGTGTCAAATGATGTAGCTTGAATCTTGAATTGACAAGCCAACTATTACACAACTTGCTTGTTTCAATATGTATCACACTGTTCATTCTTTTGGTTTTCCATAATAATCTACTCCTTATCGTAGTTTGCCTCTTTTATTTTCCATACTTTAAAGTTCTTAAGTGTTTTGCTAACAACTCTTTTATAAATTCTCTATTTGTCTATAATATTTAGTACCAGATAATGTAGCTCGAACCTTCAATTAACAAGCCAACTTTTAAGTACATTGATTGTCTTGTATTAGCCTATTTAATGTGGGTTTCTGACCATCTATCACTTACCTGTGATTCTTAAGTGTTTTTCTAATGTTTTAGAATTTCTCTTTTTTTATTGTGTGATATATGATAAGAGTCCTTGAGATTTTCCATGGACCTTACCTGCCTTCCTTGTTTGGGGGTTTGGCTAGAGCCCATGAGGTTTCATGATACCAATATGGTAGGGAGGAGAACAAGCTGGTTTAGTTCTTTTGGCTTCTAACGTCATAAATTTTTTGTTGCTTATATACATGGACACACAAATTATCACATCCACTTGTCTACCAAAAACATACTCTATTCTATCCATTGTATTTGTCATTGTTTCCACAGCTCTCTTTTCAACTTCTTCAATAGATTACTTATACACATTTCTTTACCAGGATCCCATTTATTCAAAATGTTCTATTTTCTCTCTTTCTATAAATACAACAAATAATGCTAACCTTTTTTATTCTATATCTATATTTTTTCCTTTATAATGTTGCATAGATACAATAGACATTCAATAAAATTAGTGTATTGTAAATTGTCTATTTCAAATTCTTTCATGGTCCAACAAGTTGATCCAATGTTGCTCACTCTTGTTGAACACCACTAATAGTGCCTGTAAGTACAAAAATGTCTTGTTATCAATAAATAGATTCAGTGAACCAATTGCAAATATTATTAATTATTTCTCTCGCTTTCTTTGCAATAGAATGTAGTTCTCCCAGGAATCTACCTTTCTAGATAGACAAATGAGCATAGTGAATGACATCCTATATAATTCATAACATGAAACTATTCTTTGATGATGAGCATGTTGCTTTTGTAGGTGGAAATCCGCATAATTGTAGTCATTGAATATGTATTTCATTGGATAAATATTTGTGAAGCACATATTTCATTTAAAATCATGGGGATGAAGAAATAAAAGAAACTATTTTGGCCTATAGAGAATGCAGGGAAATGTTATAAAACTCGTGGCATTTCTCATGAATTTATAATTCATGGAATTTACCAAGAAATTATAAGTTATGTTGTTTGCCATGGATTTTATAACATTTCTTATTGTATGCTCTGCATGCCAAGAGTTCTTTGGTGTGCATGCCTCGAATTTTCCACATGGTGATTATGTCGATCGCATGTTGTGTATACGTCTACCTCAACATGGGTGCTCCAAAAAATTAGTTCATCACTCCCAACTATATAATGCTAGCATATCAATAAATAGATTTAGTGAACCAATTGTGAATACCATTAATTATTTTTAGTTTCACATTGTCTTTATTGGTTTTGCACATATACTTACTTTTAATGCTTCCTTTTTTATTCCAATGGGTTGAGTAGAATATCTTTTTTGAAGTCAAATAAATTATTGTTTCCCCATAAAACAAGGCACGCCTTTTAATTCAATTATTCTACAAATGCAAAATATGTGTCTTGTGTCATCGCATTCTTATTTTTGCGAGGTTTGTTAATTTGTTTTCGATGAAAAATGACTAGTGCAAGTTACTCTTCAATCAAACTGTGCACATTTTTACTTTGTAAGTGTTATTTGCCCCTATATAATCCTTTTTTGTGCTCATCAAATGGTATAAAATTTATCAATATAATATTTTCACTTTCTTCTTGAGTAAATGCATTTACATTTTTTTATTATTAGGAGAACAATTCAAGTTGTTATTCTATTTGATCATCCATTTATTATTTTATTTTATCTAAGTCCTAATTTTGTTCATACACCGATTATAGAACATCTTTTTACTAGAATCAATCAATGAAAATATGATATTTTTTATTTTCAATTTCTTTGTAATGGACTACTTTTGAATCCTTTCTAGTTGTGACCATTTTGTTTTACTATTACTAACCCATAAACTGCATGGATAATAATGCTTTCATTTCTAAAATTATGGACTAAATACTACTTATAAAAAGTATTGATATATTAAAGATCTTTCTTTTTTGAAAAAAAAATTGTGATGACCATCATAACTAATATTCAAATAAGAAATAATCACAATAAATAACATGAAAGTAATAAATTATCTAGTACCACATAAGCACTACAACAAATATGTCATACCTAAACTTATGGACTGACTTTTTTAAAGAATATTTTTTTATTCAATAATAGTAATTAAAGAGATCACTAATAACTCTTTAAAAAAATGAGAATTCTTTAATGTTCCATACTTTTTATAAATATTATTTAATCCACAACTTCAAGTTTTCCATGTATTAGTATCCATATATATCTTAAGATAATTAAATAATAGAATCTAGACAAAAATGTCAAATATAGATGTGCATCTAGGTCTAACAACTATTAAACTAAAATACATATAAAATTAGATCATACTTTAAATTTTGCAGAGAAATTATTATTAGTAACAAAATTAATCATTTAAAAATTTAAATTGTATTTAATTTTTCAAATGTAATTTATTAAAAAATCATTCTCCTAAGATTATTAATTAAAATCATTTTTTAAAAATTATTATTATTAAAATTATTAAATATTCCATATTAATAAGAAAAAAATTATTGATGTTTAATTGCTTGAGATTGCAATTAATGGATACATCGCAAATAATGAACATGACCTACTTTTTATTTCACATTTTCATAATCAATTTCAAGCTAAAAAATATTGATGTGGAAACACAAAAATCAATTTTTTGTTCTATGCAAATGGTTCTTAATATCTCATGCATTGACTTATCTTAAGATAATTAAATAATAATCAATCGATTGATTGATTAACCTAGAAAAAAATGTCAAATATAGATGTGCATCTAAGCCTAACAACTATTAAACTAAAATACATATAAAATTATATCATACCTTAAATTTTGGAGAGAAATTATTATTATTAAAAAAACTAATTATTTAAGAATTTAAATTGTATTTAATTTTTCAAATGTAATTTATTAAGATTTTTTTATTAAAAAATCATTCTCCTAAGATTATTAATTAAAATTATTTTTAAAAAAATATTGTAATTAAAATTATTAAATATTCCATATTAATAAGAAAAAAGTTATTGATGATTAATTGCTTGATATTGCAATTAATGAATATATTGCAAATAATGAACATGACTTATGGTTCTATTTTACATTTCCATAATTGATTTCCAACTAAAAATAATTGATGTGGAAATGCAAAAATCAATTTCCTGTTTTATGCAAATGTTTCTTAATATGTCATGCATTGTGTAACGCCCCACCACACAACCCTAGAGGAAGTTGCAAAGAACTACTTAAATGAACTAATTTTTTTTTTGTTTAAGAACAATTAATAAGTAAGTTCACTAACTAATGCCAACAATCTCTAAGGTTATGAGATAGAGGTTATATAGAACCTCAACAAAAAACATGAATATAAACCATGTCAATAATTTAAATAATAAAATAACACATACATTCCAAGTAGGATGATTTTACAACAAGCATAATAGATAACTTTCAAATTCATTAAACCATTCATTTAAACAATAGGGTTACAATTCTCATTCCCCTAATGAGGTAAATACAATAGACATAATTATAATTACAATTTCCACCTCGATAATAAATGGGATAATAAATTATAAAAACAACTGTAATGAGATCAAGCAAGAACTGCAACTGAAACCACGAGTTCTCCAACTAGAAGTCTTGTCCACGCGAACAAGGAGAAAGAACCCAACGGAGAAAGGTGCAAATTCCACCCAAACAAGTGGAACCCAAAGGTCCACCCCCCATGCTAGGAGATAGTAACAAGGATTTCTATCCAAAGACGTCTACCTCTAGACAAAGGCTAACATAACCATACTAAAATAAATACAATGACATCACTATCACAAGGTTACAATGCTTCCAAAATTTACATAATCAATTGCATCACTGATGCGAATATACTGTCGACCTAGGAGAAGTGTCATCACAATGTTACAATGCTTCCAAAATTTACATAATCAACTACATCACTGATGCGAACATACTATCGACCTAGGAGAAGTGTCATCACAATGTTACATGGGTTATCCTAGTGAGTCTTCCTAGGCCTCAGGCCCCATCTCGAGTTATCCTGGTAACCTCTAACGACTTCCGGTCCCTCATGTAAACCAATGTGGAATCAGTTATCTTTCGTAAAGACAAGATAACGATCTTGTCATTCCAGGCCTTCTCGTCTCAACCCAAGTCTTTACAAGCCCTTGTGTTCCTGAGCAAGATATAATTATCTCATTAAGTGGTTGATACTATGTGATACTCTAATTAGTTAATTAAGTTATCACTGGATTAACTAACTTACAATGAGTTATCTTGGCACCACTTTGTGTGTCAGCCCTTATTACAAGCCACTCCTCTAAGACAACACGTGGAATAACTCCACAACCCAAAGGTACACAAGTGTTACACGAGGATATCACATCCCCAACCATGACATACAGTCAACACAATCTCGTTCGTGATAACCGGGGAACAAACTAGTTAAACGCACTACCCAAGGGTCATCTAAGGTTGGCTATACAGTACGACAACCCACAAACTTGAAATCCCAACTGGAAGACTTGCTAAATGTTAAGACCCACATTTTCCAAATGGCCATATGAATAGATCAAAACAAGGCAAGAATTCAAATCTACTTTGCGTTCACTAAACCCATTTCTTCACTAACATTCAGTAATCAATGCATTAAATGAACTGAATTAAATACGCCATTTAAAAATCATTTTATTTCCACTTAGCATTCAAACACATGAAACATTAACTTGTATTTCAATAACTTAGATAAAAGCAAAACCTCCTTTAAAATAAAATATTTATTCCATATCCAATAAAACCCATCTTCTAAAAAAACAATATTCCCTTTTAAATAATATAATAATAAAATGAAATTCTCACATTTTAATATGTTAATAAAACATGGATATTATTATCATTATTTAAATGTCCCATAATATTATAATAAAATAAAATAAATCATAATATTATACTATTTAAAAGCATTTTAATATTATAACAAAACATAATATTAAAATATAATCATAACCTGTAATATAAAAATATTATAATAATTATAATTTTTTTTATAATATTATAAAACTTATATTATTAAAATAAAATAGCATATTATTATTTTATTTATATATATATATATATATATATATATATATATATATATATATTTTAAATGCTAAAAGCCAAGGGCACTGCCTTGGTTCACATGCCAACCCCTAGGGTTGAGTCGCGCAACGTTGGGCTCTGTGCGTAGGTTAGGGCTAAGCGGAAAAAGCTTGGCCGACTGCAAATTTTACCAAGTGGCGGCGGCGGTTTAACTCATGGCGGCTGAAGGAGGCGGCGTCGCCAAAAGGTGGATGGTGTGGGCGGAGAAGTTGGCGCGCAGGGCGTGGGCGGAGGAAGAGACGCCGATGGAAGGAGGAGACGTCGGGCGTAGCGCGGACGGCGGAGCTAGCCACCAACTGTGGTGGTGCGGGTTGCGCAGTGCGCAACCAACCACCACCGTGGTGGTCGCGGACTGCGCAGTGCGCAACCAACCACCACCGTTGGTGGGCAGCGACCGAGCGGGACAAGGGGAGGCCTCCCCCCGCTTCCCATGGGGGTGGCGGTGGGGTGAGCCCCAACCCCAACAATTTTTTTTATTATTTATTTAAAAAAAAAATCGATTGTCATTTTTTTTATTTTATGTATTTTTTAATTTATTTTTACTTTTTTAACAAAAAAAAACTAGAAATTAGCAAAAAAATAAAGACCTCTTTAAAAATTTCCAACTTGGCAAAATTTATAAAAAATTTGCTAGCATAACCTTATGAAACATAATTATAAATAATCTATATATATATATGTAAAGAAGTATATGCACATGTATATATAAGGATATATATAAATACACATAATTCTCATTCATTCAAGCTTGAATCTTCAAACAAATTGAAATAAAACAGTATTGAAATAATACTTGCAACCAAGAATTCATTTCCAATTTTGAACAATCTTTTCCAAATCATGAGAACAAGATTTCAACAAGTTTTGTCATCCACACAAAAACCATTGAATTCAAAAAATTTAACTAAATACAAGATGAGAACTTGATTTTTTTGAAGTATGATGAAGATCTTGATGGTGCCTTGAATCTTTTTAAGTTCCACAAATTCTTTGAGCTTTTTATCCAAACCCACAAAATTGTGCAAACCTTCCTCTTCCCTTTTCAATTTTTCCCCAAAAACTTCATTTTCAAACTTGAGAAGAAAAATGATAATAATGAAAAAATTTCAAAGAAAATCTTACAACCACCCTCATAAATTTCTGAAAATAGAATAGGAAATATCTCATTTTTCAAATTTTCAAATTTTCAAATTTCTAAATTGACTTTTTAATCATTTTCTTAATTTTCATTTCCAACTCAAATATGCATGTATTTCCAAAATGAATAATGTAATTCATTTAAACACAAATAACTTAATCAATTAATAAAATAAATCTACTACAAGATTAAAATATATATTAATTAAATTAAATTACTCACTAATTTAAATCACATTTCTAACATTATTCTAACTTCCTAAATAAACTAAAACAAGGCAAATTGAACAAAATAGAACAACTGGACCACACTAGGGCCGACAACACACTATATGACCGGGTGACGGTTTGGCACGGAAATCCTAGCTACTATCTCCCAATCAAATGTCGTTGGGCCTTGGACACACTCAAACCTGTGAAACCAGGTGGAGTCGATGTCCTATGTCTGTCAACCTGCGAACAAAGAATATATCCACATGCAATAATATGTCATAAATAAAGCACACCGTGGAGAGGAATCACGAAATCGTGGAGCACTCGCAAACGAGTGATGCGATCCGTCCTCTTCACCAATACAATAGTACTACTGACACATCTAACATAACAACATAATCAAAAACATGAAACATCATAAATTTAAATATCCACTTATGGTAATTCCAAACATGCCATAATAATCACATCAAAAAATAGTATCATCTAAACAAAATACATCACGATAACATAGTGATCAACTGTAACCAAGTACAATGTCAATGTACAACACAATATTAAAGCATAAAAGAAGAAACAACAATGTTCGAACAATAGAGCAAAACAGAGGGGTATTACACATTGTCTGTCAATAAGAACAAAAAAGTGGACTACAACATGGGGTTTAAAATGTTTTACAATCTTCCAATTAAATCTAGAGATATAAAATAATTTCTTCACCAAATTTAAGTGCTTTATAGCATCTTCAAGTTATGTAAGACAAATTCATATCTTTTAATGCACACATAGCTTTGCTTTAATTAATCTATTCATCTAATTATCTATAAAAATATGTAAATTGATTTTCCAACATCTCTCTTCATTACAATGTACTCCACAAATCTTATCCTCAATAAAATCCAAAGTCAAAAGACTAGCAATTCTATATTTTGATTTACAATTTATGCTTGAGTTCAAGCTTGCAACATTCAAATTATAGTGTTGATGATCAATACACGTTGAACTGTTCAACTCTATTGAAAAGTTGTTCACCTCTGTTGAAAAGCCTTGCATTCTCTTTACTGCATGATTTCACTAGTGTCAGATTTGTCTGTCCATCTCCAATACGGAATTGGTTGGCACTCCAGAATTGATCATAGACATTCTCTGATACAGCGCATACATCTTTCTCAAATTGCTTGTACAATATTATCATGGTAGGGTAAGAACATCGTGCCGCTATCGGTTGGGGGTAATTATGTGGCTCTAGTATGTAGTATTGGTAGCCACCGATAGTGATTAGAGGCATCTTGGTTTCATTATCACACTCCAGCTGAAGCGCAGCGTCACCGCAGCCGCTGCCGTTTGTTCCAAACGGGTAATCCAGACAGTAGTCCCCACATCTAAATACTTCACAGGTTCCATTACAGTGAAAGGTCATCCATGAGACTGGAATAGCAGAAAGAAGAGGAATCGGGGTTGGAAAAAAGTGAAAGCCATGTGAAATGCTTGCCTATTCGTGCAATAGAATTGAAAGAAGGAATGTGAGAAGCAGTTGAATATCAAAATGAAGTTAATAGCAACTAGGGAAGTTGTGGAGGACTATAATGAAAAGTAGGTAGAAAGAGCAATCAAACATAAATAATACTTCAAAATGTTCAGTGTAGGATCATGTGAATGGAAGCTATGTAAACTTGTAAAACTTCTTACTTTACTTAAAATAGGAGACATGCTAAATAGAATTAGCAATCGTAACAAATAATAGAATGCATTAACACATTAGATACCAAGAGAAAACCCTTTCGAGAAGACATCAAAAATCAAAGAAGCATTCAATGTACATTAGGAATATTTGAATTTGAATGCATCATTTGTTCACTCTTTCAATCACAATTATCAATCAAGTTTGGAAAAATTCAAGTAATATAACTTCTACATGTTTTACCTTTATTTCAAACATTTCATATATAAATACATCTGAAATTAAAAATCATAAATGATTTCTTAAAATCATATTTTCATTTAGGTGTCCAATTTTATAGTTTAAATTCCAACATCATTTCTTCATGATAAGTCGACATTTAAAAAAAAGAATGTGACTCCCAGTCTCATAAAATATGCCTTGCAAATGGGATGCATCATTTTAAATTTATTCATCCTAATCAAAGATGTTCTTACACATCATACATTGGTCAAGAATCTTCCATGAGTTTTTCAATCTACTTTGTAACTCCTTACATGCTCTTGTGTCATAGAATCTCTTATGTATCTTATAATGTCATATAGATGTTCTTGGTTGAGAGCATAAAGCCCTATTCTAGTTGTGAGATATTTCATAAAAATGAATTTTAGGAGGAAAATACCATTGAATGCCTTCAAATAAAGAGTGATCATTTGAATGTGTTAATGGGTTTGAATGAAGATGTTCTTTTTAAAACAATTAACATTATTAGAAAATTACATAATCAAAATGTCTTTATTTGAGCTCCCTTATGTGGCCCGTTCTCCATTTTGTCATCTTGTATTTGATAAAAAATGTTGATTTGTGACAAGTATTTGAAATCAGACGAATTTTTCATGACATAACATTTTTTGTTACTATAGCCCTTAGATTAAGCTTCCTAAAACGCATATTTTCTAATATTTTTAAATTATCATGTTTTTTTCTATTTTCTAGTGAACATAGTTTTTAACAAAACATAAAGGTATATGTTTTCGACATATGAAAAATATAAACTAGCACTTGCACCTAAAGGAGGTTCAAGGACTATGCCAATTAGAAAACTATATGTATGTTAATATGTTAGAGAGTGCATGTTTATGCATGCAAGTTCTAGTCGCATGTGGTTGGATTCAAAAATTAATAATAATAATTTCTAAATAATTGAGTGAAATAAACTTAGACAAACTTAGATTTTTTCTTTAAGGAAATCAAGTGTTAATGAATATGAAATATGTGTATACAAATTTAAAACATAGGGCAATGCAAATGAAAAAATAAATTTGTCATCAAATTGACAAAAATAACTATAAATGGAAATAGAATGTTCTCATTCGGTTGTCAAATCAATATTTATCTGGCTTTTATGTAATAAGTGAGATTTTGGAGGCTTTTACCTGATATTTTGGAGGCTTTTACAATTAAACGGTAGCTGATTTACCATTAAATGACAATTGAAACTTGTTTTTCGATGAATCGACAGTGATTTGCAAGTGTGAGACTTATTTCATACTCAAATCTCACACTATATGTAGCCTATCGGCTAAAGATAAAAATGGAGAGCTATCTAATATTGATGACATTCGAGATTATTTAGGTGAATATAGAGTGAACCATCAAAATAAGGATCTTGACAACTAATGGTCATTGTGATAAAAAAAATGTCAAATCACCTTATGAATTTGTTATCTCTTCTTTTAAATAATTTCATTTTTAAATCTTAGGTTTTATTTTATTCTTTACATATAATGATAATAATAGAGTAAGAGAATCTCATTTAGTTTGGGCACATTAGGATTAATTTATAAGATCATATTAAAAATATGTAGAAAGGATTTGAAAAGAAGGATACCTATTAAATGGTTGAGGAAAAGGGAAAGAAGAAGATAGAGAACCAAGGAAAAACACTTAAATGGTAAAGGTCAAGATGATGTAGAAGCTATAGCATATGTTTCTATTCTAATAAAAATGGATATATAGTGTATGCTTGAACTGTTAGAAGAAGGATTCAATAGTGGCATGGTGTGATGGTTAAGTTGTTGAGTTGTTTTTCTTGCCATCAAGGTTCAAACCCTATTGGGGTGTAATTTTTGAGTGTCTACATTGGGAATGAGGTCCCCCATTTGTGACCTCACTAGTTCATAGCTCCGAGTTAAAAGTGTTTACCCCTTTTAAAAAAAAATTGTTAGAAGAAGGATGAGGAAAAAATAAAAGATGTAGAACTAAAAGAGTTAATATATTCAATGTTAGATATAAAAAAGGTTTACTCAAAAGAAAGGAATTATAAAGGAGATAATAAATTCATTTCTAATGATTCTCTTCGCACTACTACTTATCATATTTGAGTGGATTCTTTATTCTAGTAAAATAATACATCTAATAATGTATCCCTTAGCTCTCAAATGAGAATAAGGTGTTCGTTAAAAATGATCCCTCCATTCTAATTATTGGAAATATTTAATGTGATTATAAATGATGGTATCCTATATTTTAACTATGGATCTACTTTTTTGTATTTTAGATAGCACAAGGAAAGAAGATAGATTTATAGCTATATATTTTTTTGTGAAGGATATTAAAAAAATTTACATCTTGGTAAGTGGATAATTGGACAATATCTTTTCATGCTACTTGAGTTGGTCTTCACTATATAGAAATATTTGCATTCGTATATTTATTGATGATCATACTAGAATGTGTTGGATCTATCTTTTGAAAGAATTGTTTTATTTTTTTAGGAATTGAAAGAAATCATACCAAAAAAAATCAATATACCTTATTAGAAGAATTAATTTTGATAGACAGGGCGAATATGAAAGAAAAGAGTTTAATTTTTTTACAAGAATTGGATTGTTTGGTAAATAATTATAACTTATTTATGCACCTAAAAATGGGAAAATGGATGAAAGAGCATGATATTGATCAAAATAGTAAGAAGTATTCTTTAAGATAATAAATTTTTAGATAAATATTGAGGGAAATTATACTTTAATGCACACAATGTTATAGATTGGATGGCCTACTAAAGTTGTGAGAGATGTTATGGCATGCAGGAGATAGCATAGAATAAATCCCTCTATCTCTCATTCTTAATTTCCTAGATGCATTGTTTGGGATCATATTCTAGATGAGAAAAGAGATAACTTAGATCAAAAAATTCACAAATGTATGTTGATGGGGTATTTAGAAGCCTCCAAGGATCCTTCCATTTCTATTCTCATTAAAGGGTATTTATGCTATATTTGATGATAACATATGTAAGACCCCTCCGTTTTGCTCTTTTGATCGAACAGTGTTTGTTTGGTTATGTCTTATTTTTATGTTAGTGCTTTGACTATGGTATTCGGTTTCTATTTGATCACTATCTGTAAAGCGATGTGAATGTGATATTTTGATGTGATTGTAATTTATTTTGATGTATCATTATGGCATGCTCTAGATTAGCATAAATGGATATTTGAATTAATGACGTTTTATGCCTTTGATTATATTATTGATGTTAGATTCGTCAGTTAGTAATACTGTATTGGTGAAGGGGACGAGATTGCATCACTCGCTTGCGAGCACCCTATGATTTCGTGATTTCCTCTTCACAGTGTGTTTTATATGATGCAAATATACATGTGCGATATACTCTTTGTTCACAGGTTGACAGGTACATGACATCGACTCCACCTGGTTTCATAGGGTTGAGCGTGTCTATTGCCAACGAAATTTGATTGGGAGATAGTAGCTAGGTTTCTCATGTCAAGTCATCACCCTAGTCTTGAGTGTGTCGTCAGTTTTAGTCTAGTTCAATTGTTTGATTATTGTTTAATTGCCTAAGATTTCATTTAATTGCAAGTTAGAAAGGGTAATTAAATGGCTTTATGTATTTAAGTTGTTGATTAAATTAATCTGGTTATAATGTAAAAAAAAAATGTTATTTAATTTATTAATTAATTTAATTTAATTAATAAAATAATTTAATCTTGGATTAGATTTATTTTATTGATTAATTAAATTAATTGTGTTGATGTGAATTAAGTTATTCATTTTGAAAATTAATAGATATTTTGAATTGAAATTAAATTTGAAAATTGAAAAAAGGTTTTAATTCCATCTTTTAAAAATTTTAAATGCAAAAATTGAAATTAGAGGTATTTTAGATATTTTCTTTTTTGTTTTGGGAGGTTGTTCATTTTGGAGGTTTTTGGCTCTAAAACCCTCTCCTTGTCATTTTTTTTTAAATGGGAATTGGATGCATTTGTGGATCGAAAGAGATGGGATTTGTTTTGGATTGGATAGGAATGGGTGGAGGATTGCTCAGGTGTTTGGATTCTTCATCTGTCTTTGTGTTTTCCAAGCTTTGTGTGATTGTGTGTGACAACAAAATTGAGGTACGTTCATCTTTTCTTGTCCCTTTGATTGTGTTTTGTCATTTAGAGGTCATGCTCACCCTTAAGGGAGCATAGGACTTCCCATTTAGATTTCAAATTGAGCAAAATTAGTTCATTTAAATTGTTTTTTGATTTTTTTGGAAAATGTCAATTTGTGCCCTCATCATGGCAATTTTTTCAAAATCATTGAAAAGTGAAATTGACGTTAAAAGTGTGTTGTTGGGAATATTTACAGCCAAAGAGTACTTTTAGAAAATAGAAATTGAAACTTTAAAATTTGAAGCTTTTCATCAATTGAGTTTTTGAGAATTTATGGTTTTCCAATGTAAAATAAAATTAGAAAAATTGAAATTGTGCATGTTTTATGATGAATTTTAATGCGGGGATAGAATTATCCCTATTAATTTTCGAGTTAGAACCAAAGGGTATTGCTAGAATTTTTGGTTTTTTGAAATTTAAAATTTGAAGAAATTTCAAGCTATTTTAATGGTGTTTTGAAAAAAAATTGGTTATTGGCCATTAAAAAAAAATTGGAAATTTTTGAAAGTTTTAAGTGAATTATGATGTTTTGGAATGTGTGAGTGAAGGTGTACCTTGTGAAATTTTGATAGAAAATATTTAATATTTTATGTATTATAATTTATATTATCTAATATTTTATATATTATAATTTATAATATTTAAATATTTAAAAATAATATTTAATATTATATTTTATAATATTAAAATATTTAATATTAAAATTTTAAAGTTTACATATTAAATATATATATATATGTGGTTTTTTTCTTTTATAATGGTATATTTAACGGTAATGGAGGAAATTTTAAATGATTTAAATGAAATTGGGAAAATTTTAAATGTTTAAATGATGATTTAAATATTTATATTAAACTATTGATTCAAATAATGACATGGTTTAATAATTACTTAAAAAGATGATTTAAATACTTAATTATATCTAAATGATGATTTATTTATTTAAATACATATAGAATGAGTAGGGGATTTAAATATTGGTATCTTTTAAATTTAATTGGAGAATTTTAAATTAACATGTTATAGTCGAATTAATGAAGTCTTTTTAAAAGGATATATTTTGATGAAAATAGTAATTTTGATTTTAAATAACATGCTTATTAAGATGAGTTAAGTATTTTAAATTGGTTATGTCGAGTAGAAGGAACAATTACTTAGTTTAAAATGATATGCCTTGGATCTAAAAGTAATATGTTTTAATAGCAAGATTAGTTGTCTTTTGAGAAAAGATTTATTTTGTAAGGACATAAAGTTATTTTTAAAAGGTTATTTTCTGAATTGCATAAGTAAATGTTTATTTTATGATTATTTAAAAGCTATTAGGGAATTAAATATTGAGTTTAAATTTCTTACTTGGTCTGAAAGAGATACTGTTAAGTTAGTCTAATGGAGACATTAAACTATTGAATTTTATTAAAGGTAGTGGATTTATGTTGTTTGTAAAAGTAATCATGGATTTGGATTAGTTATTAAAATTAGTTTTCCCTTATCAGTAATTAGAAAGACAGAGAATTATTTTGTGTAATTATTCTGTTAGGGAAATTGTTTTTTCTTTACTGTGAAATGAATGTTAAGGGAAATGGATTTAATATATCCAAAATTAGTTATTTCCTCGCATTTTCTCTCGTGATTGTTTCCTCTGTTTTATGTGGGGAAGTGGATTAAGTGGCTTTAATATGTAAGTCTTCCAATGGATCCTAGAAGATGGGGGTTGTTGTTTGTGATGTCAACCGTTTGTTATTCCCTTGGTTAGTGCTTGAGTTGTGACAATGCTATTACCCGATTTCCAGGAACAGGGATGTTTGGTACCTCCTGTGGAAGGAGTGGATTATGTGATTATGGCTCTTTGTAAGGAGTGGCATTGATATCGTTGTTACCTCCAGAGTTGGAGTGAGTTCTTTTTATGTTTACTCCTAGTGTTGGAGTGGTCGTGATGTCTTGTTGTACATAATTGGGTTTTCTTTGTGTTTGGTTATGTTTGGTATGTTATCAAGTAGAAGAATGACTTTCGTTAGGGGCCAGAGCTGTGAGAGGTAAACAAGGTAACCTTTGGAGGCAGCTTATTCGAGTGATAAATACAACATTGTAATCTATGTCAGTAATGTTTTGGTGTACTTGTAGTTGGAACTTGATTGTTATGTGTATGGTTTTCTTAACATACCTGATCTGTTATTTCTGGAAGCAATGTAACCATGTTAGAGTTGTACTTGTGATGTAATTGAGTTGTACTCGTGTGGTTCATGTGATTGGTTGTGTCAGTTTGGTTCAGTTATGATTCAGCCTATGTCTAGAGGTAGCTGGTCTTGTCTAGGAATCTGTGTTACTATCTCCTAGCATGGGGGGTGGGCCTTTGGGTTCCACTTGGTTGGGTGGCATGCACCTTATTCCGTTGGGTTTTTTTCTTGTTCGTGTTGACGAGATTTCCAGTTATCTTTTATGCTTATTCTCATTTCAGTTGTTCTTGTAATTATTTACCCCTCTTTGATATCGAGGTGCAAGTTGTAATATGTAATCATTCTTTTGGATTTACCTCATTCAGGGAATGAGAGTTGTAACCTTATTGTTAAAAGAGATCCTATGGTATCTTTATTTTCTTTGATGAATTTATCTTGTATGGAATGTATGTGTCCTTAATGCTTAAGTAATTATTGTTGTGGTTTCAATTCTTTAATGTTGTTGTTGTGGGTTAATAAGTAATCTCAGTCTCGTGACCTTAGAGGTTGTTGCAATTTGTAGCGAACTTGTATATTAATTATACTTTAAAAAAAAAATTAGTTTGTTTGTGTAGTTAATTGTAACTTCCTCTAGGTTTGCGTGGTAGGGCGTTACACATGGTATTAGCCTCAAGTTCATACACTAGGTTCTCTAGGTACTTTGTGCCCACTGTGTTGTCCTTGTGATTTGTTAGTGAAATTGTTAAGTTATCACGTGTTCATGGCTTTTAATTTAGCATGATGTACTATGTGGAAAAGAGTAGTGTGAAAGTAACCTGATAAAAGGTTATGGTTGGAAAGTTTTGTTACGTATCCCATGGGTATGGTATTGGATGTTCCTATGGGATTGTGTATGTAGTTGTACCCCTATAAATGTAAGAAACCAGTAATTTTATCTTGTTTGAGAGTTGTGAATACCCCATACTTGCTTTGTGTATCCATGCGATGGTATACTTGGTACCCATCCTTGAGGAAAAGTTATGCCTTAGTGTGGGATTTACCATACTATTAGGTGTGTGTGCATGTTTGTTACCTAATTGAGGGCCAACCCGTGTGTGGTTGAAACTTATATAAAAGAGTAGCCAAAAGTAGTTCTTTCTCTTTTGGTTCTCTAGATCCTCAATCCGTAAAGGGATAGTAGCCGCCATAAGTTCCTTGGGTGGAGTGTGTAGCATATGTATATTGCGATGCAAAGCGTCTTAGCTCAACCAATCCCAATGAATCGTACCCACTACTTTCCCTTATAATGGATCAGGATACTTGATCCTTACATGTTAACCTAATCCCCACATATTTGAGTACATCAACATAGGTATTTTAGCTATGCCTGGACGTCCGTGGAGGCATTGATCTGGCATAGCGAGTAAACCTCATCTGTATGAGAGGTGAGACACGGTAGCCCCATAGTGATATGATCATATTGCATCATGTATATATACCCTATCTTACTTGTGTTCTGACATGATGTATTGGATACGATGCCACACTCGACTGGTGTTCCGACATAGTGCTGGTGATGATGTCATGTGATGACACGATTGCCACGTGCATAGACATGTGAAGGCACATTATGAGATTTTCTTTGTTAGCCTACTTGTGTGATGAGCGTTATGGGGTCTCAACACTTGTAGAGGGATACTCATGGTTGCCTTGAGCATGTTGGTCGAGTAGCATATGGGTAGATCCTAGCCATGTATACCTCTAGCTTTTGTGAGTACCTACATCTACCTTCTCCATGAGGTATCGCTATGCAGGGAGTTTTCTACATGTGCCTACTTCTACGAAGCCACAGACACTCTGCCATGCGGCATATGACCAGGACGTTCCTATTTCGTCTGGCGTATGACCATGATGTGCATTGACACAATGTAGGGTGTAGCCAAGGAGTACACCCTATGCCATGTGGTTGGCATTTTCACTCTGCACCACATGAGGGGCTATCGCGATAGTCTAACGTTGTTTCCTCTTTCCTCGTTGGTGGCTAGTATCTAGTCACACAGTGTTGTACAGTGCAATTGTAAAGATTGTGAATTTTCTTTTGGTTATTGATGATTTTTCAGTTGATTGTGAGGGCCGACACTTTGTTATATTTGATTGTGAAGGCTTAGCCACAACTTGTGCTCTTACTTTTCTTGTAACCCTAGTGGTTATATATTTGATTCAGTGTTGAATTGTGCACATTTATTGCCTTATTGTTGAAATTAAACTTTAATTTTCTCTTCTTTACGAACTTGGTGGCTAAGCTAGTTATCTTTGTTGTTTTCATTGTTGGCTATATGTTATATTGTGATTCCTCTCCAAGGATGTATGAGACAAACTTGGTGAGTGTGTACGAGGAAGTAGACGTAGGAAACCTAGAGGATGGGGGTATGGGAGGCTATTATGCAACTAGGACCCACTACTCACCTTTTTGTGATGACTATCTCTTGGAGGCTAATCACCTTACACAACAAGAGATAGGTCATGGCGGTCTTGTTTGGATGGTCTCACTTTATGTATGACCTAACACCATCAAGCCACTGATTGTGAGATATGGTATATGAGATGGATATTGGCTCTCGGCTTATGGTTTATGTGACATGGATATTGGTTCTTGGTTCATGGATTCTTCTATCATGGATTGGTATGTCGCTTTCTGGTGTCCAGATGGACCCTTGTGTAGCCTTGTGATGATTCCTAGTGATGTGTGTTGGTACATGTGTCTATTATGTATGTTAATCCATGGTTATGTCTTTTGGAGACTTGGTTGGTGGTTGCTTCACCATGTTGATCTGTATGGATTGGCAGTGTACTTGGTTGAGTTGTGTTTGGCTTAGGTTGATGTTGTTTTTATGTTGAGGTTTGGAGTGGTTCAGTTTGGAACCCTTGGCTTTATGTGATAGTATGGAGTTTGCACTAGGGGATTTTGCAGGCTTCCAGGAGTAAGCCTGACCCTAGGGGGGAGGATGTAAGACCCCTCCGTTTTGCTCTTTTGATCGAACAGTGTTTGTCTGGTTATGTCTTATTTTTATGTTAGTACTTTGACTATGGTATTCGGTTTCTATTTGATCGCTATATGTAAAGCGATGTGAATGTGATATTTTGATGTGATTGTAATTTATTCTGATGTATCATTATGGCATGCTCTAGATTAGCATAAGTGGATATTTGAATTAATGACGTTTTATGCCTTTGATTGTATTATTGATGTTAGATTCGTCAGTTAGTAATACTGTATTGGTGAAGGGGACGAGATTGCATCACCCGCTTGCAAGCACCCTGCGATTTCGTGATTTCCTCTTCACGGTGTGTTTTATATTATGCAAATATACATGTGCGATATACTCTTTGTTCGCAGGTTGAGAGGTACATGACATCGACTCCACCCAATTTCACAAGGTTGAGCATGTTTATTGCCAATGATATTTGATTGGGAGATAGTAGCTAAGTTTCTCGTGTCAAATCATCACCCTACTCTTGAGTGTGTCGTCAGTTTTAGTCTGGTTCAATTGTTTGATTATTGTTTAATTGCCTAAGATTTCATTTAATTGCAAGTTAGAAAAGGTAATTAAATAACCTTATGTATTTAAGTTGTTGATTAAATTAATCTGGTTATAATGTAAAAAAAAATGTTATTTAATTTATTAATTAATTTAATTTAATTAATAAAATAATTTAATCTTGGATTAGATTTATTTTATTGATTAATTAAATTAATTGTGTTGATGTGAATTAAGTTATTCATTTTGGAAATTAATAAATATTTTGAATTGAAATTAAGTTTGAAAATTGAAAAAGGGTTTTAATTCCATTTTTTGAAAATTTTAAATGCAAAAATTGAAATTAGAGGTATTTGAGATATTTTCTTTTTTGTTTTGGGAGGTTGTTCATTTTGGAGGATTTTGGCTCTAAAACCCTCTCCTTGTCATTTTTTTTAAAATGGGAATTGGATGCATTTGTGGATCGAAAGAGATGGGATATGTTTTGGATTGGATATGAATGGGTGGAGGATTGCTCGGGTGTCTGGATTCTTCATCTGTCTTTGTGTTTTCCAAGCTTTGTGTGATTGTGTGTGGCAACAAAATTGAGGTAAGTTCATCTTTTCTTCTCCCTTTGATTGTGTTTTGTCATTTAGAGGTCATGCTCAACCTTAAGGGAGCATAGGACTTCTCATTTAGATTTCAAATTGAGCAAAATTAGTTCATTTAAATTGTTTTGTGATTTTTTTGGAAAATGTCAATTTGTGCCCTCATCATGGCAATTTTTTTTCAAAATCATTGAAAAGCGAAATTGACGTTAAAAGTGTGTTGTTGGGCATATTTAGAGCCAAAGGGTATTTTTAGAAAATTGAAATTAAAACTTTAAAATTTGAAGCTTTTCATCAATAGAGTTTTTGGGAATTTATGGTTTTCCAATGTAAAATAAAATTAAAAAAATTGAAATTGTGCATGTTTTATGATGAATTTTAATGCGGGGATAGAATTGTCCCTATTAATTTTCGAGTTAGAACCAAAGGGTATTGCTAAAATTTTTGGTTTTTTGAAATTTAAAATTTGAAGAAATTTCAAGATATTTTAATGGTGTTTTGAATAAATTTTTGGTTATTGGCCATTTAAAAAAGTTGGAAAATTTTGAAAGTTTTAAGTGAATTATGATGTTTTGGAATGTGTGAGTGAAGGTGTACCTTGTGAAATTTTGAAAGAAAATATTTAATATATTATAATTTATAATATTTAAATATTTAAAAATAATATTTAATATTAAAATTTTAAAGTTTACATATTATATATATATATTATGGTTGTTTTTTTTTATAATGGTATATTTAAAGGTAATGGAGGAAATTTAAATATTTTAAATGAAATTGGGGAAATTTTAAATGTTTTAAATGAAATTGGAGAAATTTTAAATGTTTAAATGATGATTTAAATATTTATATTAAACTGCCAATTCAAATAACGGCATGGTTTAATAATTACTTTAAAAAATGATTTAAATACTTAAATATATCTAAATGATTATTTAATTATTTAAATACATATAGAATGAGTAGGGGATTTAAATATTGGTATCTTTTAAATTTAATTGGAGAATTTTAAATTAACATGTTATAGTCGAATTAATCAAGTCTTTTTAAAAGGATATATTTTGATGAAAACAGTAATTTTGATTTTAAATAACATGTTTATTAAGATGAGTTAAGTATTTTAAATTGGTTATGTCGAGTACAAGGAACAGTTACTTAGTTTAAAATGATATGCCTTGGATCTAAAAGTAATATGTTTTAATAGCAAGATTAGTTGTCTTTTGAGAAAAGATTTATTTTGTAAGGACATAAAGTTATTTTTAAAAGGTTATTTTTTGAATTGCATAAGTAAATGTTTATTTTATGATTATTTAAAAGCTATTAGTGAATTCAATATTGAGTTTAAATTTCTTACTTGGTCTGAAAGAGATACTGTTAAGTTAGTCTAATTGAGACATTAAACTATTGAACTTTATTAAAGGTAGTGGATTTATGTTGTTTGTAAAAGTAATCATGGATTTGGATTAGTTATTAAAATTAGTTTTCCCTTATCAGTAATTAGAAAGACAAACAATAATTTTGTGTAATTATTCTGTTATGGCAATTGTTTACTTTACTCTGAAATGAATGTTAAGGGAAATGGATTTAATAAATCCAAAATTAGTTATTTCCTCACATTTGCTCTCGTGATTGTTTCCTTTGTTTTATTTGGGGAAGTGGATTAAGTGTCTGTAATATGTAAGTATTCCAATGGATCCTAGAAGATGGGGGTTGTCGTTTGTGATGTCAACTCTTTGTTATTCCCTTGGTTAGTGCTTGAGTTGTGATAATGCTATTACCCGGTTTCCACGAACGGGTATGTTTGGTACCTCCTGTGGAAGGAGTGGATTATGTGATTATCACTCTTTGTAAGGAGTGGTGTTGATATCGTTATTAACTCCAAAGTTGGAGTGAGTTCTTTTTATGTTTACTCCTAGTGTTGGAGTGGTCGTGATGTCTTGTTGTACGTAATTGGGTTTTCTTTGTGTTTGGTTATGTCTGGTATGTTATCAAGTAGAAGAATGACTTTTGTTAGGGGCCAAAGCCATGAGAGGTAAACTAGGTAACCTTTGGAGGTAGCTTTTTCAAGTGATAACTACAACATTGTAATCTATGTCAATAATGTTTCGGTGTACTTGTAGTTGGAACTTGATTGTTATGTGTATGGTTTTCTTAACATACCTGATCTGTTATTTCTGGAAGCAATGTAACCATGTTAGAGTTGTACTTGTGATGTAATTGAGTTGTACTTGTGTGGTTCATGTGATTGGTTGTGTCAATTTGGTTCAGTTATGATTCAACATGTGTCTAGAGGTAGTTGGTCTTGTCTAGGAATCCGTGTTACTATCTCCTAGCACAGGGGATGGGCCTTTGGGTTCCACTTGGTTGGGTGGCATGCACCTTACTCTGTTGGGTTTTTTTCTTGTTCGTGTTGATGAGATTTCCAGTTGGAGAGCTCGTGGGATCCAATTATCTTTTATGCTTATTCTCATTTCAGTTGTTCTTGTAATTATTTGCCCCTCTTTGATATCGAGGTGCAAGTTGTAATATGTAATCATGCTTTTGGATTTACCTCATTCGCGGAATGAGAGTTGTAACTTTACTGTTAAAAGAGATCTTGTGGTATCTTTATTTTCTTTGATGAATTTATCTTGTATGGAATGTATGTGTCCTTAATGCTTAAGTAATTATTGTTGTGGTTTCAATTCTTTAATGTTGTTGTTGTGGGTTAATAAGTAATCTCAGTCTCGTGACCTTAGAGGTTGTTGCAATTTGTAGCGAACTTGCATATTAATTATACTTTATAAAAAAAAAATTAGTTCGTTTGTGTAGTTAATTGCAACTTCCTCTAGGGTTACATGGCGGGGCATTACAACATAAATATTTACAAAGGATATAGATGTTTATATGAAGACTATGTGGTGCCATTAAAATAATTAGAATCACTTGAACCATTTTTATCCTATGGGACCATTGCACCACATTTTCCTTAAATTAAAGAAGGATTGTTGAATCAAAGTGAAAAAAAATTGAAGAAGAGGTCCAAGTTGGATTTGATGAGACATTTTTAATTGGTGTAAGTGGGGATAATTTGATAGAAAATTATCATTAAAAATAAACAAGGGACAACCCAAGACATTCAAGAAATAAGACTTCCCAAATTGGTAGGACTAGGCACTTTTAGAGGTTGAGGAAAATATGGGGGTCTAGTAACTCCCTTGATGATAAGAATAAAAAATAATACATGTGATCAACCAAGTATTTATGTAAAAAATAATGAATACATGTGATCCAAAAATATGTAGAAGCTAAATAAAAGAAGAATGTGAGAAAGAGATAACAAGTTGGTGGGATGTACTAATTTAGACTAGGTAGGATGTATCGATACCCAAAGATCTACATCAAGATATAATTTTATTTGTTATTTGGATCAGTTACATGGGCTTACAAAAAGAAACAAAATAATACACTTTCTACTATAGAGACAAAGTATCAAAGTACTATGAATGTCATCCAAGATAATACTTAGATTTTCCCATATTATATAATAGATTAACCTGTTTTTTAATTCATGCCTATTAATTTTCTATCTGATAATCAAGGGGCACATAATCTAGTGATTTGTACTAGGACCAAACATATTGAGATTTATTGTAAAGAGCAGAAAACTCTTTAAAACCAAATCGATATTTACTTTAAATAAGATCCATTATATTCAAAATAAAGTGGTCAATCCATTCATTAGACATCAAGAACTAGTCGAATTACAAAGCAACGACATAAAAGTCGATAAGATAATTTCATTACAACTCAGTCTAAATCATACAAGAGTCTAAATCATACAAGTGTCGAATTACACAATTCCAGATATAAATACAATGAATTATATAAAACCAGTTACAATTCAAGACTTAGGCATTCATTCACCATAAGCTTGTCATTACATATATCAAGAGTAATAAAGCATAAAAGAAGATGTAGTCCATCGATCTTCCATCCAAAAGCAAATCTTCAATAAGAAGACGAGAACAAGGATCGAGCGCTTTTTCCTCCCAACCTCGAAGCTTACGCTTCCTCGAAATTTCTTAGTCAAACAAGAAATACCCAACCCTACACGAATTGCTTAGCAAAAAGCAGTCTACGAGCAAGATGGAATCTGGTGCATGCCTAGTACTACTAGTAAACCACAAGCATTTTCATTTTTCTAATTCATTTAAGAAATAAGTGTTAGAGTAATAAGTTATATACTTAATTAATTATATCATACTGGTTAATTAATTAAGTCACGTATTCCTCTAGTTGCTTAAGCTAAACTTAGGCACATTAATAATTATTGATTAATTATTAAGTGTGCACACTAGGGTTTCATTTAGGGTTTCCCTTTTAGGGTTTCTTGATCTCCTTCATAAGGATTTATCTCTTTGTAATAACTGAGATTCTCATAATGCATTTTACTCTTTGAGGTTTACAGATCTTGTTTGTTCTGAATGTCTTTTACATGTGACAGGTATCCATTTGCATGTAAGTGATCTTGGTTTCTAACATGGTATTAGAGCTCCAGACCTGCAGCTGCCTGTTTGTGATCTGAAGTTATGGCTTCTCAATGAGTTTCAAATGCAAGGGTTTCCACAGGCATCTTTTCTGCAAGATTTGGGGGTAGTCAATTTTTTGGCACACTATGGGCTCAAACGGACGTCGCCATCGTGTTCGCAGCGCCTCAAAACCCTAGGAACACTTGTCGTTTGGTTGATTTTGGTGATCTTGATCTGGGAGGCAAAAAAAATTACCAGGGAGGCCGTACGGCCTCCCCGGCACACATTTCGAGGTCGAAAAAGGCACAAAAATAAAAAAATGTACGTTTCTTGGTATTCGCACCAGTGCTCATAGTGCAGAGAGGATTCTGCCACCGGGCAGCCACCAGGTGGCCACCGGTCCGCCGCCGCCGCCGGTGGCTCCCCCATCCGCCCGCCAGCCCCTGAGGGCTCCTGCGCTGCAGCCATGGTCCCATGGAGAACCAACCACCAGATCCAGCCCCCGCGGGCTCCAAATGCATTGGCCGCAGGTTCTATGGGGGACCAGACCCCTCGCGCTTAGCCCCTGGCCCACTACAACCCCCGCCCACGGTCATATGGCGACCAAGGGCCGAAATTTTTTTTGTAGGGAGTGTTTTTTTGCGGCGACGGCCTCCAGGCCATCAAATTTATGCCCGTGAACCACTGACATCAGCATGATGTCAACGTCCGTAAGGCGGTGTTTGTCCCCTCTAACCCTAGTTTTCTCTAAAGAAGCAATTTTTTTCTTTTTTGCATAACTTGGGCATATGGTATCAAAATCGGGCAAACGAGATATCATCGGAAAGCTGGTTCTGAGCACTATCCTGTGGTGTTGTTTATTTTATAGTATTTTCCTATTTTACTGCATTTATTACTTTTGAAGTCAGATGTAGTTTTTATGCTTCCGAGCTCATAACTTTTTGCCACGATCTCGATTTTCGCTATCTTTGCGGCATTGGAAAGGGAGGAGCTTTATGTTGTTGTCCATGCACTTTTTTCTGTATCTATCCCAGGTTTTTCATTAATATCCAGATTTGGCCCGATGGGTGTTTTGGAGATTACCTAGATATTTTGGACAGTTGGGAGAGTGCTCTTGCATCTTTGCACTTCATTTTCAGTGATTCATCATTTAATAATCGACTGTTGCTTCATAGATTCCAGTGTTGTTCCCGTTTGGAGTTTTCGAGTGTTCCGTGGCATCGGGTCTGCTGTTGCATCATTATGATTCCGATATGGTTTCTTGTAGATAGAAGTATCTTTCCTTGCTTGCCAGATTGCGGTTCCAGTGTTACTCTACAGTGTTCTTCCAGTGCTTCTTTGCAGCATGTCATATCATTGTAGGGGGGTTTTGTCCCACTGGGTTTTCCTCCTCTACCTCTTTCTTGCATTTGTAAATGGGTACCTGATCAGGCCTAGTTGCCGGGACCCATCTTTGCTTGCATGCATCTTCTTCTAGTGTTTTAGCTTCTTCCTAAGTTCATCTTAAGGGGGGGTGTTAGAGTAATAAGTTATATACTTAATTAATTATATCATACTAGTTAATTAATTAAGTCACGTATTCCTCTAGTTGCTTAAGTTAAACTTAGGCACATTAATAATTATTGATTAATTATTAAGTGTGCACACTAGGGTTTCATTTAGGGTTTCCCTTTTAGAGTTTCTTGATCTCCTTCATAAGGATTGATCTCTTTGTAATAACTGAGATTCTCATAATGCATTTTACACTTTGAGGTTTACAGATCTTGTTTGTTTTGAATGTCTTTTGCATGTGACAGGTATCCATTTGCATGCAGGTGATCTTGGATTCTAACAATAAGCAAGTTCGGTACTAGGATATGGTAGAGAGTTCAATAATCCATTTGTTTCAATGGTACATAAATTACTTGGCCAAGTAAAATGTCATGCACGACAATAAAAGCAGTTTTGGAAAAGCAAAACTACACTCTCTATTTACCTATATTCGGCACCCGTCCCAGAAGGTAACTTTCTCAAAAACATAACATGTAGAATTATCTATCATTCATGCATGGTCTAAATAGTCAAATACAGTCTTTTGCAATCTCTTAAAACATCAAATTGGAAACATTGTTTAAAATGAAAACAGTTTAAAAAGAGTTTCTTTCCATTGTTCAAATTCATAAAAGACATAAAATTAACATTTTAAATTGGGTAATTCAAATAATCAATAAAGTTTTTAAATGAAGGTGTAACTCCAGTATGTTAAATAAATAATTATAAAAATAGAAATTAAAAGAGTACACATTCATTCGTTCATACTCTCATTTAATTAATGTTGTTTCAATATGATTCAGGATGTTTTCAAAGTAAATCAAATTCCAAGTGTAAACGTTTTATTTTCAGTTTATCCTATTTTTAGAAAATAAATTATAATCGTTTATCAAATTAAAAATAACTAATTTAATAGTTCTAGTTTTGACAGTTTCGTTTCAAGGTGAAATTTTCAAGTTTAAATAACCTACGTTCAAAAATAGTGTTAACAATTTGAAGTTAAATTCTATCATTTATTTTTTGTCAGCAAAAATTAAATCTATTTTCTGTTCAAGATTGTTTTGTTTCTGAAATGATAAATATTTTTTTCTAGATTTAATAGATTCTCCTAAATTTCATTTCTTTGTTTAATGGATGATTTCAAATCAGTATTTCTAAAATTCTTAGCAAAAACAACAAAGTCTCTGTTTAATATGTTTCTAATTCTAAATTTAAAACTTGTTTTTTGTTTTGATTTTATTCCTAAATTTTATCAATTTTAATATTTCAAGAATTTAATCGAAGATTTTTCCAAAAATCTATGTCTCTAAATTTGTCTGACATTCTGGAAAAATAAATACAGTCTATTTGTTTTTCTGTTTACATAAAATTTCAATGAATAATTTTTGCAATCCTTATTTAAATCTCACTTTCCTAATTTTAACAATCAAGATCTTCTTTAATATTTAATATCCACTTCCAAAATTCTTTTGAAATGGAATTGAAGATCTAATTTAAAATTTAAATAACAAACTCCCACCTGGTAATTATGAATTCTGGAAATGTATTCTTCTAATTCTTTTCCTTGAATCCTCTATTCTATGTCTTTTCTTCTAACTTCTATCTTCCCTGGCTGCTTAGTCTTGGGAATTATGTGTGGAGTCTTTGATCTATTGTGAAGTGTTGCTTGTGGAAGAGCTTTCTTCCTCTGTATTTCCTGCTCCCTTCCAGGCTGCAGTCTATGCACCCTTTCCTTGGTGCGAAGGTGTGAAGAGGGAAGTATAGTGATGAATGGGGAGGGTTGTGCGTGCCTCTCCCAAGCCGCACACTCTTCCTACCTTCCATGCGCGTGGAGAATGGGAGGAGGCATGGGTTTCTCCCTACCTTTGGACGCCTCTGGATTCCTTGAAGACTGAACACAATTTGGAGAATGGTCTTCTCCTTTCCAATTAGAAATTATGTGTGTCACTTCTGAGTGTCTCTCCATTTCGGATTTCCTTCCCCTATATTTGTTTTCTCATGCATTGATATTTTTCCAGAATTGAGATCCACAAAATACTCATTTTGATCTCCAGATCAAAGTTCAAAACTCCAAGTCTTGGTAATTAAATGCTTTTAGACGATTTAAATATTTTCTTTCTCATGTTTAACTGAAGATCAAATTTTGAATGCAAATCCAATTTTAAATTTGAACGGATGTTTGTTTCCTAATTCTTTTCAATTTAGCCAATTTAAGATTTTAATTCAACTTCTAAATTTAAAAATACATTCATTTCATAATTTCAAAATTAAAAGGCATTTAATTTCAAAAACACTTTAAATAATTATATTTTAATCAAATTTAGAAATTCAATCTATTGCATTTAAATTTCTTAATTTCAAATTTAATATTTCCAAACAGTAATAGAATATTTAAACTAGCAGTTTAATTATTTAATTTAAGTTAAATTTCATCAAATTTAACAAAATCATCTTTTAAATCAAATGCATTTTCACAATTTTTTTGAGAATCACATTAAAACTAAAATTTTAATTTGCAAACATTGTATACGCATAATATATTAAAATATTCATCTATGTGAGTGTGCGAGATCCCATCTATTCGTAAACGTCAATCGGCTAAACAACTCTTCCTGATCGTTGTTCTCACCTTCAATCACGTTCACCTGTTCCTGCGTTCACTTGCACTCGATTTATCATCAGTAATGACAAACCCCGAAATAAACATAAATATAATTCAAATCATAATAATTGCATTTCGATTTCAATTTCATTTAGATTTCAATTTCATTTAGATTTCAATTTCAATTCTTTTTTGAATTTCAATTTAACCATCATTAAATAATCATTCAATTTCTATCTAATTCTCGACATAGTAATTAATACTTGTATTTAAATAAGTCAATTAAAATATATACATGACATCCTTCCCCTCTTGGAAGAGACATCGTCTCGATGTCTTATTAGTCATCCAATAAGCATAACATCATCATCATCATTAAAACATATTATCTCAATCAATAAACATTGTATCAATAGATAAAGCATAGTATCTCAATCAAGCATAATGAAATAGTAACTAACAACATAGTTCTCCAACATAAACATAAGAAAATATAGTAACATCCATGCTATCAAAGTTCACAACATGTGAATCAAAAACCAGAGTATCAAGTATCTCCGCACAAAAAGAAATGCTAATCTATGAAAGCAAATGAGGAAAATGATGGTCTATCATCTCATAATCCTCCCATGTAGCACTGTCCTCAGTATACTGGTCCCACTGGACCTTATACTGAGTACTATCTCTGTTACACAACTTAATGCTACGCCTATCTAGGATTCAGATGGGCTCCACTGGCACCACCCCTAGATCCTGTACCTATAATGAATGCCAATCAAGAATATGAGTTGCATCACGATGATAAGGTTTCAACAAAGAAACATGGAAAACATTATGGAGTCGAGCAAGAGCATGTGGTAACACTAGTCTATAAGCAACTGGATTAATAACTTCCAGTACATCAAATGGTTCCACAAATCTTGGTGCCAACTTTGATGATTTCCCAAACGAGATAGAGCTCTTATGAGGCTTAACCCTCAAGAATACTTTATCTCCTGTAGCAAACTATCTGAAAGTCTTGTTCCTATCAGCATAGTTCTTCTATCTATCGGCTGCTTCCTTCAACCTACCCTTGATCAACTTCATTTGCTCATCCAACTCCTTGAGCATATCTAGACCAATAATGATCATGTCTTCTATCATGTCCCAACTAATGGGTGTACAACATTTCCATCCATACAGTGCCTCAAAAGGTGCCATACCCAATGAAGAATGGTATGAGTTGTTGTAGGAAAACTCAACCAATGGAAAATATTCCTCCCACTTGTACTGCTGATCCATACAATACATCCTCAGTAAGTCCTCCACAACTTGATTGACCCTTTCAGTTTGGCCATCGATTTGTGGGTGATATGAAAAACTAAAATTTAGTTTAGTTCCCAACACTACATTCAATGTAGTCCAGAACCTAGATGTCATCCTGGTATCTCTATCAGAAATAATGGTCTCTGGTACACCATGCAATCTAAATATCTCTTGCACAAATTTCCTTGCAAGAGTCAAAGATCCATCCTTCAAATTCCCAGGTATGAAATGTGAAACCTTCGTCAGCTTATCAAAAACTACTAAGATGGTATCATGCCTATTTTTGTTCAACGGTAATCCTTGGATGAAATCCATACTGATTACTTGCCACTTACAGTCAAGTATATCGTGGGGATACAAAAGTCCTGTTGGATGCACATGCTCAACCTTGACTCGCTGGCATTCTAAACATCTAGCTACGTACTCCATGACATCTTTCTTAAGTTTAGGCCAAAAATACAAAGCCTTCAACTCAGCTACCATCTTCGTAACTCCTAGATGCCCTGAATAAGGTGCATCATGAACTTCCTCAAGTATCAACTTCCTCAAATCTCCACCCTTTGGGATATACATTCTTCCCTGATATCTGACAATACCATCATTCTCCATCACATAACCATCAAATCTATGATCTGAAGGATCTGCCTCTAAGGCCTGTCTAACCCTGTCATAATGCTCATCTCCTGGAAGATACTGCAACACTTGTTGCCTCAAATTTGACCTTGTGGTCACCATAGCAGATAGAGATGTCTTCTCCTGCTAAGTGCGTCTGCAACCCTATTTTCCTTACCCTTGATATACTTGATACCAAAATCGTACTCACTTAGGAACTCAAGCCACCTCCTCTATCTCGTATTGAGGTTCGGTTGTGTGAAGATGTACTTAAGTCCTAAATGATCAATCTTAAGCTCAAACGGCTTCCCTAGGAGATAATGTCTCCACATCTACAATGCATGCACAATAGCTATAAGCTCAAGATCATGTGGTGCATAGTTCAACTCATACTGTTTCAGTTTCCTGGACTCATATTCCACCACTTTACCTTCCTGCATTAGCACAACTCCTACACCTTCACCTGATGCATCTGTAATCACAATGATGTGACCATTAGGATCCAGTATAGTCACCACTAGTGTTGATGTCAACTTTTGTTTAAGAAGCTGAAATGCTTCCTCGCACTTCTCTATCCACTCATATTTATTTCCCTTCTTCTAAAGAGAAGTAATAGGTGCCGCAATTTTAGAAAACCTTTCCACATACTTCCTGTAGTAACCTACAAGTCCCATGAAACTACAAACTTTAGTGACACTTTACAGTGTTGGCCAATCTACAATTGCCTCTATCTTCACAGGATCAACTGAGATTCCCTCAGCAGATATGACATGCCCCAAATAGTGAACCTTCTTCTGAAAGAAATCACACTTCGAAAACTTACCAAACATCTTTCAATCTATTAGTCATTGCAAGACTATTCTCAAGTGCTTCTCATGTTCCTCTTTTGTTTTAGAGTAAATCATAATGTCATCAATGAATATAAGCACGAAGTCATCTAAACAGTTTTTGAAGATACTGTTCATAAGGTTCATGAATGCTGCTGGAGCATTCGTTAGGCCAAAAGGTACCACAATGAACTCGTAGTGTCCATATCGAGTTCTGAAAGCTTTCTTCGGAATATCCTCATCCTTAATCATCAACTGGTGGTAACCTGATCTAAGATCAATCTTAGAAAACATAGTGGCCCCTTTCATCTGATCAAACAACTCATCTATCCTAGGTAGAGGATACCTGTTCTTGATGGTAACCTTATTAAGCATCCTATAATCAATACACAATTGCAAGGTTCCATCCTTCTTCTTAACGAAGATTACCGGTGCACCCCATGGCGATACACTCGGCCTTATGAATCCCTATTTCAGCAACTCCTGCAATTGAGCTTTCAGTTCATACAACTCAATAGTAGTCATTCTATAAGGATCTTCGGATTGAGGCTCTGTTCTAGGTAACAGTTCAATCGAGAAGTCAAATTCTCTCTTCGGCAATAATTTCGTAAGTTCTTTTGGAAAGATATCCAAGAACTCCCTAAGAACTGGATAGTCCTCTAGACTCTACTGGGCATTATCCAAGTCACTAACCAAAATAGAATATATGGAACATCCCTTCCGATGTGCTTTCTTTAGCTGCATAGCTGAGATGTGTCTCAACTCTAGAGGCTCTCGAGATCCTAGAATCTCTACTGGATGTCCAAAATCATCCAAACAACTCACAACCTTATCCTCATAGTTCACTATGGCTTTATGCTCAGTTAACCAATTGATCCCTAAGATCACATCATAAGAACCCAACGGTGCTACATAAAGGTTAACTTGGGTTTGGAAGTTAGGTAACTCTAAATCGCTGCATGATAAACATGAATCTACCCTCTTCTCTACTTGATTTCTATATTGAACCATCCATGATTGTGAAATAATACCAGGTCTAATAGGTAATTTAGCAACTACTTTAGGATCAATAAAGCATTCTGAAGCTCTAGTATCTATCAAAATAGAAACAGATTGACCAAAAAGCTTACCTGACATCTAGATAAGTGTAGACTGAAAATCTGCTTGACGATTGTCAACCGCTGAATGTATCTGATGTTGCAGTGCTCGCCAATCATTACCACCTCACTGACCTCTTGTATGCTGGGTGCAATTGGAGGCATACTGATCTCCTCGACAAGTATAGCATCCACCTCGTGGCCCTGTTTGACCACATGTCCTGTTCTTGATATTCGAGAAGTTGGTGTTATTATTGTTCACCCTCTTGATTCCGCCATAGCTACCTTCTCCTTTATCTTGGGTGTTTGTTCCCCTCTTCAGATTCCTGATCTACTGATTATTATTGTTACCTCTTTGTTTATTGTTATTGTTGTTTTGAAACTTCCTGTTTCCAAAACCAAATTTTGCATTCACACTTTTCCTGTAGTTATCCACCTGTTGAGCTTTTGTTCCTGTTTCATGGCCTTCTCAAAGACCTCATCCATCATCAATGGATTATGAATGTCCACATAAGCTCCAATTTGTGGCCTCAACCCTAGAATGAATTTATGGATACAAAATCATTCATCCATCTGATACTGTGGTGCGTACTTAAGGAGATTGGTGAACCTTTCCCAGCACTGGGTAACTGTAAGACCATCTTGTGCTAGATTCTGGAACTCTGTCATCTTCCTGTCAAAGAACAGCTGTGGAAGCCACCTCTTCCTGAAAAGGTTCAAGAATGCTTCCCATGTAATTCCACCTGGTAGTAACTTCTTCTCAGTCTTTTCATTATCCCACCAAGTAGCAGCTTCTCCAGTAAGCTGGTATGCAGCCCAAACTACCTTGGTCTCATTGGACATGTTCCTGAGCTCGAAGTATTTCTCCATCTCAATAACCCAAGCTTTTGCTCCATCACCTATTGTCTTACCATCAAACTTGGGTGGTGCTACCCTTTTCAAATTTTTTGCTAACTCGCCTTCAATCCTTGCTTGAGGATTAGGTACTTCAACCCTTACATTGTCATTGTTAGGTTGCTCCTAATTTTGGGGAATTTCAACTCGAGGGTTCTGTCCCTCTCTGACACCTCGAACTTCCTATTCTAGATTGTCCATTCTAGAACCCTACTGATTCAAGAGGCTAATAATTTAGTCCAACCTATCATTCTCATTGCTTGTAGCTCATTTACCTCTTGTACCCATTATGTCTCACAATTCCTACATCAAGGAATGTTCGTTTAGCATAATGGACAAAGGACCCTAGTGTTTAAACCTAGGGATCTGATACCAAATGTAAAGAGCAGAAAACTCTTTAAAACCAAATCAACATTTACTTTAAATAAGATCCATTATATTCAAAATAAAGTCATCAATCCATTCATTAGACATCAAGAACTAGTTGAATTACAAAGCAACGACATAAAAGTCGATAAGATAATTTCATTACAACTCAGTCTAAATCATACAAGTGTCGAATTACACAATTCCAGATATAAATACAATGAATTATATAAAATTAGTTACAATTTGAGACTTAGGCATTCAGTCGCCATAAGCTCATCATTACATATATCAAGAATAATAAAGCATAAAAGAAGATGCAGTTCGTCGATCTTCCATCCAAAAGAAAATCTTCAATAAGAAGACAAGAACAAGGATCAGACACTTTTTCCGCCCAACCTCGAAGCTTACGCTTCCCTAGAATTTCTTAGTCAATCAAGAAATACCCGACCCTACATGAATTGCTTAGCAAAAAGCAATCTATGAGCAAGATGGAATCCGGTGCATGCTTAGTACTACTAGTAAACCACAAGCATTTTCATTTTTCTAATTCATTTAAGAAATAAGCAAGTTTGGTACTAGGATATGGTAGAAATTTCAATAATCCATCTGTTTCAATGGTACATAAATTACTTGGCCAAGTAAAATGTCATGCACGACAATAAAAGCAGTTTTGGAAAAGCAAAACTACATTCTCTATTTACCCATATTTGGCACTCGTCCCAGAAGGTAACTTTCCCAAAAACATAACATGCAGAATTATCTATCATTCATGCATGGTCTAAACAGTCAAATACAGTCTTTTGCAATCTTTTAAAACATCAAACTGGAAACATTGTTTAAAACAAAAACAGTTTAAAAAGAGTTTCTTTCCATTGTTCAAATTCATAAAAGACATAAAATTAACATTTTAAATTGAGTAGTTTAAATAATCAATAAAGTTTTTAAATGAAGGTGTAACTCCAATATGTTAAATAAATACTTATAAAAATAGAAATTAAAAGAGTACACATTCATTCATTCATACTCTCGTTTAATTAATGTTGTTTCAATATCACTCAAGATGTTTTCAAAATAAATCAAATTTCAAGTGTAAACGTTTTATTTTCAGTTTATCCTATTTTCAAAAAATATAAAGGTTTATTAAATTAAAAATAACTAATTTAATAATTCCAGTTTTGACAGTTTTCATTTCAAGGTGAAATTTTCAAGTTTAAATAACCTACATTCAAAAATAGTGTTAACAATTCGAAGTTAAATTCTGTCATTTATTTTCTGTCAGCAAAATTTAAATCTATTTTATGTTCAAGATTGTTTTGTTTCTAAAATGATAAATATCGTTACTAGATTTAATAGATTCTCCTAAATTTCATTTCTTTGTTTAATGCATGATTTCAAATCAGTATTTCTAAAATTCTCAGCAAAAAAAACAAAGTCTTTGTTTAATATGTTTCTAATTCTAAATTTAAAACTTGTTTTTTGTTTTGAGTTTATTCCTAAATTTGATCAATTTTAATGTTTCAAGAATTTAATCGAAGATTTTTCCAAAAATCTCTGTCTCTAAATTTTGTCTGACATTCTGGAAAAATAAATACAGTCTATTTGTTTTTCTGTTTACATAAAATTTGAATGAATAATTTTTTGAATCCTTATTTAAATCTCACTTTCCTAATTTTAACAATCAAGATCTTCTTTAATATTTAATATCCACTTCCAGAATTCTTTTGAAATGGAATTGAAGATCTAATTTAAAATTTAAATAACAAATTCCTACCTAGTAATTATGAATTCTGGAAATGTATTCTTCTAATTCTTTTCCCCAAATCATCTATTCTCTATCTTTTCTTCTAACTTCTATCTTCCCTGGCTGCTTAGTCTTGGGAATTCTGTGTGGAGTCTTTGATTTGTTGTGAAGTGCTGCTTGTGGAAGAGCCTTCTTCCTCTATATTTCTTGCTCCCTTACAGGCTACAGTCTGTGCACCCTTTCCTTGGTGCGAAGGTGTGAAGAGGGAAGTATAGTGATGAATGGGGAGGGTTGTGTGTGCCTCTCCCATACCACACACTCTTCCTGCCTTCCCTGCGCGTGGAGAATGGGAGGAGGCGTGGGTTTCTCCCTGCCTTTGGATGCCTCTGGCTTCCTTGAAGACTGCGCACAATTTGGAGAATGGTCTTCTCCTTTCCAATTAGAAATTTTGTGTGTCACTTCTGAGTGTCTCTCCATTTCGGATTTCCTTCCCCTATATTTGTTTTCTCATGCATTGATATTTTTCCAAAATTGAGATCCAGAAAATACTCATTTTGATCTCCAGATCAAAATTCAAAACTCCAAGTCTTGGTAATTGAATGCTTTTAGATGATTTTAGATATTTTCTTTCTCATGTTTAATTGAAGATCAAATTTTGAATGCAAATTCAATTTTAAATTTGAATGAATGTTTGTTTCCTAATTCTTTTCAATTTAGCCAATTTAAGATTTTAATTCAACTTTGAATCTAAAAATACACTCATTTCATAATTTCAAAATTAAAAGGCATTTAATTTCAAAAACACTTTAAATAATTATATTTTAATCAAATTTCGAGATTCAATCTATTGCATTTAAATTTCTTAATTTCAAATTTAATATTTCGAAACAGTAATAGAATATTTAAACTAGCAATTTAATTATTTAATTTAAGTTAAATTTCATCAAATTTAACAAAATCATCTTTTAAATCACTTGCATTTTCGCAATTTTTTTGAGAATCACATTAAAACTAAATTTTTAATTCGCAAACATGATATACGCATAATACATTAAAATATTCATCTATGTAAGTGTGTGAGATCCCATCTATTCGTAAACGTCAATCGGCTAAACAAATCTACCTGATCATTGTTCTCGCCTTCAATCACATTCACCTGTTCCTGCGTTCACTTGCACTCAATTTATCATCAGTAATGACAAACCCCGAAATAAACTTAAATATAATTCAAATCATAATAATTGTATTTCGATTTCAATTTCAATTAGATTTTAATTTCAATTCTTTTTTGAATTTCAATTTAACCATCATTAAATAATCATTCAATTTCTATCTAATTCTCGACATAGTAATTAATGCTTGTATTTAAATAAGTCAATTAAAATCTATATGTGACATTTATCGACACTTCATCTAGTAGTTCATCCAAAAGGGGATGATGTTTTGTAGTACTTTTAAATAGTGGATTTGATGGTAGAGATCTTCGCCAAACCTCTCACTATAAGGCTAGAAACTTCCTACTTTATACCACCCTCAAGCTTATTCAAACCTCATAAATATAACCTACAAAAAATAAGTCAAAATTTAATTTTTGGCCCACACTTGGATACCCTAATGCTAGTGATGTGGACACATGTGCACCTAGACACTAGTGTCTAATTCAATTCCTAAAATGCTGAAACTTGATAACCATTATTCCATCTTATTAAATTTTCCAATCAAAATTTATAATAACTTTTTTATAAAAATGCTTTATTTCCTCATTTGAAATAGCTATCTCTTTCACACCGTATTCACTCTACACTCTCCATACTAAGTTCTTCCTCTTCAAGGGCTTGCACTAAGTTTTAAAAATCTACCAAACTCTTACACTCTATCACAAATAAAAAAATTATGATCTCTCATAATTGAAGATTCACATTCTTTCTCCTCACTCCAAATTCTTTAACTTACTTTTAATCTCTCTAGAACTTTCTATTCCAAATCTCCACATCCATACACTCAAACTCACTACTATTACCAAAATCTCATCTCCCAACAATTATTGCATACTCAACCTCTTTGATCCCTCTCCTAATAATACTAATAGCATTTCCATCTCATATATTATCTCTCATTGCCCAAACACTCACCACCAATACACATCCTCCTAAGATTATTAGTAGCTACAAAACCTTACACACTACAAAAACCTCGCATAAGAAACTTGTACCCAAATTTTCATCAAGACTTTGTTAAGGTTTTAAAATGCCACCTAAAAGACAAATTGAGACAGTCTTCAAAACAACCTAAGGTTCTTTCCTTGTATCGAATATATTTGTCAGGTAGAAAAATATCTAGAGATGAGGAACAATTATATCAAGCAATTGGCGACTGCGTCTTCTATGGATGGATTGTATCGAATATTGAAAGTATTTGCAAACCACATCGTCATATCACAGATGTTCGTAACGTGAAAGGGAATGTTGCACACATATTTGTTATATTATTTTGTTCTGTTATCGATGCGAGTATAAGTGGGAAAAGGACAAAAAGCATACGACGAAGAGTTAAAAGAGTCATTTGATCTGCTTCAGCGAAAGGATCACGCGCTTTCAAGAAGTCAATCCCATCATCGATCATGAATAAAAATTCTATATAAGAGCAAATATTAAATGAAAAGAAAAAATATTGATAGTTCAATTGAACTAGTTCACATCATCTTAAGTGTGAAATAGACACATGGGTAGTTGGGCACGTGGATGGTTCCTAAAGAGGAGTGGGAAAAAGGAAAATGATGATTTGTAACAAGGGTATAGTGGAGATGAAATGACACTTCATCATGGAGTGCTCATCGTATAAAGACATCTAGACCATCTATGGGGACACCATGCAGGTTGATAATTTAAACACCCTATTTGAAGAGTCAAGGTTAGACAAAACTGCAAACTTCATCATCAAAATACACTGCATAAGGGTTGATCTTGAACGGAGTTTACAAATTATCTAGGGCTTTTATGTGGAAGGCTCTTGTGTTGTCCTTGGGTACCATAGGCTTCTTTGGCCTCATGGACCTTGTTGACGTAGAATTTTGCATGTAGTAGCAGTCTTATGGAAAACTTAGCTATTGGGGGACTTGTGCGCTAGCTAAGTGACCTCCGAGATTTTTTCGAAGCCGGCTCTTCATTTAGTGGGTGAAGTAAAAGGTTAGGGAGATAGCAGGAATGTAAAGTTTATACTATAGGCGATGCGCCAAAAGTCCTAGATGAAATTCAACAGAGCACAGTGCAAAATGCAAAGGCATGAACCACTAAAATGTTGTTAATTAAGTTATTATTCCCCACAAGCATTTATCATGCAAAAATACCCTCTAATTTGTATAATGTAATCAAGCATAACTTTGTCTTAACACAGAAGAGTCGAAGAAACATGGTCTGTATTCATTTCAGCTATGAAAGGTTATAAAAACTAAAGAACAGGCATTCATACAAAAATAAAGATAACAACACATGTCAATAGTCCTAACAAATGCTTGAAAACAGAAAGGCCGAATCTATTTGGCACAGTCTGAAGTCTTCGAATTGAAAGCAACTATTACAAAAGGCTTACTTCTTAGTGCTTGAGAGTTTTTGCAAAACTTAACCAACCACCCAATAAAAGAAAACATAGCCAGATTTATTGGCCAGTCCACCGCCTGAAGATGCCCCAAGAGAAAAGCAAACCATGCGCAGTGACCGATGGCCTAGATCCTCTCGAGCCGCCATAGAAAACATCGATCGGTTAGCAACACACCAGCGAGCCCATGATATATAACGGAAAACCATGCAGCAGCAGGAGAGAACACGTGGCAACAGGGAAGTACAAAAGATCCGGTAGCATTTCCAAGGTAACTAGCGCAGGAAAAATCGTCACGTGTCGTTCAAACAAAGCCTGATAGAAAGTTGAAGAGGTGCCCAACAGAAAGCCTCAAGAGAGAGCCACGTGGAGAGCTCCGAGCAAAATAAAGAACGAGGTGGGCCCAACTCAGAAAAATAGCCAGAGTGAGCCACGCGACACACAAACGGAGATTTCTAGAAAGCAAAGCAAAGGAAAAGTGGAAATCTTCGTGAGGAAGCCACGTGGAGAGCTCCGAGGGCAGCGAGCATTTGAAAAATAAAGCGCAGCCACAAAGGTAAATAGAAAACTGCAAAGGCTTTGGCAGTTTTTTTTAAACAGTTTGGTGACTCATAGGGGCTTTTCGCTCGCAGAAAGGAGAACCCCACAAACTTTGGTTCAACATAAAAAATACTCACAACCTCGAGAGGGCGGCCTGCAAATTGGTCCATACTTCGTTCGACGGTGTAGAGAGAGTTCGCAGATGCTCGTGAGCCTGTCTGAGATCAATAATTGCTTTGAAGGGCAATCCGCTTGATACTTTTGTTTCCAATTCCAATTGGAAGAAAAGTTGCGCTAGCTGATGCACAATATGCTCCACACCCGCTACCGCCTGGTCCACAATGAAAGGCGAAGGGAGGCCTCTCTGAGTCAAATGGGAAAACTTTGCCCGCATGTCACTAGTAACTTGGTTTAATCGAGCTCTACAATCCGCTACCTGTTGAACGGCCTCATGCATGGAGATGAGGCTACTCAAGCCCAAAGTTGTCGTTGTTCGGTCATTGATGCCCATGCCACTCAATGCTTCATCTGAAGCAGTATACAATTTACCCAATAAAATTCTAGCCTATGGAACCTTGTCAGAAGTTAACTCTTGAACCTGTTGTATTGATTCACTCACTGTCCCACAGAGGCTAGCTGCTTGCGCCATAAACTTTAAGGTGGGCTAAAGAGTAAAGCACAAAACCTTCACCTTGTCCCAGTATGATGCGTGCAACTCTTTAGAAATTTCCAACGAGCTCATCCGAGGTGCAAGGGGTTGTCTTTAAGGCAACCAATTTTGTCTCTTTGTTGCTCAAACTCGACTTTACCTCGGACAAGCCTCTGTCCAGCGGTACAAGCTGATCCTTTAGAGTGAGAACCTCCTTTTCCTTTTTTGCTATGGCCAATTCGACCTGTTTAGTTTTTTGAATTTCCAACTCCAGATTGGCATTTACTTCAATAATCTCTGCAGTGGTGCTCTACCAAAGCTCTTTCATTCCCTTAGTTAGCAGGTTAGACTCAGCGTGGATTTCTTTCTCCTTTGCTCGGCTTAGCTCGACCTCCTGCTAGAGAGTCAAAATGATCTTTGTGTTCAAATCCTGCAACTCTTTGATCTTAATTTCAAAGGTACTCCTCTCCTTCTCCAGCTGACTTATTTCGTTCTCCTGGGCTTTAAAGTTGTTTACCCAGATGTTGACCCTACTTCTGAGCTCCGCAATTTGGTCATCCTTCTTCTTCACCTGCCGGATGAGCTTTAGAAAATCAATGGTTACTATTTTTTGGGTCTCCTCCATCAGCTCAACTTTATCTTGCGGGCAGGCCTGCTGCAAGTCTAACCCGACAGCGTTCACAGAATAATCATTTGGCTGCATTTCGCCAGCTGCCTTGATCACATTAGGAGTGATCTTTGCAAACATCAAATAATTTTGACCTTCATTGAATACGGTTTGCAAATAGGGCTCCGCCTACCGGCCTGCGTCTTTCTGTCTTCTTTTGTTGATCCGGTTGGTGCGAGCGCTTTTATTTGCATCAACCTGCGAGAAATATTCCTAGGCCGGAATACCCAGTCCGCCAACAAAAGGATACTGCTGAGGGATAGCCAGCGGGAAAGACAGCGTATTCAACACATTAGAATTCTTGTTGGGTCGTGTTATAATAGCCGGGCAGAATGGCGGGATGAATTTTCCACTTGGAGGGGATGAAAATGAGGTGATAGTGTAAGGGAAGACTAGAGATGCACCAACCACAAGGCTGGGCCTTGGATATAAAAATTGTTGGTCCACGAGCCCAATACTTACACCAAATTGTGTTTCAGGCAAGGTATGGAAAGCGGAGGATACAGGTGGGAAACCAGGAGGGGCGATATTGGAATGCCTGGAAAATCCAGTGGCGGAAAGAACTGGCACAGATGAAAAAGCAGGGGCAGACTGAGGCGAGACCAGAGACATAGATGAGAGAGAAGAGGGAGGAAAAGTTACCTGAGGTGCAAGCGGCATCGTAGATGTGTCAACTGCTTCCTTCATCAATTGTTCCTCTTCTGTGCCAGATTCTCTGATTCATTGTCGCTTCTCCTCTAGAGAATCATCGAGGTCAAGAATGACCCATCTCTTACCACTGGTAGTCCTTGCTCGTGGCTGGCTTTGATGTTTATGCGTGCGGCTCCTCCTCCTGCATAGGCTGCTTACCAATATTTTTCTCATGCATTGGACTCCTGACAATGGTGGGAGGATTCTGAATTACCTCCTCCTCAGATTCCACGGTAGCCTCCTCTCTTTTATATTGTTGCACAGATGTTGAGCGATTCAGAGAATTTTCAACATTTGGATGTTCATTTTTCCAAATGTCATTAAATTTCTCATCAAGGGCTACTTCGTTATGCATCTTGCCAACTACCAGAATCTCCTACTGGTATATCCAAAAGGCTTGCATCTTCTCAAGCGCCCAACCGAGCTTACTCAATTGGGTGACTAGGGAGGGTTTGATATTCAGCTTTGGTTTGACCCTCCCCACAATGTGATAAAAATTCAACCAAGGTGGTTGACCATCCACTGTAGGAAAATACTCAAGGCCTACATATCTATTTAAATTTCCCTCCTCGACATTTTGCCGAAAGTCCCATAATGGACGAGGCGAATGCGAGATCTTAATGCTGACTCCCGATAAATTATTGTTAGGGTTGTAATTCTAGGGATCGTCTATTAATACCAACTCGAGGTGACCCAACTTCGAAAGTAGAATCACTAAGGTATCAATCTTTGGGGTCCTCTTTTTAATCAGCAACACGGAACCAAATATGATTGGTAGTATCAAATAGGAGGTTAAGTATTTTCCTCCCCAATAATCATCATCAAGGGTACATAGTTGCCTCATCGCCTCCAAGACCAACACTCTATCAGAAAGATAGCGGGGAAGACGAAAAGGCTCCTAGACAAAACCTGGCATGCGGAGCATGGTGAAATCCACACCAAAGAACCAGTTACAGGGCAGAGTTAATTTCCCCAACCAGGACTTCTATCGGGGTGATATGCGTTTGGTCATATTTATGCCAGCCTTATCCAAAGCCTTTATAGTCGGGGCTATGAATGAATCCGAAAATGCATAATAATCAAAGGTTTTTGACATGACAGGGGTCCATGTCGAAACTGGCTTCCTTAAGCCACCCTCATAAAAAACAGACAGGGACATGGACGTCGAAAAATAATCAGGGTTCTGGTGCAAAATCAGGTAAGCCAGGAAAGATGAATACCTGAACTTAGAGTTGACCCCAAATTTCTGCAGTTACCTCCAGATTCCATCGCTAACAAACCTTTCAAAATCTAGGAGCGGAGCCTCACAATTCCTCTTCAGCATGAAGCTGAGGCACATTTGAAACTTGAAAACCTCTTTGTCCAAGTCCAGACCACACACCAATGTCAGCATAGAAGCGATAGAGGAAGCCCCACCTTTCAGAGCCTTCAAATTGAAAGGGAATTTGGGTGGAACCGAACTACTCGTCGGTTGATTGATCTCGGAGCGATAAAACTGCGGCCCCATCTAGAGCTCTCCCCACTTATGCTAAATCTTTCCATTTCAAAAATATCAACCTCATGGGTCAAGGGAAACGAGACGCACACATATATTGAATAGCCTCAGGGCTAATGACTACCCTGAAATCCTTATCGCCGATTACTTATGTGCTCGGATCAAAATGTGCCACGCATGCTGCCACAACCTCTGGGCAAGGGTGTATTAAAGGAACCATGTACTGTGTGAGACCACAAAACCACAGCCATTTGTGAAATTGGTCTATCATATGCTTCATTTTTTCTCATGCAGCCTCCCTAAGGCTCTTAGGATTGCAAGATAACTCAGGATCAAAGACGTTATCCCAATCCTCCAAGACCATTGCCTGATATTTTTGAGGAACCGTGCTCAATAACTTCTGGTTCACCGGGTGGGTGAAAGGCCAGCTAGGCTTCGCAGGTATGCCTGGAGTGGCATAAAACTCCCCGTCGTAAAGCTGCATGCGGGGTGCATTCCTTATTTTTTCGTTTAGACTTACTGGAGCCAGGATCTGTGAAGGGTTCTTTGAAATTTTGACCATTTTATATTCGCAAGAATTTTTTCTACAAACCTTTCGCAAACGGCTTAGGCTTTCTGAAAACTTTTTTCTTCTTGCGAATGCCTTAATTGTTCAATCCTTGGTAACTTTTGTAATAAGTATGTTTCTTTGCATGCCATAACTTGCCTTTTTTATTTTTTTAAGAAATGCAGCCAAAAAAGGTACATGCCAGTTGTTCATGCCAAGTTGCTATTATGCGTTACCAATTTTTATTTGTGCGAAAGGATCGCCAACTAGCCAAAATGCTTGACCATTTAATAGACAGTCTTTCACGTGTGATGGAGCTTGATTTTTTCCTCGAAAGACAAACCAAGCCAACTTTGTGAACCTCCCTATGGGCTATTTGCATTAATTGATTTCAATGTTCATACGGGCCACATCGCCCAACTGAGCTTTCAAAGATTTTTCCTAATTCAAATGAGACGGTGACACTTATATTGACACCTGGTCGATCTGTGAATGGATGTGGTAGCTCAACAAAGCAAGTTGCAAGCTGCACCTGCACCTTCTCATCACCTCGCACGTTGCAACACGAAAAAATGAGGCTTGGCGGCACGTTTGGGCTCAGTCGATAATCATGATTCTCTTGGCTGGTTAAGCTTAGCCAGTCTATAAATAAGGCCCCTTCATAGCAGTGAAAATTACAAAGCTTTCAAGCCCTCCTAGCTTAGTAAGCTCTTCTTGCCTTAGCAATTAGGTTACTTCCCAGCCCAAAGCAAACAATATGGAAACACCAGTAAGGCTTGTCTGCAAAAAGACCTAGGTTGCTTTCCTCATAAAAATTAGATGTAGGTGCCTAAAGCATATGACAGGTGTGAAGAACCTGTTGTATGTGAAGGCAATCAAGTGGGTCCTCAAAAAAGACTGCGTGGAGTATGAAGAGCAGTACTGGGTGAACACCAACATCTGTTCATAGTTTTTCGCCTCGTTGTTGGACATTAGTGTTTCCAAACGCAAGGTTTTGAAGCTGACAAAGCAGGTCTTTCCTCGGCACTACCTCGGAGGCCTGGAGCAGATTGTGCATGCGGCCCAATTTGATCATGAGATTCCCTCGGTTCATAACATTCGCCTGTAGCAACTGCATGGAGGCATTGTTCCAACCAAACCCTTTATGTTCGGGTTCGAGCTGGAAACTCACGAGGAGCATCATGCCAAAGTCTGCATAGGCTGCTACTTCCTCATGCGTGTGCATTATATTGAACTATTCCAAAATCTTTAGTGGTACGAAGATTTTGAAAGAATGGTGTTTCCTGATCCCATGCCACCTACTGCCATGATCGGTGGTCCTTCCCAATTTTGATTTGAAAATGAAGATGATTACAAATTTTTATTTTTTCCTTTTACAGGCTCCGCTCTATAGCGAGCATATGTAAATGTTAATACAAGGCCTCCGACCCGAATATATTGTAAATTTCTTACTCTTATGAATATAATATATATATTTTTAGAACACCTAGCCCATTTACAAATTTCTTTCAATTGTTTACATCATTGTTGTGTTTCATTTCATTTCTTGCACTGAGAGGATTCAAAACTGAAAGCAGGGAAGAGTAATTACATATATACAAATGTACAAAAATATCACGTAGGCAGAATTAATAAAATCTTTTAAGATGTATTCCATTGACTGGAATACTCAGGGCGTTACCTTCCATATCTTCCAACTCGAAAGAGTTGAACTGCTTACACCGGACAATTTTAAAAGGCCCTTCCCAAAGACTATCAAATTTTATGTGTTGTCCAGGCTTTGCTCGACACTCACTAAATTTAAGGACCAAATCTCCGCATTGTAACCCTTGATCATAAGCCCTTTTGTCGAACCATTTCTTTACCATTTGTTGGCGGCTATTCATCGCTTCTAGGGCGTGCTCTCTTTTCTCTTGCACCTCGAGCAATTCGGAAAACCTCACCTCCATCGCCCCGTTTTGTTCAATTTCCAGGGACTTGAGCAATTGTAGGGCGGGAATTTCCATGGTGATAGGCAGCAATGCCTCCTTCCCGTACACCATCTCCTAAGGAGATGTCTTCAATATCTACTTAGGCATGATTCGGTCTGCCCACAGTGCTGTCTGGAGGTTCCTATGCCCACTCCTTTTGATCAACTTGATGAGGTTTTTGTTAGTAGACTTCGCGAGACCGTTTCCTTGGGGATAGTAGTTAGAGGAGGTCTTTAGGAACACTCCATATTTTAGAGCGAACTAACTCATCTTTGAATCGAGAAAAGCCTTAGCATTGTTAGAGATGATTGTTTTAGGTGGGCCAAATCTGGCCACCAATTCTTCAAGGAAATTAACAATCTCTAATTCAATTGCATTTTTTAACGGCACTGCTTCTGTCCACCTAGTAAAATAGTCAGTTGTTGTTAGTATCCATTTATGTCCAGCTAAAGAAAAAGGGTTAATCATCCCAATGAAATCTAAACCCCATTGAGCAAAAGGTTCTTCTACCACTATAGGCCTTAAAGGCATAGCAGCATTCTGTCTCTTTCCGACATAAAACTGACATTCCTTACAAGACTTAATCAATGAAAACGCATCATTAAAAAGTGTTGGCCAAAAATAACCAGCACATATAATTTTAATTGTTGTGGTTCTTGCAGAAAAATATCCTCCGGAAGGGCTATTATGGTATTTCTCTAAAATCTTCTTGGCTTGCTCCTCATTCACACATCTTAGCAGGATGTCATTAAAATTTCTTTTAAACAGGACACCCTCCAAAAGGACATAATTGTTATTCTATAGGTGATAGAAACGTCTTTTAAAGGATGAAAGATCAATCAAGTACCTTCCTGTCTGCATAAAATTTATTCTGCTTCAAGCTAGTTGCTCTAAGAATTTTCTTCATTTATTAACATAGGCTCCAGAGCTCCAAGCTCTGTCGCTGTTTCACTATTTTTAGTGATATACTCACACAGTCCTTTTCCCTTAACGGTCTTAACAGATCTGACTTCAACATCATATTCTAAGATCTTAATGACCTAGTTAGCTCTCTTCTCGGTGATTTCTCCCTCCATGATATACTCTTGCACACTAGGATGCGGTACGCAAACAATCACCTTATTATATGATATCAGATACCGAAACTTTTTAAGTCCCTTAACAATGGAAAAGGCCTGCTTTTCTACAAAGTTATACTTTACTTCGTACTCTTTCAAAGTTCATGAGTAGAAAGCAACAGGGGACTCCCTTGTATCTTATCATCCTTCTGCATAAGCACCATGGTAATACTATTTCCACCACCAAAAACATACATAATAAAATCTTTTGACAAGTCCGGGTTAACCAACATAGGGGCGGAAGAAATAGCCTCCTTTATAAGCTCGAAAGTTTTTTTGGCTTCCATCATCCATTTGAAAATCTGCTCCTTCTTGAGCATTAAGGTAATAGGACAAACAATACTTGCAAAATCTGCAATAAAACGGCTAATAAAATTGACCTTACCAAGGAAAAACTGCACACCCTTTTTGTTGACAGGTAACGAGAGTTCTCGGATCGTTTTCACTCTTTCTGGATCAATGGCAATCCCTTCCTTGGAGACAACATACCCTAATAACTTTCCTTGGGGAACTCTAAATACACACTTCTTTGGGTTTAAAGAAATCCTGAGTTCTTGGCACTTCTGGAAAACAAGCTCCAAATGATCAAAATGATCATCAGCAGATTTTGAGAATACCATCAAGTCATCCAGATAGATGAGTATAATCTTATGGATCAAATCTTTAAAAGCAATATCCATAGCCCTCTGAAAAGTAGCTCCGGCATTGGAGAGCCCAAAAGGAATTTTAGCATATGCATGCATTCCCCACTTCGTGGTGAACGTTGTCTTGTGTTGGTCTTCTTCCTTTACCCAAATCTAGTTGTAGCCTAAAAAAACCATCCAACATTGAGAACATTTTGGAGCCAGCTACAATTTGCAAAATCGCCTCCATTGAAGGCAGGGGGTAATGATCTTTTAAGGATGCTGTATTTAAGTCTCGTAAGTCCACACATAGTCGTATATCTCCATTTTTCTTTCGGACTGGCACCAGGTTTGACACCTAAGTGTTGTGCTTGATCGGAAACACTATTCGGGATGCGATCAACTTATTTAACTCTTGTGACATGAGGGATTCTATCTTTTGGTTCACAGGTCTCTGCCGCTGACGAATTGGCTTTGCCCCTTCTATCAATTCAATGGTATGCTCGATGATTCTAGGATCATATCCCTTAAGATCATCATATGACCAAGCTACTACACCCGGGTATTCTTCGCAGAAGTGCCTTAGTCTGTCTTTATTCTTTTGCGAGACGTCTTTTCCAACCTTGAGCTTCCTATCTTCCTCGATATGAAAATCGGTGTAATCACCTTTGTCTGCCACGAGCCTCCTTTTATCTCTTGTTGCATCATCGAAATCAAAGAGGCTTTCCAAAGTGACTAGGCCCCTCAAGAGCTTGTTGGATTTCAACTGGATGATTTGGTCTTCGTAAGCTTTAGTGATCTTCAACTGCAGCTGATCAACGAATTCTCTAGATGACTAGAGGAATGATGCAATATGAGCATCACTATCAAACACTTGCCAATCTTGATTGTTGTTAGGAATAGCAGGTCTTACAACTACCCTCACCGCATGCTTATTTCTCAATAATTCAGAGGCCGACTCAAACTGAGCCCCTATAGTTGTCATTCTATCGGCTTCAAAATTCATCTCTCGGAATAGCCTAGATATTGAATGCTTCAAAGTTGTCAATTAGATCCCAGACTCTATGTCGATAGGATCGCATACGGATGTTTTTAGCAGCAGAAGTCCCACGGATTTGGTTACACACTAGCTCTGAATCTCCAAAGACACTTATCTATTTAGCACCCATTTGTTCCGCAAGGCTTAAACCATGGACGAGACCTTCATATTCAGCCTCAATGTTTGAGCATGCAAACTGGAAGTGGTAGGACCTCAAGGTCCTATCATCGGACGGGGATATAAGACAAATCCCAACTCTAGCTCCTACTCTACATCTGGCTCCATCAAATTATAAAGTCCATATTTTCAAAGATTCTTCACCTTCAGGTTCTTTAGTAACTTTGGGCATGATCTACCCTTCTTCATGTATAACATAGGTTCTGAGGCCATTTGCGTGGTAATTCCCAAAAGGGTCTGTATCGATAAATTCTTTCAACAAATTTTCTTCATCTACTATCTGAGAGCTAGTAGCCTCCTCTTCTTCAAGAAATTCCACATTGTACCTTTCTCCCTGAGAGATTGAAGTGTGTGCTACTTCAAAATTTAGCAGAGCTTCATCAACAACATGTTCGGAATGAAGAGTTTCCGACAATAGTTTCATCTTAGCCCCATGCTTAGTCCTCATAATCAAGTGTGACGAGTCTAGCACCAAATATCCTCCTAAATTTGCAGTGAACTCTCGAGACAAACAGATCTCGAACAAAGGAGGGATATCGATGAGTATGGTATCCTGATTTATAGTGATACTAGGGCAGGCAAACAAATTCATAGGTAATCCCTTGATTATCCTAACAGTATCAACCTTATTTCCATCAAGCTACATGACTCCTTTATTCAGAGGCTCATACTTTAAACCCAAAGCATCAGCTACTTGTTTTGGCATGACAGTAGTGCTAGCACCACTGTCAATCATACAATTATGCAATAGCTTGTCACCAATAATCAGTGTTAGAAAGAAAGGCTTAGGTTTAGGCTTACTTTCCCTTCCGGACTCGAGCTTCTCCTCTAGTTGAATTATTAGCACTCTATCCAAGTCGGGCCTAGATACTTCCTCTCCATTAGATTGAGCAGGAAACTTAGAATCCTCCTAAACCGACAATGCCTTTTGTAGCACCACCTTTTGCTCCGGAATAGCCAGGACATCCCATAGAGAGGTGTTGGCCAATGACTTCTTCATTTGTTCCACCACGTTGAATTACGCTCATAACTGGTGAGTTGTAGTGGCTTGCTCCTTCAGTTTGACAATCAGTACAGGCCTTGCGACTGGTACATCCAGTGGTTTAGCAACAGTTGGAGTGATCGATGGAGCCTTCGCCTTCGGTGGAAGTGGACTCGGAGAGCTAGGAAGAGTCACTTCTAACTGGTGGGATTGGAAATAGGCATGCCATTGGGCTAGGCATCGGTTGTGATGTAGCTTTGGTAGGTAAGGTTGTGAACTCCCCAGTGAATCTACGCTTATAATGTGTATTATAGTCAGATTGCACTCGGGGTACTTTATCTATAGGGATATCATTCGAAAATGCTGACTCTTCTCCTTCCATCCAAGAAAAGAGAGCCTAGTCCAGAACAATGTCTAACTCTTGCTGGATAGACATCCCCTACATTTATGCGGTGAGGATTGCATTGTCCATTAGTTGAGAGGCATATAGTGGGTTGCCAGAAATGGATGTGCTGCCTTGGCTACGTTGATCTGCGATTTGTTGTTGCAAATTTCTCCATGGACAGTTTCGCGGCATGTGTGCATCATTGCAAGGAAAACACCATGAGTTAGCATCTTCATCCAAATTGTTTTGTCCTGCTACCAACTCCTTATTCAAACTAGGATGAACAATCTGCATAGGTAGGGTTACCGGAACCATCTGGTTACTCGGCTGAGCCGAGGTATTCCCACACAAGCTATCCTGCCACTAAGTTGATTGGTACAAATTTTTTTTGCCTTGGTAATTTTGGTATGTTAGCTTTTGATAGTTGTATTGCTACCGCTTTAAGGTGGTCAATTCATTAGTCATAGCCTGCATTTTTTCTCTCATTTCGTTCATCTCAGCAGCCATGGAATTAGGTACAGGAGCTACCGTCGAGGTTGTCATCGGGGCTGAGCTCAGAACACTTCCTGGATAGACGTACATAGATTGGGGAGGAGCCGTAGGTGCGCTGGTGGAAGGAACTTCAGCCTCTACAACATTGCACTCGGGGAATGATGGCATGACGGGTCTTGGTGCTAACTTTCCTGCAGCAATCAAATTTATTTTTTGTAGCGACAACCAAGGCATAAGCATCAGGAAGAGTGTCTATGCCCAAAGCTTGTAACATCATGGAGACATCAGCATTGATTGACTTTAGATAGAACATGAACGCTAGATTCGGAGGTGGTCGGCTGCCCACGGGCACTCTCTACCAAGTCGAATGGAACCTCGCATTAAAATCAGACAGAGCTTCATGAGAGGCTCGTTTTATATTTTCCAGTTGGTGGTACAGCTATGATTTGTCACCAGCGTTTGAAAAATTCTCATAAAAATGGGGTCTCGAGCTGATCCCAAGTAGCAATAGTACTAGCTTGTAAAGTCTTGTACCAGTTTAGCGCCTTTCTTCGAAAGGAGGCGGCCAACAATTTGAAGGCTACATTTTCGTTCGATACGCCATGTACCAGAAATACATCTGGTACATCTTGCAGATTCTCTATTGGGGTCTTTGATTCATCCCTAAAATATTTAGGGATAGCCTTTAGAGCGAAAACAGGGATAGGGGCCAATACTGCAGGAGGTACAGGTGCTACTAATGGACTGTCGAAGTCCCAAGCTACATAATTTCTAATAGCCATAGGTGTAGGTGGATTAGGTGATGATAGAGAAGGAGGAGATGGAGGAGGTGAAGGGTTACCTCGACGACCTCTCAGGTGTACAAAAACTAAAGGTGTTACGAGCTGGCCAGGGACTCTTGTAGTCTGTGACCTAGTTACAAGTCGATGACTCATACACATTTATAAAGATCAAGCGAACGTGCTAGTTCATTGTAGTCCCACTGGGCATGCCAGAAAAAGAACTGTTGACGTAGAATTTTGCATGTAGCAACAGTCTTATGGGAAACTTAGCTATTAGGGGACTTGTGCGCTACCTAAGTGACCTCTAGGATTTTTTCGAAGCTAACTCTTCATTTAGTGGGTGAAGTAAAAGGTTAGGGAGATAGCAGGAATGTAAATTTTACACTACAAGCGATGTGCCAAAAGTCTTAGATGAAATTCAACAGAGCACAGTGCAAAATGCAAAGGCTCAAACCACTAAAATGTTGTTAATTAAGTTATTTTTTCCCCACAAGCATTTATCATGCAAAAATACCCTCTAATTTGTATAATGTAATCAAGCATAACTTTGTCTTAACACAAAAGAGTTGAAGAAACATGGTCTATATTCATTTCAGCTATGAAAGGTTACAGAAATTGAAGAACAGGCATTCATACAAAAATAAAGATAACAGCACAGGTCAATAGTCTTAACAAATGCTTGAAAACAAAAAGGCCGAATCTATTTGGCACAGTCTGAAGTCTTTGAATTGAAAGCAACTATTACAAAAGGCTTACTTCTCAATGCTTGAGAGTTTTTGCAAAACTTAACCAACCACCCAATAAAAGGAAACATAGCCAAATTTATTGGCCAGTCCACCGCCTGAAGATGCCCCAAGAGAAAACCAAATCACGTGCAGTGACCGATGGCCCAGGTCCTCTCGAGCCACCACAGCAAACATCGACTGGTCAGCATCACGCCAGTGAGGCCACAATATATAACAGAAAACTGTGCAGCAGCAGGAGAGAACATGTGACAACAGGGAAGTACAAAAGATCCAGTGGCATTTCCAAGGTAACTGGTGTGGGAGAAATCGTCATGTGTCGTTCAGAGGGAGCCCGATAGAAAGTTAAAGAGGTGCCCAACAGAAAGCCTCGAGAGAGAGCCACGTGGAGAGCTCTGAGAAAAATAAAGAACGAGGTAGGCCCAACTCGAAAAAACAGCCAGAGTGAGCCACGTGGCATGCAGACGGAGATTGCCAGAAAGGGAAATGAAGGAAAAGTGGAAAGCTTCACGAGGAAGCCACGTGGAGAGCTCCGAGGGCAGTGAGCATTTGAAAAATAAGGCACAGCCGCAAAGGTAAATATAAAACTGCAAAGGCTTCGACAATTTTTGTTGAATAGACCTCATTAAAAAAAATCATTTCATTTCATTTCAATATCAATGCAATTGAATCAACGACAATACTGAAAAGAAAACAAAGATGAAAGACGACGATACTCCGTAGTAAATACTTTCATTTCATTATTGTGGGTGTCATCAAAGCAAAGAAGTGTATTAGATAGCCATTAAATTTCATGATTACTTATATATGGGATTCAGTTTGATGGATGGGTTAATATCATTTTCAAAAATCTTTAAATTAAACGGTTACAAATTGTGTTTAAAACATGAAATATAATTATATATATGTGAGAGAAGATCGATCATGTGATAGAGATTCTCAATTTGAAACATTCCATTTACAATTAGCCTCAAAATTCATTTGGCAAGACAATTTGCAACAACATTCCATTTACAAAGAATATGAATAAATGAGATGAAATCAAAGTATCCAGAAGGTGAAGAATCTATAGGATAAAAGATGACAATCGTCAAGAAGATTTTCTTTGTTCAAAAGAGAAACTAATCATGGAATCCATTTAACAAATAACATGTTTCCAACCCAACTCATAAGCTTTCTCTAAAGTCACAAGGATAGCACAAGCCTCCATTAGATTATTTGTACCAAACTCCATAGTAGAAGATAAAAATAAATGAACCAAACCATTACTATCATGCCTAACACCACCAATCCTAGCTTCACTAGTATTATCCCTAGAAGAACCATCAGGGTTTATTTTGAGAACACCCAAGCAAGGAGAAGACCATTCAATAACCCTATTAACCTTATGAGAATTTTATTTTGAGAACTAGAAACAATAGATCCAACCAAATGACTCAAATATAAGTTCTTTAAAATCAAAATATCAAAGACAATAATGAATTGATCAAACTAGCACTTTATTACTGATTTTTTTAATGAGTCTAATATTCTGACAAACATAACCAATGAGACTTTAATATCTCTGGAAGATCCAATTATTCCTCTCTAACCAACTTTTCCAAAGGATAAATATAAGACCAATATTCTATGCAATTAACAAGAAAGAGGCAAAATGAGGATGCCCAGAACTAGCCCAAAAACTAGATAAAGAAGTAGCATGAATAAAGGGTTTATTCCTAATTTTCTAGCACTACCTACAAAGACCCTTAGAAAAGGATGCTTGAAGAAAAAATAAAACACACATTCCTCATTGACCTTAGAGGGGACTTGAAATCCTCTCTTTCTAATATTTTATTATACAAGACATTTATTTTGACAAAGCAACCAAATTAAAAAAATTATACATGGGTCAACGAATTTATTTCTACCAAGGGAAATTCTCAAACCCATTATTTTCTTCTTCTACTAACTGATATCAACTAGAAATAGAATAAACTCCCTTAGAATAATAGCCCCAATTTAGAACACCCTCTTCCTCTAAATAACAAGCAGGTTGATTAGCTAGGATAAAAGCAATGCATGAGATTTTGGATCTTCCCCTATAAACTAGTAACTCATATCTTTCTAGTGAAAAATATAAGAATCAAACCCAAATGATAAGCCTTAAAATTAAAAACTTTAGTCCAACTAGCATCCAAAACTTTCTTACTCCAATGCCATAGAAGAGGGAAGGAAGAGAGAATTAGGGAATAAAGATCCCACGTGAATCAATCAAAAAAGAGTTTGATCACTTGAATTAACATGTAATGCCCCAAGACAACACACTCAAAACAAAACTTGATGGAACAACTTTTTTTGAAACAACGAAAACCACATCGATAATGCAACATGTTGTCATACTTATACAACAACGTGCATGCAAGTGTCGCAAAGACACAATGAAAAGAACAAAATAAAACTTCACCATTGCATGAGTAAGGTGGAAACAATGGAAGACTAACCACTCACTAGATAAATAAACCACTATGAACATATGGGAGAGAGGGAGAGGACAACACATGCATGATGATTGGTTACTAAACCATGATCACGTGCTCTCACAACACCATACCACGATAGAATGAGGGAATCATCAACCTCCAATCCACATCCAAACACACTAAACAAATCTAAGCACATAGGAAAACCTTCACAATAGGTTGTCTAACCAAGAGGCACAACTCACCACAAATAGGAATGATGATGAGTCACTTCCAAACAACCTAACACTTCCCAAGACATATCATCATAATGTGACAACACACAAGAGGAAGAACTTCACAACAACCCATGACCTATGAGGATTATGGAGGATGCCAATAAGGCCAAACACAAAGGATTACAACCTTCCCACAACTTCACAAGACTAGGTGCACTATCTCCCTAACCTTGGGTTTGACAACCAGGTAACTTCGAAAGAAGGCATGTGAAATGAGGCAAAAGAAGACACAAGTTCTCAATGAAAACCCAAAGGGACATGCACACAACACAACTAGACCCCAAGGAATAACTTCTATTTATGTGTTTTTCCCATATGAGGCCTCAAAACAATAAAGAAAGATCAAGTCTTGAAATATGGAAACTTGACTAGGTTTTTGAAGGGTTTCGATGACTAAAATGATTGAAACAAAAAAACTACAAGGCATAGTAAGTATTCATTAGTGGCATTAGTCTTAGAAAGCCATTGTCTAACCATGGTTAAGAGGGTTAACATTTTGTTTTTTGCATTGGGAACCAAGCCTCCCAACTATTGGACCAAGCCATCCCAACAGTGTTCTAATGCCTTGCCACGTAACCCTAGAGGAAGTTGCAGCACAACAGAAGCGTACAATTTTTTTTTTATTTAAGTGCATTATTAACAAGGAAGATGCACAACACATTCACAAAAACATCTAAGGTACGTGACAAGATTACATCTAAAACCATACATACATCATACATCTATAGCATTTTAATTACATAAGGAATTAAGTACTCATACATTCCATTCAAGATAAATTACAACATCACATTAAGAAATACAATAAGATTTCACATAACATTAACTTTAACAAATAGGATTACATCTCCCATTCCCTGAATGAGGTAATACATACAACGTGTTTACAATATACAACCATCCACCTCAAATACAACTGAGGGGTAAAAATAACAAGTTCCAACTGAAATAAATACAAAGCAAGGAAATATAATTAGAACCCACAAGCTCTCCAACTGGAAATCTCGTCATCACAAACTGAAGATCAAAGGGGTACCCAATGGCGTAGGATGCACATTCCTCCCAATCAAGTGGTACTCGAAGGCCCACCCCCCGTGCTAGGAGATAGTAACAAGTATACATGGCCAACCTACTACCTCTAGACACAGGCTAAATTATACTAACTCACCAAACACATGAACCAAACAATCACAAGGGTCACACTGCTTCCAATGTTACACAATCTTTTACCTTACAAAACCAACATACAGTTGACCTAGGAGAAGTCTCACCACATAGGTGCATGAGTTACTTGTCAGATCTTCACCGATCCTGACCCCCATCAAGATTCACTCTCCTATTGACAACACATGAAATACAAACACTCCAAACTAAGGAGGAACTGAATCATACAATCCACCTCTAATCCAAGAAGGCAACATATGCCAAAACCCACTCCAAACACTGGAGGCACACACATATAACAAACCCACTCCATTCAAGGAGGCACAAATTCCCTGTTCGTGGAAATCGGGTAAATCACTGATATGGCCTCATGCAATACCCAAGGAAAAAATAATTGGGTTGATTCAAAATAAATTACAACCCCATTTCCCCTTTTACTACTGGAAGTCTTAATAAGTCTAAACCACTTTCCCAAACAAGAGCACATAGGAAATCATCACGAAAGGCAATTACAAGGAAATAATCTAATTTTTGGATACTCTAAATCCATTTCTCTTTCTTATTGAATTCACAGTAAAAATAACAATTGCCCTAACCAAATAATTAATCAAGCAACTAAAAGTCTTTTCAGAACCAAGAGGGAAATACCAAATTTCACAGGAAACCAATTCCTCAATTAATTTTACAAGCAATAAATTTTCTGTGCAAAATAACTATATCAATTTCCTCCACTTATACATAAACATGCTTCCATTTGAAATAAAACTATTTTAAATATATATATATATATATATATATATATATATATATATATATATATATATAATTATATTTTTAAATTATATAATTATGTATATACACTTATAATATATATACATTAAATATATAATTAATACTTTGCAAAAGTCATATTAAATATCCAAGCAACATATATAATATATATTATATATATATATATATATATTTCATGTCATATTAAATATCCAAGCGATATATATAATATATATTATATATATTTCATATAAATCTCTTTGAAAACATATCGAAATCCATTATTTAAAAAAAAATTGAAACTTATTAAAATTTCGGTAGACTTTTTTCATCCCACACGAAAGTTTGGGGAATGCAAACGAAGGGGCACCGACTGTACTTGGGTACAGCCGGTCACCCACTATTATGGGGGCAATTTCGCTGCCTTGGCAGCGGCCCCTCCATTTATAGGAAGGCACTACCATGCAACTCTTTCCCCTAAACTATGGGGTGTGTGCAGTGGGAGCTTTAAACCCCCCCAACCACCATTATTAAAACCTGCAATTTTTAATATCTCCCAAGCATTTAAATTCGACCCTTTCCAAAAATATTTTGCCGTACGACGATTTTAAACCCAACAATATCTTTTTTTAACAGCATTACATATAATATATATATATATATATATATATATATATATATGGAATTTTATATATTTATATATATATTAAAATTTGAAACACAAAAACATCAAAATCGAGAAAATATTTTCTAGAAAGAAACTCTATAGACAAGATTATGCAAATTTCCAAAAAAAACCCAAATTCCATAGAGGATTTCTAATATATCGTTTCCTTTGGAATTTTCTATTGTTTGAATTCATTTCCCTATAGAATTTTTCAACAAAATTCCTTACAAAAGTTTTTAATAATTTTTTTACACAAAGCTTTCAATAATTTTCTAAAACTTATAATGTTTTCCTTTGAGTTTTTCCAATGTTTTAACTATCAAATTCACAAAGGCTCTCTAATTTCACTGTAAAAAGATTCCTACAGAGGCACTAAATTAATCACGACAAATCTACAAATACAGAAGCCTTACAATTTTCCAAAACAATTAAAACCTTCTACTAAAAACTACAAATCTTCGAGCAATCTTTCCATTTCTTTTTAAATCAATTCAAACAAAGCTTTTACCAAATTGAGTTTGCACAAACAACCTTTGCTAAATAAACTAAATAAATTAAACAATGGAAGAACCTGTTTTCTTGAAGCTTGAAGTAATGAAGGTTGGAGCAAAGCCTCGCCTTCAGAGTTCAATTTCCCCAACCTTTTCCCAAAATCACCACTTTCAAAAAGATGTAAAAATACCGAAGCCACCAAAAATTCCTAAGAACCTCTTCCTTAATTTTCAACCAAACAACCTCTGAAAAAATAATCCTTTTTTCAATTTTCAACAAACAACCTAAGAATGCAATATCTCCAACAAATTTCTACAGCCAAAAATCTTTTCCTAATTTCCACAGCAAGCAAATCATTTTTTCCCAAATTTTTAACATGCAAAAATATCTTGTGCTTTACCATGAAGAAGCTTTCCACTTCCCCACCCAAAGCCACAATTAACTCTCGGGAATTAATTTCCTCAACAAACTTAATTAATTTTCTAACACTTGCTAGCAACCTCAAAAATACCTTTCAAAAACCCACTAATATTTCTTGTAAATCATTTTTGCATTTTAATAGTTTCAAACCACAATTTAATTTATAATTAAATTTAAATCAATTAATCCTTTTTCTTAATAAATAATTTAATCAATTAATTTATTTACTTAATAAAATAAAGATTAAATTGCTTTACTAAATAAATTAAATTAATTAAATAAAAGCTTCCAACAATATTATTTAAATTTAGTTAAATAAATACTTAAAACATTAAAGCATTTATTTAACATTAATTTCCATAAAATAAACCTTACATACATAAATAACAATTGACATTGCAAACGTAGACATGACAATCAAACATACTGAACATAGACTGATGACACACTGTGGCTAGGGTATAGACTTGACACAAGTAACCTAGCTACTATCTCCCAATCAACTTATCATTGGGTTGACATGTTCAAACCTATGAAGCTAGGTGGAGTCGATGTCATGTACCTGCAAACCTATATCCAAGGCATCAATAGCACATGTATATAAACATCATCATAAAACACACCATGAAGAGAAATTTGCGGAATCACAGGGCTCTCACAAGCGAGTGATGCAATCACGTCCCCTTCACCAATACAATATCACCAAACTGACAATTCCCTCATTAATAAAACTCATGAGCAATAATCATGTTATAATAAACCAACATTATTCTAATCAAAGAATGTCAAGTATAACATCAAGGAAAGTACATCTCATCACACATGAAGTCTACATCGCTCTATAAATAGCGATCAAAATATCAAAGCATTGTAATCTAAACATAAGAGAAAAATAGAGGGGTGTTACAAGTGTTAAATAGAATTTTGAAATTTTTACCCTACAAACCATGCCATACCACTAATGAACAAGGTACCCCACTATGCTACCAAGCTGCCCCGTTAAGAACCAATATTCCCAAGTAGAGTTAGACAATTTTTAGGCGCTCTTGGTTAGTTCTAGGTGAAACAAGGCCACCTAGGTACAATACCAGGTCGTCCAACTATGAAAGAAAGCACCTAAATTAATTCTAAACACCAATTTAAATGTTCCTAAGTTCATTTTATCATTTCCATAATAAAATTAAGAAGAACACCAATTAATTGTGTGGGGTACCAACATCGAGGCATGTAATTAAACCAATACACTTTTTCCATTATCAAATGTTACAAATTACATCAATAGGACTCAAATATCATTTACATATATATATTTTACATTTGAATGAAATAATTAATAGCATAAATTAAACTTATTACAATATGGTATTGAACTCAAGCTCGATCTTCGATCTTTCGATCCCCAATGATAGTTACTATGCCACCCGACCTCATAGAATCAAAAGGATCCATTCCCACCATTCTAGGAGATATTCACATAGGCCACAATCACAACACTCACACCAAATACATGGGGGGATGGATTCAATACACACCATACATGAAATATATAATCAACATATACATCATATCAAAACTCTTAACCAAAATCTCAAGATGGATCAACTACAAGAATTTACTTGGTAAAATCACAAATGGTATGACTCAATCCACATTGGGCAAGCTCACCAATGTCACATCACAATCTACATTGGGCAAGCTCACCAATGTAATATAATGAATCATACTTTAGAAAACTCACCAAGGGCATAACACAATCACATGGAAGGGAATACGTCATCCTTCAAGTATTACTCAACTACACTAGGGTTAGATATTAGAGAGCAAGAGAGGGAATGTCATAGAGAAAAATCATGTGGGGCTCAACATAGAACTAAGTATCCACTCATATAAATGAGGGTACTTGATCTTATAATTCTTACGCTCCCTAAGTGTCTTGTCTTCCTCCATCATCCTTAACATGTATGAGCACTCAAGGCATGAGAGGGATATACATTATCTTGACTAATTAATTACCCATATTCCATCAGTTTTCACTTGTTAATCCAAACTCCCCAGACTGTGATTCCCTATGCACACGTTGGGAGCCATTCCCATAACTCTCTAATACCTACACCCTAAGCTAATCACATCCTCCAATGAATGTGGCACATAAAATAATGCACAAAATTCTTTTTTTGAAATAAAACAAACATGGTCTCATAATGTTCTAAATCAATAACAATTAAGGAGACTTCTTTCCCTGCATTAATCTTCATCATAAAACATGCACAATTTCAATTTTTCTAATTTATTTTATATTGAAAAACCATATAATTTCCAAACATAACCCTTTTTCTCCAAATGTACCCAACAAACACATATAAGGTAAAATTCACATTTCCATTATTTTAGGAAAAAAGTTCCATAAGCATGCCTCTATTTGGGATTTTTTTTCAATTTTACAAAAATAAATAAATCCTTCTCTAGATTGAAAATTTAGAAAGCATTGAGGAGATCTTATGGTCCCCTAATGATACTCATTGCATCAAATAGAAAAAAGAATGGACAAGGAATCTAGATAAATAAACACTTAGGTACCTCTTTTTCATTTGCAAAATCAAATCATACACCATTTGGAAAGCATGAGGAGAGAAACAGAATCCACTCACACACACAATCCCCATCCCATTCATATTATGTTGCTTTGAAACTCATCCTATTCCATTCACTAATGCATTCCCAATCCCATTTTCAAAATTTGACAAGAAGATAGTTTGAGAGCCCAATTTTCCCCAAAACAAAGAATGAATGAAAATGCTAAATCCCTTTTTCCTTTTAACCCATTTCTATTTTCAAATTAAAAAAGCAATATAATTTTATCTTCCATTTATTTAAATTACATTTCCCTCAATTTTCCCCAAAATCTAAATAGTCATTTAAATTCATTCCCAATTAATAATGAAAATTTAAATTCACAATTTAAACCCATATAATCCTATATTCAATTAATTTATGAAAATCAGAATTAAAATAGGATAATTAAATCAAGTATAACCTACAATTCCCAACCCACTAAATTATTGCAATATAATTAAAAAATAGCTTATTTCATTTCCACTCTCATTCTATTTTCCCTTTTTTTGAAACACAAAATATTTTAACAATAAATATAAAAAATCATTTAAATTCCTCATTTACCAGAAAAATACAAAATTTTAACTATTAATTAAATTAAAAATTTACTATTTATTCACAACATAGACAGAATCCAAAATTTCCTCTGATTCAAATCCAAGTTCACATATGGTCAAACATGGCACATACCATACTCAATTCGAGTACGGTCGAGGAATGGATAGGGGGGACCAATGTGAAATGTTTGAATCAACCATATTTGGGGAATAAGTCAGACCTATGTAGTCGGGTGGAGAAATAACCTTGTACCTATAACCATTCAATGCACGTTAAGGGTACCTACTCAATATATATAGTCGAAGCACAACATAATCATCACAATGGAGTCCAATAGCATAAGAATAAAATAACATTTATACATCTATTATATAAATCATGTCTTCTAAAAAGAAATAATTAGGATTACATGTAATCATAGCATAAATACTGCATATCAATGAACTAAAGCATATGATAAACCAAGCATGTAAATATATAAAATTCCAACAACTGACATGTTGAGGAACATCATCTCAAACATGTGGTGGTTCATACACACCATTCAAACCCATAAAATAATTTCTACGAGATATCACGTGAGGGAATGGTGAAGTGGAAATACTGATCTCACATTAACAAGATGTAAATGGGAAGGGCACTACATAACAATTCAAAAAAAATCTTGCTTAATAAGATAAACACCTTTCTTGATGGTATTCCAAACCATAGAACCCTTTCTAGTAAGATCAATTCTCAAAATATTCTTAACAATAATCCCATGTAATTCTATAGTTAATAAGTTTAGCCCAAGGTTGATTTTATTGCATGCACCATCTCCAATAAATTTTAGAGACTAGAGATCGACTATTAAGTTCAAGTTGTCTAAAACCATGATCGCCATTGAGTAAAAGCACAGAGTTGTGTCACACTTTCAACAAACTTATCAGCACAACTGAATTTAAGTATTTCTAACTAAAAAATAATTTTGGTCAAACATATGATCTAGTAAGATTCATTCTAGCTAAGTTAGTTACTTCCACAACTTTTTCAACTAAAATTGTTGGCTAAAAATGTATGGAGCACCACTTTCAATCCAATTTACCAAAAAAATAAAATTATTTGAAAAACTTGAAGTTTCAATAACTCCTACTAATGTAAATAACACTTAAATTTTTAAATATAAAAAATACCCTTTTGTAGATCCATAAGTGCAGTTTTCAAAAATATATTTATTTTAACAGTTTTATTTTTATTTTTATTTTTACCAAAAGTAGGTTATCAACACAAAATATTAGATTCATTACCATGCCAAGGAAAAATACTAAAATTTATTAAAAAAAAATTTAAAAAATATGATGCACTAGATAAAAGAATTTATTTCAAGATGGTATAATTTTATTTTTATTTTAGATAAATATTTAATATAAAAGCTGACATCCCATGGAAACAACTTTTTTTTATTCACACACATTTTAATATTTATTTAAAAATATATATTTATCAAAATTGTGAAAAAATATATCCATGCGCTAAAGTTTTAAGTTATAAATACACAAAAAAAAAAAATGAAAGAAAAAAAATATATATTATTATAAAAAGTTTGATGTCTCATTCAACTTCATTTTTCAGCATTTTATCAACAACTAAATTATAGTGTTAATTTATTAAAAACTAGTTTAAAATATTTTTTTATTTTAAAAAAAAAAATACAAACATAAAATACACTTAAAAATACATATTTTACTAGTTTACATCATTTCAAAATTCAAAAGATATATGCCACTTTTTAGTGATTCAAGTTTAAAAGTTGAATGAGTGTTGGTCGTTTCCTTTATAAAGTATGACACAATTTTGTGTTTTTACCCCATTTTGCTTAGGTAGACAAACCTTGTTCTAGCTAATCAAACTCTATTTTTGAGTGACCAAATTTCTTTCCCATAGAAATTCTTAGAAAAAGAATCAAACTACTTTTAAAAAATTAAGGAGCAAAAGGCACACAAAAATTATAGACAGGAAAAGCCTACAAAATAAAATTTAAGAGGGTAAGGGTAAGTGCACAAAGTTGTGACACAAAAAAGATGGCACTTTTTTTTTTTTACCTGAAATAGCCATTTGGTGAGTTCAAATGGCTTAGATGATCAAGCCTAAGGCATGGTATTTCCAAGAGCAACCCATTTAGCAAGCATCAAATTTGATGCTTGGTATTTAATGAAATTCCATCATTTGGTGAGCACCAAATTTGGTGCTCGACAAGTTTGTGTATGATGACTTTTGAGAATACATTTTGTTGAAGTCTTTCTTCTTTTTTTGTCTTTATCTTTGTCTTTCTCTACCACTGAATCTATATACATGAAATAAATATTAAGTATAAATTGGCATTTACTTTCTTACATTTTAAGTTATATTTCATGAATATAGTTTTAGGATGTTTGAGAGTGGTTTTAGATCTCTTGGAGTTATAGTGTAAAATCTAATTTTTGGAAGATCTTATAATTTTTCAAACAATAAAATATCAATAATCAACATGTTTAGTTTTAGTAATCAGGGGTCAAATAACAGTAATAGCAAGTTGTATCATCTTTCTCTCTATCTCACTCATTATTTGTCTATATTTTTCTCTCTATCCCTCACTCTCTCCCTTCCTCTATATTTATCTCTATCTCATCATTCTCCGTGTTTCTACTCTCTATCTCACCTCTCTCTCCCTCTATCCCTCCTTCCCTCTCTAATTTTCTCTATCACCTCTCTCTTTTCCTCCCACCCATCTTCCCTCTCTACTTCTGCTACGCCCTTAATATTGGTGTGCATTGGGTTATGAATAGTCGGCTTGTGGCTATCTTAACTCCTAATTAAGTCATATTATCATTATTATATTGTTATTTAGTTGTTTAGGTCAGCCTTAGACTTATATAGGGTTATCTAAGTTGGCCTAGGTGATATCCTAGGCATAAATAGGTATATATATGAGGTTGTGAGTCTTATTTGATCATCATGTTGAGTATTGTGTTCTTATTGAAGACTATTGGAGGTATCCCCCTCGAAGTGGCATATTATTATCAAGTATTTTTAGAATATTTCATATTATATTTTTCTTGTGCAAGTTATTTCATTACAAGTGGTATCAGAGCATGATCTTGGCACCGTAGAGTCAAGGTTTTTTTCTCAATATTGAAGGCGATTTTGGGAAGAGCATATCTTTCAGATTTTAGCGAGCTTTTTGTTGATTTTTAAAGGGTTTTTGAAGACCATATTAAAGAAGCCTCAGTATATATTTGAGAGGAATTGGAGCACATTTTGGTGAATTATTGTAAAATTAGGTTTTCTACATAGTTTATTTGGAAGCTAGATATTTCTCACATACTACCAAATTGGAGCCTGATTTTATTATGTTTTTGAAGATATTAAATAGGAGTCTACAGTAACAAAATTGGAGAAATTGGATGGAAAATAAGTGAGTTATTGAAAAATTAGGGTCTCCACAAATATCACTCTCAAGGCTGCAAATCTGCTTATTTCTTATTTCTAGGGGAGAGGTATTTTGGCCTTAATACATTACAGTAAAAATTTCAGAGAATTTCAATCTCATTTGTATGATTTATTTCAAAATTATTGGTTTCCATCATGTCGGGGCTTGCAACAAGGGGCAAAAATAATGTTGTAACACCAGGGAAGACTCTTGTTTAGGGTGGGGTAAAAATAGAGGATATTAATCCTAATGAGGAAATAAGTAAGGTAAAGGAAGAAATTTCCTCAATAAAGATGGATGTGTGTGATCTAAGAGGAGATATATCAGATATACGAAGCATGTTAAGCGCCTATATGAATGAACCAAGAAAGGATTTTTCAAGCAACCAAGGTGAAACTTCCAGGTCAGCTAATATTGACACAAACTTCAATACTCCTATGGGATCTAGGAATTTGTTTCCAAAGGTGGATATGTGCAAGTTTGATGGCAAGGATCCTCTAACATGGATAAACTAAATAGAGAATTTTTTTGAAGTACATCAAATCCCAAATGGTCATGATGGCTTCCCTATATCTAGAACCAGATCAATTCATTTGGTATCATTTGTTTTTTACTCATCGAAGGAAAAAGGGTCTCACCATCTCATGGTCAATTTTTATGGAGGAACTCCAAGCACAATATAGCAATAGTGTGACAGACAACTTCTTCAACTAGCTTGCTAAACTTCAACAAACAAGATCAGTTAAGGATTACATTCATCAATTCGAAAATCTATCCTTAAGAGTGGATACAATTACAGAGGATAAATTGAATGATTTATTCTTGGGTGGTCTCAAGAATCACATTCAACGTGAGGTACGCATGTTTAATCCTAGCTCTATAAATGAGCCATTTACCTTAGCACGTAGGGTAGAGGAGAATTATTTGGTTCCTAAAAAGCAAGGGGCTAATGTGACAAGAGAGAAAGGATATTTAACACCTTCTCTTCCTCAACCTACCAGGTTGACTCCGCAACAAATTGAGAATAAAAGAGAAAAAGGGTTGTGTTTCAATTGTGATAGAAAATACAGTCGAGGACATAAATGTAGTGAAAAGAAATTGTTCTATATTGAAGGGCCAAGTGAGGAAGAAGAGGAGGAATCCATATTAGACTATGAAACGGAGTCGAATGAGGAATCAAATGATTCTCAGCCAATCATTTCTTGTCATGCACTCTCAGGTTTCAATGCTCCACAAACTCTCAAGGTAGTGGGGTTCTTAAAGAAGCAGAAAGTAACAATGTTGATTGACTTAGGTAGTACTCATAATTTCATCAACAAAAATTTGGCTACTCGTTTAAATTTTTTTATATATCTAGCTCCAGAGTTTTAGGTTTTAATTTTAGATGGTGGTATAGTTAGTTGTTTAGGGAAGTTTCATAGCATTAAATTATCCATGGGAGATTATCAACTTGATACCCCAATGTATGCAATATCCATGGGTGTAGCAGATATTGTTTTGGGAGTACAATGGCTTACTACATTGGGAACAATCAAGATGAACTTCCAAGAGCTATTCATGAGATTTCAATCAGAATGAAAGGTATTAGAGCTAAGGGGGTCGAAGGAAAAGTCACCATAGTTGGTTAGCTCTCATCAAATGAAAAATTTGCTTAAGAAAGGAGTAGATGGATTTGTGGCACTGCTATGTTCATTAGAAGTCTCTCAATCTAATGCTCCTACTCATCCAGATTTACAAGCAATAATTGATCTTCACTCAATTGTTCTTGGAGATATGCCTAAAGGACTTCCTCCTTAGAGGGATCATGAGCATTCCATACAACTAGTTCTAGGGATCCAACCACTAAACATCATACCTTATAGGTACCTACACATACAAAAAAGTGAGAGAAAAAATTGTTGAGGAGATGCTAGAGGCAAGAATTATCAGGCATAGCCAAAGTACTTACTCCTCTCCAGTGGTGATGGTACGTAAGAAGGATGAAACTTGGTGCATGTGTCCAGATTATAGAGTTCTCAACATGTACACCATTGAAGATAAGTTCCCTATTCCAATTATTGATGATTTTCTAGATGAATTGAATGGAGCTATGTATTTTACCAAGTTGGATATTAGATCAGGTTATCACCAAATTTGGATTAAGGAGGAAGATATTTGTAATACAACATTGCAGACTCATGAGGGTCATTATGAATTTTTTGTGATGCCATCTAGTCTTACCAATGCACCATCTACATTCCAAAGTTTAATGAATTCCATTTTTAAGAAGTTCTTGAGAAATTTTGTATTAGTGTTCTTTGATGATATACTGATTTATAGCAAGACTTGGGAAGAACATTTGCAACATGTAGATCAAGCATTACAAATACTTGAAGATCATCAACTCTATGCTAAGCCATCCAAGTGTGCTTTTGGTCTTAAGGTGGTGGAGTATTTGGGACACATAGTTTCACATGAAGGAGTAAAGGTGGACCCTAACAAAATTAAGGCTATCATGGAATGGCCTATTCAAAAAACCATTAAGAAACTGAGGGGTTTCTTGGGATTGATAGGGTACTACAAAAGATTTGTGAAGAATTATGGTCATATAGCAACACCCCTCACCACTCTATTGAAGAAGGATTTTTTTCATTGGAATGAGTATGCTAATGTAGCATTCGAGAGATTGAAGGAGGCTATGTGTACAACTCCAGTGCTTGCCACTCCTGACTTCACCAAGGAATTCATTGTGGAATGTGACACTTCTAGAAATGGGATAGGAGCAGTTCTAATATAAGAAGGTTGGCCAATTGCATTTGAGAGTCACCAATTAAAGGGTATCAGCTAAAACCTATTTATGGGAAGTAAATTCTAGCAATCCTTCATGTATTTAAACAATGGAGGCCTTATCTAATGGGTAGACACTTCAAGGTTAATACAAATCATGATAGCCTAAAATATTTTTTGGAACAAAGATTATCTTTTGAAAAGAAACAAAAATGGGTCACTAAAATGTTAGGATATGACTTTGAGATTATATATAAGAAAGGGAAGGAAAATATTGTGGAAGATGCAATTTCTAGGAAGGATGAGAAAGATGAAGCCTTATTGTGTTCTCTTTCAATATTACAAAAAAATTGGGTGGAAGAAGCCAAAGTAGAGTGCAAAAATGAGGTTGCAACAAGTAATCTCATCCAACAATTAAAAAGTGATCCTAGTAGTTCAAAAAAAAAAATTTGGAAGGGAGATAATCTTTGGTATAAAGAGCGCTTGTATCTTTACAAGAATTCCACTCTTAAACACAATATTCTCATAGAACTACATGAATTTCCAGTTGGTGCTCATTCAGGATTTCTCAAGAAATATCATTGAGTCAAGCAAGATTTTTTTTGGGAAGGGCTAAAAGGTGACATTCAAAAATTTGTGGTTGAATGTTTGGTTTATCAAAGGAATAAAGGGGAGACAATTAAGACACCAGATCTCTTACAACCCTTATCTATTCCTAGCCAGTTTTGGCAAGAGGTATCCATGGACTTCATCATAGGTCTTCCCAAATCGAAAGGTCTTAATGCCATCATGGTAGTAGTTGATTGCCTCACTAAATATGCTCATTTCATTGCATTATCACATCCTTTTACAACAAGTACAGTGGAAAAAGTTTTTTTGGAGAATATCCTAAATTTACATGGTACACCTAAGGTTATTGTCAGTGATCGTGATCCTATCTTCACTAGTCACTTTTGGAAATATTTATTCTCATGTTTGGTTACTCAATTGGCTCATAGCTCTTCATACCACCCTTAATCAGATGGGCAAACTGAAGTTTTTAATAATTGTTTGGAAGGATATCTACGTTGTTTCACTTTAGAGAAATAGTCTCAATGGGTAGATTGGCTACCACTTGCAGAATGGTGGTATAACACTTCTTTTCATAGCTCATCAAAAATGTCTCCATTTTTGGCACTTTATGGATATCGTCCTCCTTCCATCACATCATCATTAAAGGTGTCACCAAGATTTCAGGCAGTAGAGGACCACTTGCTTCATCAACAATAGGTACTTTTAGGACTCAAGGATAATTTAGCCATGGCACAAAATAGAATGAAACAATAGGCAGACCAACATCGTAGTGAAAGAAGTTTTGAAGTTGGTTATTAGGTCTTCTTGAGAGTGCAGCCTTATAAGAAAATCTCACTTAAGGAACACAAGAAGAATAATAAATTTTCACCAAGGTATTATGGGCCATACCAAATCATGCAAAGGATTGGTAGTGTTGCCTACAAGCTAGATTTTCCACCAACAACAAAGATACATCCAGTTTTTCATGTCTCTTGTTTGAAGAAGGTAATTGGGCATAATATTCCAACTAAAATAGCACTACCAGAGCTCGATGAAGAAGGAAGAATCATTTTGGAATCGGAGTTCATTCGTCAAACATGCACAAAGAATTTGAGGAATAGAACTCTCACCGAGTATCTCATCCAATGGAATAATTTACCAGTTGAAGATGCCACATGGAATAAAACTCTCCTTGAATTTCATATTATATTCTTCTTGTGCAAGTTATTTCATTACAAATTCTCTATATTTAGCCTATGCATCTATGCCTCTTTCTCTCTCCCTCCCTCCTTCCCTCTCTCAATCTCTCCACCTCTCTCTCTATATATGTATATATATACCTCTCCCCTCTCTCTCTCTCAATCTCCCCACTTTTCTGTTAAAGTAGATGTATGTACTCCCACAGCTCCAAGAATCACCTGCAATGATAAATCTATCACACTATGGAGAAATAAGCAAGATATTATTGCTCAACAACTCAAATCTCATAAAACATCAAATATGCATTATGTGAACAATTATCGCATTGAATATGTTGTCGTAGAGAATGAATAATTACAATAAGATCAATCCTTAAGAAATGAGATCAAAACCTAAAAGAAGCCCTAGTGTGCACACTTAATAATTAATAAATAATTAATTATTAATGTGTCTAAGTTTAGCTTAAGTAAATTTAAAGTGATAAGTGACTTAATTAATTAATCTATATGATTAAATTAATTAAGTGAAATAACTTATTACTCTAACACCCCCCCTTAAGATGAACTTAGGAAGTAGCTAATACACTAAGGAAAAGACACATGAAAGAAAAGATGGGTCTCGACAACAAGGCCTTATCAGGTACCCATGTACAAATGCAATGCAAACTAAACCAAACGGTGTAAAGGAAAAAACCATGTGGGAACAAAACTCCTCCCCAAAATAGGATGCAAAAACAACTAAGTGATGAAATATGGGGAACTCCATAAGACCCCCCAAGGGCACCATCCATCACAAAGATGCATGAATATGTTCCCCCCATAGGAGAGAGAAAAAAAGGATATGAATCCCCCCACAAAGAAATAGCGCTTGTATAACTAGAAAACATCTAAAGACAAAATATGATCCACTGCCTGCAAACAACATTTCTCCCCTTAGGAAGAAATAGGCCAACTGATCAAATGTGAAGCCAATCCAAAAACATGGGTGAATCTGGAATCCAAATCCAAATGGTTGGTGTCTCTGAAAACTGCTCAAATGTCCTCAAGTCGGAAAGAGAAAATGCCAATCTTGAAACCTATGAAGACTGATGAAGCACATGCTCCAAAGAAAATGAACATGATGGTCCTATAGCAATGATGTGGTTTTCAACAAAGAGGAGATGAATTTCTTCAAAATAATCCTCCAAATCTGCAATATAGGACTCCAAAAACAAGAAAGATATGTCTACAACATAAGAGTCCAAAGTAGCTATGTTTGGAAGATGAATGATGCCCTGTTGCACTTAATCAAGAACAACAAGAGATTTTGATGAAGTTTCAATCTGAAGAGTGGGAACATGAATACAAGTCTTTGAACCATTAGCACATGCAGGACTTGTGATATACTCAAGCTCCTCTAGAGCACGGTTATCATAGGGTATGAAATCTACATCTACAAGAGGGATGAGACAATCTGCAACGAGATCATATGGGAATGGAGAGATATTAGAGTCTCCAAAAATCTCCCAAATTCATTGCCGAAGTTTGTGAGGACAACTAATGTTAGATAAAGCACACAAAGTGTCAAAATCAACACTACAACCAATAACTTCTACAATATGATCTTGAATAATAACCCATGTGGATAAACTCCTTGATGTGTCTGGTGTAGGTATGAGTCCATACAAATGAGGCAAAATACCAAGCCACCTGAGATGTGTCGGGATGTCATGACGCCAAGACTCATAGATTTCCTTATCCAACTTGATCACATAAGGGCGAGTAGAAAAACCTATGATACTCACTCAAAATAAAAGAATTAGATATTGAAACTCTTAGCAATGATAAATCATATCTAAATAACCCATCCAATGCAAACAGATCCCATGTAGGTGCCAAAATGTCCAAGTAATTAAGCAAAGTGTTAAAAACACAAAGTTGAATAAAAATTACCTAGTAAATTATTTGATCAAACTGGCTATAGATCTGGAAATATCATTCGAAGACCTTTCCGACACCTATTTTTTTGCAAAAAATGGAGTCTAGATACAAAAGTTATGCCCCCTAAAGTGAAAAAAGCATGTTCTGACTTTGACAAGAAAAAAAGATATCAAAATAGAAAAACTAGAAAATCAGACTTGTACCATTGGATTAGGCTTGAAACCAGCTTTTTGGCAATGTTTTGTTTTTGAAAAATCGAGTTTGTATGCAAAAATGGTCAAAATACCAAAATTGCTTCAAAAAGGTTTGGGGGAAAGCCTGGTGATTAGACTAACTGCCAACATTAACCACTAGTTGTTTACTAATAGCGGCGCCCATTTAACATTGTTTTATTAAAAAAAAAAATTTGATTGTGTGTCATACCAGGCCATACGACCTAGAAATGAAAAAAAATTGCCTCTCAAAGTCACTGTGTCCGATTTCAACGTTTTGACAATCGATTTTGGGGTTTTTGGGTACTCTGAACGCGATGGTGAGGTTCATTTGGGCTCAAAACGCTCCAAAATTGTAGGTACACTCTAGATCTGGAAACCCTCATAGATCTGACAAATGAAGGCCTTTTTCGACGAAACGAAAGGCAAACCTGACCATTCTGGAAGCTCTAGATTCAATGGAATGCTTAAAATTTGACCATGCTTCACATATATTAATGCATGAGTTGATTTCTTCAAAAAAAGTGGACAAGGCAACTGCAGATCTAGTGCTCTTATACCATGCTAGAGTAGATGTATGTACTCCCACAGCTCCAAGAATCACCTGCAATGATAAACCTATCACACTATGAAGAAATAAGCAAGATATTATTGCTCAACAATTCAAATCTGATAAAACATCAAATATGCATTATGTGAACAACTGACGCATTGAATATGTTATCGTAGAGAATGAATAATTACAATAAGATCAATCCTTAAGAAATGAGATTAAAACCTAAAAGAAACCCTAGTGTGCACACTTAATAATTAATAAATAATTAATTATTAATGTGCCTAATTTTATCTTAAGTAAATTTAAAGTGATAAGTGACTTAATTAATTAACCAATATGATTAAATTAATTAAATGAAATAACTTATTATTCTAACACTTTCTCCCCTTTTGTAACACATCTTGGTGCAAATTAGAGAGAGATCGGGAGAGAGAGAAAGAGACAAAGAAAGAGATAGAGAGAGAGGAGGGAGGGAGAGAGAGGGGATGGAGGGAGAGGTAAAGAGGTATATGTGAGATAAAGAGGTAGGTAGAGAGAGGGAGAGGACAAATATAGGTAGAGAGGTAGGTAAAGATAGAGTGGTAGGGAGTTATAGAGGAAAAGGTAGATAGAGATGGAGAGGGGAGATAGAGAGAAGTAGAGAGAGGAGAGATGGAGGTAGAGGTAGAGGTAGGTATGGAGAGAGAAATAGAGAGAGGGAGGAGGGAGATAAAGAGAAGTAGAGAGGGAAGGAGATATGGAGGGAGAGGTATGGAGAGAGAGTTGAGAGAGAGTTGACATAGAGCTAGGTAGAGAGAGGGTGAGGAAAGATAGAAAGAGGGGGGAGATGTAATAGATAGAGAAGTAGAGAGGAGAGGAGGAAGGTGGAGAGATTTATAAAGGGAAGGAGGGATAGCTAGGTAGATATAAGTAGAGAGGAATTAGAGAAGGGAGAGTACGAATGGAGAAAGAGGTGAGAGAGAGAGAGAGGTAGGTATAGAGAGGGAGGGGGAGATAGAGAGTAAAGAGGGAAGGAGAGATGGAGGGAGAGGTAGGGAGAGAAAGGTGAGATAGAGAGAGGAGGGAGGGATAGGTAGGGAGAGAGAGGTGAAATAGAGAGAGTAGAGAAGTAAGGAGAGAGAGGGAGTAAGGGAGAAGTGAGGGATAGGTAATAGAGAGATGTGATAAAAAGTAGAGAGGTAAGGAGGAAGGTGGAGAGATTGAGAGATGGTAGGATGAAGAGAGAGATAAGTAGAGAAGAGAGAGGGAGAGAGGGGAGGTAGGGAGAGAGGGGAGAGAGATAGAGGGAGAGGGGAGGGAGAGAGACAAATAGAGAGGGAGAGGAGAGCTATAAACATTGGGAGGGAGGGAGAAAGAGATATATAGAGAGGGGGGGAGGTAGGTAGAGAGAAGTAGAGAGGTAATGAATGATGGAGGGAGCAATAGTGACACACACACACACAGAGGTAGGTAGAGAGAGGAAGGGGGAGATAAAGATAAGTAGAGAGGAAAGAAGAGAGGGAGGGAGAGGGAGAGAGGGATGGGTAGGGAGAGAGGTGAGAGAGATGTGATAGAGAGAGAGGGGGGGAGAGGGATGGGTAGGGGGAGAGAGGTGAGATAGATAGAAAGAGAGTAGAGAGAGAGGGGTAGGTAGAGAGAGGGAGAGGAGAGATAGAAAGAGGGGGAGGGAGGGATAGAGGGAGAGAGAGTAGTAGAGAGGGGGAGAGGTAGGTAGAGAGAAGTAGAGAGGGAATCAGAGATGGAGGGAGATGTAGGGATGGAGAGAGAGAGAGAGGTAGGTAGAAAGAGATGGGGGAGATAGATAGAAGTAGAGAGGGAGGAAGAGAAGGAGAGGGAGGGAGAGAAAGGTGAGTGAGAGAGAGGAAGGAGGGATAAGTGAGAGATAAGTGATAGAGATATGTGATAGATAGAAGTAGAGAGGTAAGGATGAAGGTGGAGAGATTAAGAGAGGTGATGGAGGGTGGGAGAGAGAAAGAGGTATATATAGGTATAGTTTAGATAAAGAGAAGTAGAGAGTGAAGGTGGGTGGAAAAAAGAGAGAGAGGGGGGTTGGGGAGGGACGGAGAGTTAAAAGGGATAGTTGATATAGATAGATGTAGATAGAGAGGTGGGTACAGAGGGAGCGAGGAGAGAGAGAGAGAAGGATGGAGAGGTGGGGATGGAAAGAGAGAGGTGAGAGAGAAAAACAAAGAGAGATGTAGGTAGAGAGGAGGAGGAGATAGAGAGAAGTTCTAATGCCCCACCATGGAACCCATAGAACAACACATAATGCAACTAAATAATCGAACAATTTTTTTAAAACATTCAATAGCGCATGTGACAAAGTAACATTTACATGAATGTTCTCAGGGTTCCACAACAACACTACTAAAAAAACACTAGAAAAATAACACATCATAAAACCATATATAAGAAACATAAAAATATGTCATATCACTCGATTGCATAATCATAAAGAGGTTTAATTACAAGTTCAAGATACATCAAACGAGATTATGACAAATATTGATACATCCAAATTCATAATACAATAAAGCCTCATATAATCATCATGAGTGAATACAATATAGATGACGAGCACATACAACTGTCAATCTCATTCACAAGCATGCTCAGCGTCCAACTCCATGAACAAAGTGAAATCTAGAACCTGTCAAGAACAATCTTGTCTCAAACTACATCACCTGCAAGGGGACCCAATGGAGGATAAAGCATGTTCCACCCAACCATGTGGTACTCGAAATTCCACCCCCCGTGCTAGTAGATAATATCAGGTCCACAAGTCAATCAAACATAAAAGAAGACAAAACATAACATCGCATGGTTGATAATCACAAAGACGACATAACGATATCTAAACCAAAAAATAATAGACAAACTCCCAGAGGAAACAACATAGCCATAGGTGACTCTACACAAGAGACCACAAACATGTATAAGGATACAATGTCATCACATATTTGTTCTAGGTTACCCTAGTGAATCTTCCTAGATTACCGACCCTCGTCCTAAGTTACCCTCACAGCCTCTACTGATTCCCGAACCCTAAATGAACTTATGTGGAATCGAAACACTTTTCAAGAGGAAAAAGTGAATGGCCATGCCATTCCAAGCCATCTCAATCTACCTTTAATCTATGCAAGCATTAAGGTATAAGGTGAGGAAAAACAATTATCTGATTTATTAAGTGAATACTACCCACCCCTAATACATTAAGTTTAAGGTTTTCACTGTATTATCTACTTTCAATAGATTACCCTAGTAACCTCTTAGGGTTATGGCCCCTAACTAAAGTCACTCCTCCTATATAAAAAACATAACTTACTAACAAAACACAAGATCACCTTCATGCACAAAAAGAAAAACATGAATATACACATCTCCAATATGACATAGATCTCAAAAAAAACAAATACCATCACATGATTACACAACGTGCTTGGCCAAATTCAAAATTAAGTTATTGCGAAGAACAACAATAAACAAGCATTTAATGCTAAACAATACAATTACTACCCCTAACCTCTGGAAGATTTCAAAGTCACAACAACCCAATAGTATAATTTTAAATTCAACAACAACATAAGCATGGTTTTCAAGCACAATTATCTTTCAATAAGTCATGAATTTAAAGTTCAATAATGATAATACTTGACAAAGTAAAAATGTCTAAATTATTGTTTTCTAACATAATTTTCATTTAAATCATTATGAACTTATTATTCATAAAGATAATACACTAACATAACAATAAGTTTAATCTATAGTTTGTAAGTAAACTTAATCATCCAATAATCATTCTTAAATAAGAATGAAACAAACTCAATACTTAAATACTATTTAAATAATTCTAGTATATATATATATATAGCAAACCGATAATACAATAATAATTTTCTATTATAAATGAAATATTAACAAAAGATATTGTAAGAAAATATAATTTAAACTTCATTAATACCAGTTTATAAACATAAATATATCTTCCCATTGGTTTATACTAAACAAACTCTATATTTTCAGCGATGGAGACAACTATAGCTTTCGTATGCAACATCTATATTTGCAATGGTATACATTAAAACACATCTTTTTATATATATATATATATATATATGTTCAAACGTAATTACATTATAATTTTTTCCAGAGTGAATATGGCGCATATAAAATGACAGTAAGTATGAAGTACAACGCTAAAAGCCAAAATGTATATTGTTTGATGTTTCAACAGGTGTAAGAGTTTATAATAAATATAAAGGCTACCAACTATGTGGGCGATGGAAACACCAAAAGAAGAGACAGACAGTCGCATATAATTAACACCCGAATTGGATGTCTTAGATGATATATTTTAATTGCATGGTAGTTTGCATGAAATCTCATGTGGAATCCAAATGAGGGTTAAATTGATACCGAGCCATGACAACTCAATTTAAAATCAGATAGATAGTTATTGATTCGATCTGATTCTACTATCAGGGAAAAGAAAAGTTTAAACAATAATAAAGAACTAACTTTGAATAGTCACTCCACAAAGGAAATTTAGAACCATATAATGAAATCATGCATGTATGGTAGAGGTGAAGTAGAACGTGAATTAGTGTTCTAGTAAATTTCAAAGTCGGATAAACAATAGAAGACTTGGAAAAGGCGACAACATCCAATCATACCCGATTGCACCTGTCAGATGGGAAATCCGCATAGGAAGCTTTCAAAATTTGCATTGAATGAGAGGCAAGTATATAAAAGACAAAGATATCTCAAATTTCCCAAGGTACAAACCATTACATGGCATCGAATTTCACAAGGGAAGGCTGGAAAAACTACCGACTCTATCAAGATTCATAACTCAACTTAATTTGGAATGATAAAAGGATAAGATTGATGAGGATATCATCAAGTAAAATTCGCAAACAAGAAATATGTTCCACACAAAAATATGTAACAATTATAAACAATTAAACTTGCTTCTAGCAAGCGATGCACATAGCTATTATGTGTGATGATCTATGCAACAATCATCAGGTCGCCATTGATAATTTTTACAAGAGAACCAAAGAATTTAATATCAACTATAGGCAGATCTAAGTAGAAAATATATTTCATTTCATTGATATTCACCAAGGACCATAAAGGAATAAAGTGATATGATTTAAAGAACAAAGAACTCATACAGATCCAAACAATACAAAAAAATTCTGAAAAATACATAGATTCATTTACGGAGCTTTCACAAGTTTTCTTTCTCTATCAAATTTCTCTTCGATTTAAATGAAGCTAATCATTAACATTTTTTGTTTTCTATTGTTTGTGCAGGTTATAAAGCATCAAGTTCATTGTAAAAGAAAATCATATAACATGGATGGCATTCAAAAGTTTTGAATTCAAACAATAACCAAGAGGAAAACCTGGAGTAATCTCTCAAAATCTGATGAAGAATGGAATAAACACAAGAAATCTGAATCTGGAAATCTTCTGACACACACACGCCTTTAGGTTCACTATCTCAAAAACTTTCCATCCAAAATACACAAAGAAATGAAAATATTTTTCCCAAAAATAATATTGTCGTGAAAACAACTTTTTCAGCCAAAACCAAATGTCATGCACAAAAATTGCATAACCATGCCTTTAATTAATTTTTGATTAAATTTCATTCACAAAATTTAACTGAGAATTTGCATGCAAAGGAAACTAATCAAGTAGATCAAATTAAACAATTACATTTAATTAACATTAAATAATATTCTATTTTAATAATTTTAATTAATTAAATCTTGTAAATATTTAATCAAACTCTAATTTATGAAGTAATCTAAACATAATCATTTAATCTAACATAGCGATTAAATCATAATAGAATCAAATACTATTTATCAAATCATTTACTATTTAAACAAATCAATTTCTAACATGACGAAAATACAAATGACATGACGGAACGGATGACAAACATAAATGGGTAACAAATGGGTACTCGTTCTTTCAAGAACGATGGATTAGAGGACCTGACACTATCTCTGATCAACAAGTTTTCCATTTGGCCATGGCATGCTTAGACCTAACAAAGCAAGTGGAGTCGATGCATGTACCTACAATCTGCATAAAACAACATTGTCAAACATATCAACATATATCAAAAATCACACCGTGAAGAAGAGTCGCAGAGTAGCAAGGTACTCACGAGTGAGTAATGCTACATTGTCTCCTTCACCAAGACTAATACACATCATTTAATCAGAAAGATCAATTACATCATGATAACCTCATTAAAACTTAGAAACAACATAAACCATAACACACACATGTCAAACATTGCAGTCTATCACAGACTCAAATTGGCTCAAAGTAAAGGGTATAGGAAGGTTTGGGTGGAAGGTGATTATCTGAATATTATAAACAATTTGAAAAAGGCCTCTCCTCCATCTTGAACTATTGAGGCCTTGGTGAAGGACTCTATTGAAATTATTTATTCCTTGGATAATGTTTATATCTCTCATATTTTGAGAGAGGTAAATAAGTTAGCTGATTTTTTCGCTAACTTTGGTGTTAGAGAAAAAAAGGAATGGGATTTTAATTATTCTATTCCTTTTGAAGCAACAACTATTATCATTAATGAAAGTTAATCTCATGTCGATCATTGTTGGATTTTGGGGATGCATGTCCTTAGTCACGTGGGTGATTGATCTGAATGAAGATGTTAAAGAACTATGAGGACAGAGGACGACTTTCACAAGGAACGAAGTTATATTTCATTATTGCATATCTATCCTTTGGCTAGCTTCGCACGAATTCTGGGTGATATTTGCATTAGCTTATGGAGTCTTCTATTTATTATTATCACTCTGGGTGGTGTTTGTATTAGTCTCAGTTGGTTTCGACTGTGTGCTTTTCTTAAGCTTGCGATGGGTGGGGACAAAAATCAAGCCAAGCCTAAGTCTTGTGATTTTATCAACCAGAGGAAGGAGGTATGGGAGATTTAGAGAAGGGTGGCTTAACTGTCTATATGGAGAAATTGCATGGCTTCAATTCTCAAGTCACTGATATGGTTGCTAAAGGGTGGAATGAGAGAACTCTAAATTTGGGAGGTAGAGAAGTTACGGTGGACGAAGAATTCATAGCTCAAGTTATTGATTTGGATATGTAGGGTATGAAGGTTTTTAGAGACAAGAAAGACTCGCAGAATGTCATGTCTATTTTCTTCAAAGGAAATGAGATTGTTGCTCTAAAGAAGGTGAAGAGTGGTGGTTATTATAGGAGCTCTTTGAAAGCACTTTGGTGTGATCTAGGGGAATAAATTATGAGGTATGTTACCTTGGAAGGAAGGTATGCAACTATTAACAATTACCATTTCCTTTTTGATAAACCATTTCCGGCATAAGAAATGGGTTTCCTTTCCTTATTATTTGTTGATGTCGCTTGACACAAGGATTAAGGAACATATGAAAAACCCTAAGAACCCTATTTTTCATGTGGGGTTAATTCTCTTGATCTATGAACATGTCAAAGTGCATGAGGTGCATAAATCTCTTGTGTCTCCGAAGGAAAATGTCGTTAAATCTCAGAAGGGTTATGAGATGAACTCAAGTGAGGAAAGGGTTAGTAAAAAATCCAAGAAAAGGAGGCTTATTTTGAGAAAAGAGTCTGAGTTTGATAAGGATGATTATGTTGACTATGTCTCAGACTCCTATGCCTCTTTTGAGGAGGGACCCTCTTCCCCTGTTCCAGGTAAAACTGGGAATAGGAAGTCAGATGATAAAGAGGGTTATACTACATGCAATGATGATGTGGTCGTGATGGATCATCCTAAGGGGACTAAGGAAAAAATTGACTTTTATGGGGAAGCTTCCTCTCCTTCCCCTATGGCCAGACATGCGCAGGAAACTGAGGAGGGGAGTCGGAAGAGAAGGGAGTTGAGAACTACTAGCCAAAACTTGGAGAAGGGTTTCTCTCTTTCCCTGGCTGGTGGTATCTATGGTGAGGCCTCTTTGAGTGCTGACATTGGGTTGAAGTAGGGGAAGGAAAGGGCTATGGAGGGTGGTCATGTTGTGGGATCTAACAAAGAAAATGGGGATAGGGTGTTGAAAAGGAAGACTATTGTGGAGGAACTCGCCTGCTCCATTCGTAAGATGAAGTCTCTTTTCCCTACTAGTAAAGGTAAGGTTATTTCTACTAATAAGGTTCAGGTTAGTTCTTCTAATGAGGATGTTGTTGTGGGGAATCGGGTTGAAAACTTTGATAGGGAGGATTTTTCTAATGTTTTGGACTAGGCCCGTGAGAGTGCTAATGTGTATTTTAAACTTTTTAAATGGTTCTTTCATGAGATTAATAGGATAAATGTTAGAATTATAGGTGTTGCTATTAAGGCTAAGGACCCTATTTTTCAAAGCCAAATTGATAATATGATGGAGTCTCTTAATATTGTGGCTAATACTGTGGTGGAGGAAACTATCAATTTGAAATAGAATTTTGAAGGAAGAATCTTATCCCTCGGGGATAAATTTGATTAGATATGGAAAGTGGTGATGAAGAGTGGAGATGCGTCTAAGCTCTTGGGCATTCTGGATTTTTCCATAGTGATCTCCCCTGTGATTACAACGAAGAAGAGAAAAGAGATTGTGTCTACTGATGATACTGTTGTTGGGGTTAAGTTGTTGGATTTGGGTTGTGCTGGTGAGAAAGATGTTATTAAAGGTGGTGTTTTGAATGATGAGGTAAAAACTAGTGGGTCGGGGATTAGAACTTGAAATAAAATGAAATCTCAGGTCGGGGCCTCTAGTATGTAGGTGTTTGATACTGTGGACAATGTGCAAAATATGGTAGCAATTGATATGGAAGTTGTAGAGGTTCTGAAGAATATGTAGTGTTTTTGGTTGGCTTCCTTCTTTTTATTTAATTTTTGGTTGGTGGTTTGTTGTTATTGGGATTATTGTTGTGCAATGTTGTTTTCTTTTATTATCAACAACTTTATTTTGTAAAGGGTTTTGGGCCCCTTCAAAACTTGCTTTTTACCTCTAATCAAAACACAAACGTGTCAAACATAATGTCATCACACGAACATAACCAAATGATCACGATGTCAAATGTATCATCTACGAAGTATAACAACAAACATAACATCAACGTCATAATTGAAATAATGTAATATAGTGTCCAAAGTAGCTAAATGACTAACAAACAGTCATAAGAAAACTGAAACAAATAGTATCAACTGGAGGGACACTACATCCTCCCCCCTAGGATAAGGCTTACTCCTGGAAGCATACAAACAAATAAGGATAAATCTCCCTCATACGTGTTGCACCCTCCCAAGTAGCTAATGCCTCATCACTAGGATCTCACTAAACCCTTACCTGATTAATGTCTCAACCCCTAAAGGTGAGCCTCCTATGCTGAAGAATGCCCATGGGCTCCAAAGCCAGTTGCCCGTCCTCTACCTGTAATGCATTCCAATCAAGCACATGTGAAATACCAAGATGATAAGGCCTAAGAACATATATATGGAATACATCATGAATGCGTGATAAACTGGGCAGTAAAGCAAGAGCATACGCTATATGACCAATCCTCTCCACAATCTCAAATGGTCCAATGAAACAAGGTGCGAGCTTAGAGCCTTTTCCATAATAGATCAAACTCTTTCATAAGAACACTCAAAGAAATACCCTATCGCCAACTGAAAACTAATGATCCAATCTATGAGCATCGACATACTTCTTCTATATTTCCTACGCCGCCACCAAGTGCTCCCGATACGATCAACCTACTGCTCCATATCCAAAAGCATCTCAAGTCCAAGAAGAAATCTATCCTCAAGTCGATCCCAACTCAATGGAGTCCAGCAAGGATGTCCATATAATGCCTGAAAAGGGAGGCATACCTATGGAACTATGATACCCATTATTATAGGCGAACTCCACCAAGTAGATATAATCTTCCCAATGCGACTACTAATCCATAACATACATCTTGAGCATATCCTCAAGAATTTGATTGACCCTCTCGGTCTGTCCATCGGTCTTAGGGTGATAAGTTGAACTGAAGTTCAACTAAGTACCAAGGCATGTTGCAAGGATGTGTATAATACTGATGTAAACATAGGATCTCTATCTGAAATGATTCTATGAGGAATTTCGTGCAACTGAACAATATCCTCCATGAAGATCTTTTCCATGGATGAGACATTATAGGATGAATGAACAAGAGAGAAATGTGCTACCTCAATCAACCTGCTAACAGCAACCATGATAGCATCATGTCGACGAGCTGATATAGGTAACCCAAACATGAAATCTACCAATATGATATCCCACTTTCATTTAGGCACAAGATGTGGTTTTAATAGTCCTACGGGATGTTGGTGCTCACCCTTAACTCTCTGGCACTCAAGACATCTCGAAACAAAATCAATGATTTCACGCTTCATCCCAGGCCAAAAATATAGTTGTCGAAGATCCATGTGCATCTTCTTAATACCAAGATGAGCTGAATAAGGTGCTCGATGTGCCTCTAACATAATCAAAGTACAAAAACTGTCTCCAAGTGGCACATAGATACGACCCAAATGTCGTAACAAACCATCAAACTCGAGAGTATATCCTATGAATCTACCTAATCCAAACTCCATCTTCAGTTCCTGATATAGTATTTCTGTAGGAAGTGATGCTATAATCTAACTCCTCAAATCAACTCCAAGAGTCACAGCCAAAATCTCATGCCTTCGCCAACTAAGAGTGTCATCCACTACATTCTCTTTCCCCTAGATAAATTTCCCCTCAAAGTCATACTCACATAAGAACTCCATCCACCATCTCTTCCTAGCATTCAAATTAGGTTGAGTGAAAATGTATTGCAGACTATGGTGATCACTATGAAGTTCAAAATAGTGACCCAACAAGAAATGCCTCCATTGAACCAAAGTATGAACAACTACAGCTAACTCCAAATTGTGAGTAGGCTAGTTTGGTTCGTGATCCTTGAGTTTTCAAGAATCATAAGTGATCACACGACCTTCATGTATCAAAATGGATCCTAACCCCTCTAAAGACATATTAGTGCAAACAAAAAATTCCTTAGTAGGATCAGGAATGGCTAAGATAGGCGCACTCATCAACTTTTCCTTGAGTGTTTGAAAAGCTGACTGATATTGATCTAACCATATGAATTTCTTCCCTTTCCTCTGCAGAGAAGTAATAGGATGAGAAATCCTAGAAAACCCCTAAAAAAACCATTTGTAATACCTGGCAAGACCCATAAAACTGTGAACTTCGAGTACACTGGTAGGCACGGGCCAATCAATGACGGCTTGGATCTTTGAAGGATCCACTGCAATACCCTCTCTAGAGATAACGTGACCAAAATATTTCACCTCAGTCTGGAAGAACTCACACTTCGATAAATTTGCATATAGTCGATTCTCTCTCAAGCACTACAATACCTATCTCATATGTTCTTTGTGCTCCTTCATATCTCTCAAATAGATTAAAATATCATCGAGAAACACAAGAACAAAATCATCAAGGTATGTGTGAAATACATCATTCAGTAACCCGAACTGTACCACTGTGAACTCATAGTGCCTGTAACGAGTTTTAAATGTCATTTTATGAATGTTTGCTTCTAAAATGCGCAACTAATGGTGACCCGATTTCAAATCAATCTTAGAAAACACATTATCTCCTTTGATCTGATCAAAGAGATCATCGATTCTAGGCAAAGGATATCGATTCTTAACCATCACTTTGTTCAATTCATGATAATCGATTCAAAGCCTGAGAGATCCATCCTTCTTCTTTAGAAAAATGAGAGGTGTTCCCCAAGGAGAAACACTCGGACAAATAAAACCCTTAGCCAAAAGATCCTCCAAATGCAAATGAAGCTCTTCTAGTTCTTGTGTGGTCATTTTATATGGAGCTTGAGATATAGGCTCTGCTCCAAGAACCAGATCGATTCTAAAATCTATGTCATGTTTCGGTGGCATACCCAGAATAGCACTAGAAAAAATATCTGTGAATTCCCCAAGGATAGGTTAATCATGAAGAGATACCTCTCAACTCTCCCCTACCTCCAAGTCATTAATTGTTGTTGCAAACAGTTGACAACCCCAACGCATACATTTCCTTAATTTCATAGCAAATATAATCCACAAGGAGATGGGTCTTTGCACACTGATTATCACCACTTCTGCACAAAAATTATCTAAGCAACATACCGTCTTCCATCATCAATCAATCACTACACAATGGGATTCCAACCAATCCATACCCAAAACAATGTCATACGACAAAAGGTGTAACCCAAAGATCTACTGAGGTAGATAGCAATCTAATCTTAATTCCATAATTGTGAACAAGATATTATATTGCTCCCTTCACCCCAGAGGCCAATTCTACCTGCCATCTAATGCTTTGCTTTACTGCCACGAGTCCACATCACTCAACAATAGATGGAGAAATAAATGAATCAGATGCTCTGAAATCAAAAAGAATAGAAACATCAATACCTTGTAACTGACTTGAAGCCTCAACCATATTTTGATGATCTTCTTGATGGTTATCCACCAAAAAAAAATTGTGAGAATGAATTTCATCTCCAACTGTTAGCTCTGAAGCTACGGATTGTTGACCAAACCTTGATGTACCTCTCATCGAACACTGCCTCACGATGTGACTTTGTTGACCACATGAAAAGCAACTAGTACCCCTTCCAAAACCTTTACCTCTCGAAGGTGCATTCGCCTACTGGAAATAGCCTATGTTAACCATAGACTGTGCACTCTATGTTGGTTGATCCTGACGGTTGCGCTTATTACGCCACCAGTTACGGTTCTCCCCAGACTATGAACTATTATCCTGACTAAAATTGAGAACTCTTATTCATCGGTGGGTAACGTTGTTGTTGTTGTTGTTGCTAACCACCCTTAGTAGGTACCTACTAGTTCTGAGAGGAACCTCCTATCTGATTTGGACCACCATATGGACCAAACCCTACAATAGGTGCACTACCTATCTGAACACCTATATATCCACCCAAAGCCATAGATATATTATCCTCCATAATTTTTTCCTTCTCCATGACTACCTCCATAACCTTTAGCTTGAAGACTCAGACTCCTCCGCTAATATAGGCATTCAAGCCCCTAATGAAGTGTTGTACCAATATATTATCATCGTCCACAATCCTGACATATTATTTGACCTCGTAGAACCTATTCTCAAACTACTCAGCTGACATAGCCATCTGATGTAGATCATGGAACTCATCTGCATGACATTGTCTCCAATTCTTTGACAGGAAACACACTCTAAAATGCTCCAAGAACATATCCCATGATACAAAACCAATCTCCAAGTGGAGCTTTTTCTCCTCCAATTGCCACCATGTAGAGGCTTTTCCTCTAAGATGCATAATGGCACATCTCGCTCTGGTGTTGCTACCATATGGATGCATAGAAAAACATCGTCCCAAGTCTAACAACCAATTTTTCACTTCCAGACCACCACAAGTACTGTCAAATGTGGGAGGGTGTGCCCTCAACAAATCTCTCATATGCCTTGCATCAACGACATCTTGCTCCATAGTCTCAACAACCCTACTAGGTTATCTCTCTCATTCTCTACCCACTTCTTGATCAGCCTCCCATCTAGGGCCAAGGTAAGCAAGAACCTGCTCAAGTAAAGGATGCAACAGAGCTCCCTCTGAACTTGGTTGAATTGGATTTTTTTCATCATTCACCTGATTAACCTGAGGTTCCATCTACTCAACATGTTCACTCTCATGAGAAATCTGAGGAGGATTATCCTAGCGATTAGCCGCATAGCCACCACCTCGGCCTCGTCCATGACCCCTACCTGACACCTAAGCATGTTCCTACACAATATCAAAGATGAGTCTCAGTTTCAAGACGCAAAATCCAACAATAAAAAACACACACATACAAAGTCTAACATCTAGGACAACATAATGGACTCACAAGAACCAAAGTACCCAGTGTTAGAATCGTACTCTGATACCAAGTTGTAATGCCCCACCATGGAACCCAGAGAACAACACATAATGCAACTAAATAATCAAACAATTTTTTTAAACATTCAATAGCACATGTGACAAACATATACATGAACTTTCTCAAGGTTCCACGACAATCCTACTAAAACAAAAACTAGAAGAATAACACATCATAAAACCATATATAAGAAACACAAAAATATGTCATATCACTGATTACATAATCATAAAGAGGCTTAATTACAAGTTCAAGATACATCAAACGCGATTGTGACAAATCTTGATAAATCCAAATTCATAATACAATAAAGTCTCATATAATCATCATTAGTGAATACAATATAGATGAAAAACAAGTACAAATATCAATATCGTTCACAAACATGCTCAGCATCCAACTCCATGAACAAAGTGAAACCAGGAACCTGTCAAGAAAAATATTGTCTCGAACTACATCACCTGTAAGGGGACACAATGGAGGATAGAGCACGTTCTTCCCAACCATGTTGTACTTGAAATTCCACCCCCATGCTAGGAGATAATATCAGGTCCACAAGTCAATCAAACATAAAAGAAGACAAAACATAACATCACATGGTTGACAACCATAAAAAATACATAATTGTTGGCAAGACAAGGATAGACAACTAAGAGGGGGGAGTGAATCAGTTGTTACCAAAAACTAACTTATGTAACATTAACCAATCTTTATATCACAAATCTGACAATTTATAGTGCAAGCATAAGAACAACATATCAGAGACACATGAACACCAAGATTTTATATGTGGAAACCATGTTAGGGGAAAAACCATGGTGGATGTTAGTCCACAAGATTATACCATGTTAGAAGTATAATGGAGAATAAAAAGAGAATGCACTTGCATTCAGGCACACTGCCTAGAGCACACTTCTCAAAGGGAAGGCTCACTACCTTACATATAGTAATCATATTAAAACCATATGATGAATATGAACTGATAAAATAGCTTCTTCAAACTCTTCCACCCTTTGCTCAAGCTCTTCCATACTCTGCTCTGAATGATTTGACCTTTATTTACACTTTTACATCACTTGTACACTTGAGCACACTTCCACTAAATGAGAAAAAAATCTCATATATATATATATATATATATATATATATATATATATCTGCTATACGGATTTACATCCACTAATCACTCGACCACAAATAAAGAGTAAATTACAACTGTCAACCTTGATACATGAATAAATTATAATGTGCACCAACACAAGTTGGTCACAACATAGTTAGGACCCAAACAAACATCTCCAAAAAAAGAAAACAATGAAATATTAATCTTCAAGGATCTGCAACATGCTAACACCACAATGTTGGCCAAGAACATGAACACTTGGGCACATACCAGAAAAATATTTGATCAAAAACAATTCAATCACTATGGATGTACAACAAGGATAGAGTAAAATTTAGACTCATCCATGAACATCATAGATACATGCGCAACACATGAGATTACCAGAATTTCATCCACTTCAACTAGAAACACTGTTTATGGAAACTAAATAACTATAGGCATACAAATCTTCATAACTTCCACAAAAAATTATGCACACCTCTGAAAATTTTGGATAACATACTAGAAAGTTTCAACAACAAACCCTTTGAATCGCACCTTCATATATTCAACACACATATTATTCCAACATTTTGACCTTCTCATCTCCACTGGCTGCCTGAACTATATATTTTATAATTTTTCAATCTACTCAACATATACAACCTTAAGCAGATTAGAATGCTAATAGTGTTGGCATAAATGACAACCACATATCAAAAACACAACCACAACATCCAAAAAACTCCCCCTTTGGCATTGATGGCAACACATGATGTGAAACAAAAAAATACCATCAACCCAACTAACTTTTTCTTCACCAATCTCCCCCTACGATTGTGCATTTTTTCTTGTTTCCTTCATTGCTCTTCTTTCCCACTTTTTCATCCCACTTTTTCACATTGCTTCTCTCCCCCTTTGACATCAATGGAAAATTTACACATTCTCTGATCTCAAATTTGAAACATCTGACTACTCCCCCTAAGTAGCAGTCGCCACAACATCAATCCAGAATATGATATGGAAATGAATTCACAAACTGATGCAAATACTTGCATCTTTAGTTCTGCAAATACCTACATCTTTAGTTTTGATCAGGAGGTGAAATCACCCCTAACTTTCCTCTGAGTTACTCAAAAGTATCCTTAGGCAATGGTTTTGTAAAGATATCTGCAATTTGCTCTTTAGTAGGTATGTACTCCAGTCTAACTTCTTTTTCACTAACATTATCTCTCAAGAAGTGATACTTAATGGATATATGCTTTTTCTTTGAATGCAATATTGGATTCTTACAAATGTTAATGGCGCTTGAATTATCACAAAATATAGCAATGGGTTCTTCATACTCAATTCTGACGTCTCTCAACATTTGCTTCATCCATAATACTTAGTACAATTGTTTGCAGCAGCAATGTACTCTGCCTCAGTAGTAGATAATGAAACTAAGTTTTTCTTTTTACTTAACCAAGATACCAGCTTCTTACCTGAGAATAATGCACCACCATTGGTACTCTTCTTGTCATCTACATCTCCTTCCTAATCAGCATCAGTAAAATCACTTAGATTAAGATCGTCATTCTCGGTATACCAAAGACCAAGATCAATTGTCCCCTTTAGATATCTAATTATTCTTTTCACAGCAGACACATGGGACTCTTTAGGATTAGTTTGAAATCTAGCAACCATGCACACAATATTCATTATATCTGGCCTTGTCTGAGTCAAGTATAGTAATCCACCAATCATTGATCTATATCTTGTCTGATTTCCTTTTGAAGTATCATCTTTCTGTGTAAGTTTGCATCTGATAACCATAGGTGTACCAACTAGCTTTGAATCCTCCATTCCAAACTTTTTCAATAACTCTTTCACATACTTAGATTGAGATACAAAGATTCCATCATCCAATTAAGTAATTTTCAATCCTAAAAAAAAAATTATCTCTCCTATCATTGACATTTCAAATTCACTTTTCATTTCATCAGCAAACTTCATACACAAGTCATCATCACCTTCAAAAATAATATCATCAACAAAGACTTCAATGATCATTTCTTTGCTCTGATCTAGTTTGAAATATAAATTATTGTCAGCAGCACCTTTATTGAATCCAAGTTTCAACAAGTATTTATCTAGTCTAGCATACCAAGCTCTAGGGTCTTGCTTTAGTCCAAAGAGAGGGTTTTCTTTAATCAGCATACCATATCTTTTTCATCGGTCAACTAAAATCCATCTAGTTGTTCAACATAGACTTCTTCTTCTAGTTCACCATTTAGAAATGTTGACTTCACATCCATCTGATAAACTTTGTAGATTTTGAAAGTAGCATAAGAAAGAAATAATCTAATAGCCTCAATTCTAGCAACAAGAGCAAAAGTTTCTTCAAAATCAATACCTTCCATCTGTGAGTAACCTTTGCAAATCAGTCTTGCTTTATTTCTGACCACATCACCTTGTTTATTCAACTTATTTTGGAACACCCACTTAGTTCCAATCACATTTTTGTTCTGAGATCTGGGAACAAGATCCCATGTATTATTATTTTATATCTGCAATAGTTCTTCTTTCATGGCTTCCATCCAATATTCATATTTCAATGCTTCACTAACATTTCTATGTCTAGCTTTAGAGATTAGACAATATTCTTCTAGAATTATTCTTCTAGTTTTCGCACCTTTGATTTTTTCGAGCCTATGATCTCACTATCAGAATTATTTCTTCTTGCATACTTAGGAGTTTTTAAGTTCTCTCTTACCTCTTGTTCTGGTGTTCTTTCTTCTGCATTTTTGCTTGCTTCTGCTTCTTGATTTCCTTGGTTCATTGGAATAACTTGTAGTTGATTTTGTGTCTGAGCATCATTGTTAGTATCATCATGTTGATCATCTAAATCATAATCACTAGTTTTGAATGATTTACCAATATCTTCATCAACCTTAACATTTGCACTTTCAACCATTTTCTTCAACCTTTTATTAAAGCATCGGTAAGCTTTTCTCTTAGTAGAATATCCTAGGAAGATTCCTTTATCACTTCTAGCATCAAACTTACCTATATCATCATCTATCTTGATGTAGCATTTTCTTCCAAAAAATTTTAAGTATTTGATAGTAGGCTTATAACCAAACCATAGCTCAAAAGGTGTCTTACCAGAATTGTTGTTGACATTCACCCTATTAATGTTGTACACAACAGTACTTATAGCTTCTCTCCAGTATAAATGAGGATCATTTGCTTCCAGCATCATGGTTCTAGCAGTATCTAGAATGATTTTGTTCTTTCTTTCAACAACTCCATTCTATTGAGGGGTCCGGGGAGCAGATAGTTGTCTTTGAATTCCATGCTCTTCACAAAAATAATTGAATTCCCATGAATTAAATTCACCACCTTTGTCTAACCTTAGACATTTGATCTTTTGACCTATCTCATTCTTTGCCATAGCTTTAAAACTTTTGAACTTTTATAATGCTTCATGTTTTTCTCTCAAGAAAGCGACCCATATCATTCTAGAATAATCATCAACGAGTAACATAAAATACCTTTTACCTTGTAGGCTTCTAATTCTAGAAGGACCACATAGATCAGTATGTATCAAATCTAATACTCCATTAGAGTTGTATTGTTTTCTCCAGAAGGAATTTCTTGTTTGCTTTCCCATCTATCATTCCTTTCACATAGTGTTAGTAGAATTCACTAACTTAGGTAAATCTCTAACTGCTTGAGTAGAGATTATCTTGACAATGTTATCAAATTTCACATGACATAACCTCCTATTCCATAACCAACTTACATCAATTTGAGAAATCAAAAAACTTTGACTAGCAACACTTAAATGAAAGGTATTACCTTTTGTCTTTGTTCCTGAAGCAATCATATTTCCTAAACTTCATGTTATTCTACACTAACCATTCTTGAACTGCAGATTTTAGCCTTTGTCTACCATTTGTCCAACACTCAACAAATTATGCTTTAGGCCTTCTACATAAATAACATCATCAATATTGTGTTTACCACCAAAATAAATAGTGCCTCTGCCATGAATTAAACCAAAAGTGTTGTCACCAAACCTCACAAAACCACCATCATAGTTTTCCAAAATTACGAATTTTCTTTTGTCACCAATCATATGATGTGAGCATCCGCTATCAATTATCCACTCATCTTTCTCTTCAACTTTGGTTGTAAGAACTTTCTCAACATTCACATTACTAGCAGATTTAGTGGGCACTTGACCATTTTATTTGATAACAATAAATACCCATTCATCTTCATTTCCATTTTCTTTATCAGATTCTTCATCTGTTACACCTTCTTCAACATAACAACACTTTCTTTGAAATCTAATATTCTCAGGCTTATACTTTGAAACTCTTTTAGGACATCTAGAAGAAAAATGACCTATCTTACTGCAACAAAAATATTTAATAGGTAACTTTCCTTTTTACTCACTGTGACCTCTTGATTCTCTTTTCACAATCATGCTTCCAGTTCTTCCAATTCTCTTTCTTCATATTCAATCTGCTTCATCTCATCTTCATATCTAGATGTTCTCTAAGAACTTTCTCCTGAATCATATCTCTTTTTTCCGAATACAGTAGCCTTGAAAGAAAACTCGGTCTTAGGAGAAGACTCACCGAATTCACTTAATTCAAATGCAGCAAATTTTCCAATCAACATGTCTTTTGTAATATTTGTCACTGTTCTAAGTTCATCAATAGCATGAGATTTTGTATTGTAGGAAGGGGGCACAAATCTAAGTATCTAAGCCACAATTTCATCATCATTCATAGTTCCACCGTCACATCTAATATCCATCACCAATTCATTTATCTTATGCGAGTAGGAAGTGATTTTCTCATCTTCAGGCTCTCCCATTTGCCTTTTAGACTTTGTAGCTTAGCACTTTTCACTAGAAAATCTCCTTCATACAATGTTTCCATCTTTTTCCAAATATGGTATGTAGTCTTCAATCCCATCACATTTGTCATTTTTGAATCTGTCAAAGCACTCACTAGTGTTTCTACTGATCTGGTATTAATTTATGCTTGCTTGATCTCATCTTCAGAGGAGGGACCATTTTGTTTATATTATATGCAATTTGTGTCATCTACTAGAAAGGTTCACCAATGCACCTCAAATGGCATTCCATCCTGACTTTCCATAGAGAGTAATTTGTACCATCAAATCTAAGACTATCCTTCTTAAATGATGCCATCTCAAATCACCTCAAGTTGTTAAGCTTCTTTCAGAGGAACTAGCTCTGATACCAATTGTTGGCAAAACAAAGATAGACAACTGAGAGGGGGGGTGAATCAGTTGTTACCAAAAACTAACTTATGCAACATTAACCAATATTTATATCACAGATCTGACAATTTATAGTGCAAGCATAAGAACAACATATCAGAGACATATGAACACCAATATTTTATACGTGGAAACCCTGTTAGGGGAAAAACCACGGTGGATGTTAGTCCACAAGATTATACCCTGTTAGAAGTATAATGGAGAATTAAAAAAGAATGCACTTGAATTTAGGCACACTGCCTAGAGCACACTGCTCAAAGGGAAGGCTCGTTGCCTTACATACATTAATCAGATTTAAACCATTTGATGAATATGAACTAAGAAAATAGCTTCTGCAAAAGCCTGATGATAGTTTCGGTTAGGCATAGAAAAACTTCTTCAAACTCTTCCACCCTTCTGCTCAGACTCTTCCATACTCTTCTCTGAATGATTTAACCTTTATTCGCACTTGTACAGAAAAACTTCTTCAAACTCTTCCACCCTTCTGCTCAAACTCTTCCATACTCTTCTCTGAATGATTTAACCTTTATTCGCACTTGTACATCACTTGTACACTTGAGCACACTTCCACTAAATGAGAAAAAAAATCTCATATATATATCTGCTATACGGATTTACATCCACTAATCAGTCGGCCACAAATAAAGAGTAAATTAAAATTGTCAGTCTTGATACATGAACAAATTACAATGTGCACCAACATAGTTAGGACCCAAACAAACATCTCCAAATACTCCAAACAATGAAATATTAAATCTTCAAGGATCCGCAACACACTAACACCACAATGTCAGCCAAGAACATGAACACTTGGGCACATATCGGAAAAATCTTCGATCATGAAAAATTCAATCATTGTGGACGTACAGCAAGGATAGAGTACAATCTAGACTCATCCATGAACGTCATAGATACATGCACAACACATGAGGTTACCAGAATTTCATCCGCTTCAACTAGGAACACCGTCTACAAAAACTAAATAATTGTAGGCATACAGATCTTCATAACTTCAACAAAACTTTATGCGCACCTCTAAAAATTGTATACAACATACTAGAAAGGTTCAACAACAAACTCTTTGAAACGTACCTTCAGATATTCAACACATGGAGTATTCCAACATTCTGACCTTCTTAGCTCCACTGGTTTCCTGAACTATATATTTTACAATTTTCTCAATCTCCTCGACATATACAGCCTTAAGTAGATTAGAATGCTAATAGTGCTGACATCAATGACAACCACGTATCAGAAACACAACCACAACATCCAACAATACAATATCTAAACCAAAAGATAACAGACAAACTCCCATAGGCAACAACATAACCACAAGTGACTCTACACAAGAGACCACAAACATGTATGAGGATAAGAGTGTCATCACACAATTGTTCTAGGTTACCTTGGTGAGTCTTCTTCGATTATCAACCCTTGTCCTGAGTTACCCTAGCAACCTCTATCGATTTCCAGCCCCTAAACAAACTTATGTGGAATCGAAACACTTTTCAAAAGGAAAAAGTGAATGACCATGCCATTTCAGGCCATCTCAACCTACCCTTAATCTATTCAAGCATTAAGGTATAAGGCGAGGCAAAAAAAATATCTAAGTTATTAAGTGAATACTACCTAACCCCTAATACATTAAATTTAAGGTTTTCACTGTATTATCTACTTTCGATAGATTACTCTGGTAACCTCTTAGGGTTTCGGCCCCTAACAAAAGCCACTCCTCCTATATACAAAACATAACTTACTAACAAAACACAGGATCGCCTTCATACACAAAAAGAAAAACATGAATATACACATCTCCAATATGACTTAGATCTCAAAACGAACAAATACCATCACATGATTACAAAATGTGCTTGGCCAAATCCAAAATTAAATGATTGCGAAGAACAACAATAAACAAGCATTTAATGCTATACACTACAATTACTACCCCTAACCTTTGGAAGATTTCAAAGTCACAACAACCCAATATTATAATTTTAAATTCAACGACAACATAAGCATGGTTTCAAACACAATTATCTTTCAATAAATCATGAATAAAAAGTTCAATAATGATAATATTTGACAAAGTAAAAATGTCTAAATTATTATTTTCTAACATAATTGTCATTCAAATCATTATGAACTTATTATTCATAAAGATAATACACTAGCATAACAATATGTTTAATCTATTGTTTGTAATTAAACTTAATCATCCAATAATCATTCTTAAATAAGAATGAAACAAACTCAATATTTAAATACTATTTAAATAATTCTAATATATATATATTTAGAAAATTGATAATACAATAATAGTTTTCTAATATAAATGAAAGATTAACAAAAGATATTGTAAGAACATATAATTTAAACTTCAATACCAGTTTGTAAACATAAATATAGATATTCCCATAGGTTTATACTAAACAAACTCTAAGTTTTCAATGACGGAGATAACTATAGCTTTCGTACACAACATCTATATTTGCAGTAGTATACATTAACACACATAGTTTTTTTATATATATACATATATATGTTCAAATGTAATTACATTAGAATTTTTTCCAAAGTGAATACGGCGCATATAAAATGACAGTAAGTATGAAGGACAGCGCTAAAATCCAAAACATATACTATCTAATGTTTTGACAGTCGTAAGAGTTTATAATAAATATAAACGCTACCAACTGTGAGGGCAATAAAAATGTCAAAAGAAGAGACGAACAACCGCATATACTTAACACTCATATTGGATGTCTTAGATGATATATTTTTATTCTATGGTAGTTTGCATGAAATATCATGTGGAATCCAAACGAGGGTTAAATCGATACCAAGCCATGACAACTCAAGTTAAAATCAAACAGATAGTTATTGATTCAATCTGATTCTACTATCAGGGAAAAAAACATTAAACAATAATAAAGAACTAACTTTGAATAGCCACTCCACAAAGGCAATTTAGAAAAATATAATGAAATCATGCATGTACGGCGGAGGTGAAGTAGTGTTCTAGTAAATTACAAAGTCAGATAAACAATAGAAGACTTGGAAAAGGCGACGGCATCCAGTCATGCCTGATCGCACTTGCAAGATGGTAAATTGGCATAGGAAGCTTTCAGAATTTGCGTTGAATGAGAGACAATTATATAAAGACAAAGTGATCTCAAATCTGCCAAGGTACAAACCATTACATGGCATCGAATTTGACTAGGGAACGCTGGAAAAACTACCGACCCTATCAAGATTCAGACTCGGCTTAATTTGGAATGATAGAAAGATAAGACTGATGAGGATATCAACAGGTAAAATTTGCAAACAAGAAATATGTTCCACACAACAATATGTAACAATTATAAACAATTAAACTTACTTCCAACAAGTGATGCACACAGCTATTATGTGTGATGATCTATGCAACAATCATCAAGTCGCCATTGATAATTTTTACAAGAGAACCAAAGAATTTAATATCAACTATAGGCAGATCTAAGTAGAAATTATATTTCATTTCATTGTTATTCGCCACGGACCATAAAGGCATAAAGTGATATGATTTAAAGAACAAAGAACTCATATAGATCCAAACAATACAGAAATTTTTGGATGAATACATAGATTCATTTACAGAGCTTTCACAAGTTTTTTTCTCTATCAAATTTCTCTTCGATTTAAACAAAACTAATCATTAACGTTTTCATTTTCTATTGTTTGTGTAGGTTATAAAGCATCAAGTTCACTGTAAAAGAAAATCACATAACATAGACGGTATTCAAAAGTTCTGAATTCAAAACAATAACCAAGAGGAAAACTTGGAGTAATCTCTCAAAATTCGATGAAGAATGGAATAAACACAAGAAATCTAAATCTGAAAATCTTCTAACACATGCATGCCTTCAGATTCACTGTCTCAATAACTTTCCATCCAAAACACATAGAGAAACGAAAAGCTTTTTCCCAAAAACAATACTCCAAGGAAAACAACTTTTTCAGCCAAAACCAATTATCGTGCACAAAAATTGCATAACCATGCCTTTAATTAATTTTTGATTAAATTTTATGCACAAAAATTAACTAACAGTCTGCATGCAAATGAAACTGATCAAGAAGATCGAATTAAACAATTACATTTAATTAACATTAAATAATATTCTATTTTAATAATCTTGATTAATTAAATCTTTTAAATATTTAATCAAACTCTAATTTATGAAGTAATCTAAACATAATCATTTAATCTACCACAACAATTAAATCATAATAGAATTAAATACTATTTATCAAATCATTTAACTATTTAAATAAATCAATTTCTAACATGACGAAACTACAAACGACATGACAGAACGGATGACAAAAATTAACAGGTACTCGATCTTTCAAGAATATTGGCTTAAGATAAAGGACCTGACACTATCTCCGATCAACAAGTTTTCCATTGGGCCATAGCACACTCAGACTTGACAAAGCAAGTGGAGTTGATGCCTATACCTACAATCTACATAAAATGACATTGTCAAATATATCAACATATATCAAAAATCACATCGTGAAGAAGAGTCACAGCATAGTAGGATACTCACGAGTGAGTAATGCTACATTGTCTCCTTCACCAAGATTGGCATGCATCATTTAATCATAAACATCAATTACATCATGATAACCTCATTAAAACTTAGAAACAGCATAAACCATAACACACATGTGTCAAACATAATGTCATCACATGAACATAACCAGATTATCACGATGTCAAATGTATCATCTACAAAGTATAACAACCAACATAACATCAACGTCATAACTAAAATAATGTAATATAGTATCCAAAGCAGTTAAACAACTAACAAATGGTCATAAGCAAACTGAAACAAATAGTATCAATTGGAGGGACACTACAGAAGTAGATAGGTAAGGAGGGAGAGAGAGGTGGGAGAGAAAGAGGAGGGAGGGAAGAATAGGTAGGGAGAGAGAGGAGATAGAGAGAAAGAGACTATTAAAATAACCTACTTTTAGTAAAAAAATAAAAATAAAATATAAATATTAAATGAACTATTAAAATAAATATATATTTGAAAACTACATTCATAGATCTACAAAAGAGTATTTTTACATTTTAAAAAAATTATTATTTATATGAGTAGGATTTGTTGAAATATTAAATTTTCAAATAATTTCATTTTTTTAATAAATTGACCACAAAGTGGTGCTACATATGCATTTAGCCAACAATTTTAGTTGGAAAGGTTGTGGACATATTTAACTTATCTAGAATGAATCTTACTAGATCATATTGTTGACCAAAATTGATTTTTTATTATAAATACTAAAATCCACTTGTGTTGATAAGTTGGCCAAAAGTGTGACACAGTTTTGTACTTTTACCCTCGTAACACCCATCAATGCAATATCATCCATGAATTGAAGACACAAAATAGAATCAAGTTTTGTAACCGCCTTCCACCCTTGAATGGTATCATTAACTCTCTGTTGAGTGATAAAACTTCATAAATCCTCAACTATAAGAATAAAAAGAAAAATAGAAATTGGATCACCTTACTACAACCTTCCCATAGATAAGAAAAGAGAATATGGGATACCACACAACTCACAACACACTCAATCCATCTTGAAATATAACCAATAGAAAAATAAAACTTCTTAGTAAGTACTATCTAACTCTATCATAGTCCTTTGACTTATCAAGTTTGATAAACATGGCTTTATCCTTAGAAAACCCCATCGAATGAATAGTTTCTAAAGAAATAACAACACCCTCTTGAACTAAAACCAATAGAAAAATAAAATGTCTGAGCAAGGACCATCTAACTCTATCATAGGCCTTTGACTTATCAAGTTTGATAAACATGTCTTTATCCTTAGAAAAGCCCATAGAATGAATAGTTTGTAAAGAAATAACAACACCATCAAGAATCTAAATCCCCTTTCTTAGGTGATATGAGACAATCTAAGAATTTTTTTTTAGATGATCAACAATGAGTCTAGTAATGATCTTGTAAGTGACATCATAGAGAGAAATAGAAAAAAAGGTCAAAAGAGTTTACCCTAACCTTCTTAGAAACAAAAGCTAAAAAGGTAGAGTTAATAAACTTGAATCATTTATTTATTATTTTAAGATTCACACACAACTTGTAGGAGATCGTCTTTCAAAATATGCTAGAATTATTTTAAGGTCTTAATAGGGAAACCATTAGGAATAGAAATCTTATATCTTCATCTAAAAATAAAACTTTTCCTATTCATCAAGAGTGATAGGCTTCATGAGCATGCCATTCATTTCTAAAGAAATCATAGAAGAAATACAATCTAAAATAGATCATTCCTTGATAAAAACATGATTACATTCTCTAAATAGAGAAGAAAAGTGATGGGTTGAAGACAACTTAACTTCATGGTAAGGGGTGATAAAATTAATAGCACTACTAATTTTATTTTTAATTAAATTATGAAAGAAGGAAGTATTTTGATCTCCCTGATGAAGCCAAGTAATTCTTGATTTCTACTTCCAAAAGGCCTCCTCGTGAATTTCTCATTCATGGATCTCTTTAAACAAATAATTTTCTTCTAGAATATGTTCCCTAGTCATTCCTAACTCTGATCTAAGAATTAATATCACTCAACATTTCTTACACTTGTTTCTTTTTCCATATAAAATTTTATCAAAGCTATAAAATTTATTGCTAAATAAACCCAAAATATAATGAAAGATTAGAAAAGCATGAAAGAAAAACAATATGCTAGAATAGTTGTATTCTATACTACAAAATGAGGGTACATGTCAAATATAAAAAGATTCATTGTACTTTATATAGAGCATGGAAATGTGTGAAGTAATCCAAGATATCACATAAAGTATGGAGTTCAACTGGGGTTATCCTATGCAATAAAGAAGAAAATATTATCCAATAAAGTAGGAAAGCTTATCCAAATCTTTAAAAAAAAAAGGAAATAGCTAATAAACTAATTAAATAAATAAATGCAACTAGATAAAAACATACTAAGTAAGCTTTAGGGAGTGTAAAAATGAATCTTTTACACTAACACCCCTCTTAAGTGCACTTTAGGAGGAAATCTTACAAAATCTACAAGGATGGGTCCCGAAAACAAGGAATGATCAAGTACCTAATTAAAAACAAAAGAGAAAGGAGAAAAACCATTGGGAACAACTCCTAATCAATTATTTCAAACTAAGAAAACATAAGCCACAACTGGGTCGATGAAGAGTTGATGAATCCCACATTGCAATAGGATTAAGATCAAAGTCAAAGAATCTATTGCACGAGTGTCACTAGGATACTCTCAAATTCTCAAAATTACAAATTAGTACATAGTCTATACTACTCAACTGGATTGGGTTGAATATAATTCCACTACATGAGTGTCACCAGGATACTCTCAAATGCTTGAAATTAGAAATTAGTACATAGTCTGCACTACTCAACTGGATTGGGTTGAATATACAAGTACTCAGTCTCTGAATATAAAATTTGATCATCTAAATACATGAAGATTTTTCTTTGTAATGATGTTCTTCAAAGTGGATAAAAATTAAGATACCCTTAAAAATTTCCCTTGATTTTGAAACTTTATCATGCAATGCTTGATTTGCACTAACAAGAACCAAAAAAATAGAAAATTGGAAAAAAGATATGGCATGCAAAAATCAATGAGAGAATGCAAACACAAATCATGCTAAGAATATTGGCATGCAAAGATGGATGTTGACATCTTGCTCCATAGTTTCCTCCACAAAAATTTGTGTTGAAAAGATTGGCACTTTATAGGTAGTGTGTTTACAATGCAATGATTAACACTAGAGTATAATTTAAGACACAAAATGTATCCCTCTTATACAAATAAGATCATCGAATTTTACAATTATGCCAAATTATAAGCCAAAGTACAAAAATATAGATGTTTGTATTTTTATTTTTGGTACAAAATCTAGAAAATCTACATGGATGAATGTGTAGATATTATAATGCCTTTCCAATGCTTATTGAAACTCAAAAAGTAGAGCTCATGGGTGCAAGTTATGGCTCGACGATCGAAAAAGAAAAATATTCGGCTTTAACTACCAAAAACAAGCAATAAACAACAAAATCTATAATATTTTTCTCAACCAAAGCGAAGTGCTCCAAACCAGCTTTCCAATGCATGGTCGAATGCAAAAATCTGATAATTTTGTGAAAATATATGGCCTTGGAAAAAAACTACTTAGTTAGGCATGTGGGTATTGATATAAGCATGATGTCATGATGATGTCATCAATGAAAAAATCAAGCAAGGTCAAAGTTGTCAAAAATTGACAAATTTTATATGAAAATAGGGGTTTTTGGGTCTTCTAGACATAATAGTACATTTTTCCTCAAAATTCCCTAATTTTTAGTACAGCATGCCAAGATGCTCACAAAAGATTCATAATCAGTGTCTCAATAAATCTAGCCTTTAGTGACTGATTTTGGTGAAAGGAGAGGTTGCTCTGACTTTATTGGCTAATCTAAGCATGATGGGGAGTCCAAATTTGATCTAGGAGATTGCAAAACACACATGCAGTTGAAAAATAAAATGCTAATTTGGAAAAACAAGGGGTTTCTCTAAATATGATGGTGAGTCCAAGTTTTCTCTAGGAGGCTAAAAAACATATATGAAATACACATGCAACTAAAAAATTAGATGTTAAACCCCTCGAAATTTAGCATTTTTTCACAAATTTCTAATTTTCCTAATCATCTGATGATGCAAGAGGAGCATACTATTTTGCTACCAAAAAATAACCTATTTTCACTCGATATTTTTAAAAACAAATCTTATCAATCATGAAAGCTTCGATACCATGTAAGATTTACTATTAAATAAACCCAAGATATAATGAAATATTAGGAAATAATGAAAGAAAAACAATATGCTAGAATAAACCATATTCTATATAGAAAAATGAGAGTACATGTCAAATATGCAAAGAGTCATTGTTTTATATAGAGCAAAGAAATGATGAGGTAACCCAGGATCTCACATAAAGCATGGAGTTCAACTAGAGTTAGCCTATGCAATAAAGTAGGAAATCTTATCTAAGGAGAAAATATTATCCAATAAAGCAAGAAAGTTTATCTAAATCTAGAGAAAAACAAAGTAAATATCAAATAAACTAATTACTTAAATAAAAAATACAACTAGATAAAAACATACTAAGTAAGCTTAAGTGAGTGTAAAAAAGTAATCTTTTACACTAACAAAAGCTAGATTGGTTCCACCTTTTAAGTTTGAACTTTATACATTGAAGTCATTTAAAAAATAAATACATAACCATAACAAAATAAGGCTTCCATACAATCCACCATTTTCCATGTTTTTACATAAATATTAATCTCAAAGCCACATTAGCTAAAGCTTAAATTAAAAATTTAATGGATGGGAAAGTTAGAAGAATAGAACTTAATGGGTCAATGATCTAAACTATGCCACTATAATTTTTTTGAAGAAGTAATCTAACTACATGACCAATCTAATAATTAGATATTAGAAACCTATTCAAGTACTCACAAAGAGATTCTAGATCACATCTCATATTATTCCAAGTGAAAAGAATGTCACTTGCTTTGACATTGAAAAGATTCAGAAAATAGGTATCATCATAAAATAATATTGAATATTGGTCAAGCCAACTCAAGCCCCCAAGTTTCTCCTCAAGAGAGAATAACATTAAATGTAAGAGTCACACAAGGATTCGAGCTCCCAAGATCACCTACAAAACCAAATATAACCTCCCACAAGGGACAAGAAAAAGAGAATAATTAAATGATTATGGATACAATAATGGATCAATGATACTACTTATATAATGTACCTAAGAGGCCTTTCTTATATAGATAATTTTGAGAGATAGGATAAGATAAGATTGTGACAAGTATCTTAATCCTATATTATGAGACAACTAAAGATAAGATTGCATGTGTACTAGAGAAATCTAGAAATATTCCTAAATCCCTAAGTAAACTTAACATGTGCAAATAGGACCTAATACATGAACTAGTTAGGTAATATACCCCATTCACACCAACACCCTCCTTAAGTGCAAACTAGGGAGAAGTAAATAAATGTAAGAATACAAAGATGAATAGAAGATGCAAGGATGGGTCCTGACTACTAGGCCATATTAGTTACCCATTACATATAAAATATCTCTCACAATGGAGTAAAGAAGAAAAATATTATGGGGAAAAACTCTCTCCAAAACAAAGCATGCAAGAAAACAAACATGTACAATTGATGGAAGAAGTGATGAATGCATCTCTACAACTTATTACTTGTAGATGTAAGAAGTTCTTTACCTTTCATATTATCAAGTCCAATAGCTAATCTTACTATCCTTGATGATAATGGTGTAGAAGAAGAGGATGAACTATTAGACATTGTTGAAGGCAATGAAATATTATTCTCCCAAAGAAGATGATTCAATTTTTCTAACTATTTTTTGTAACAATTGTGTTCATCATGTCATTTTTTGCAACATGCATATGTGGGTCTCTTCTTTTTAGGTTTTTCCTCTTTGGAAGAGGTGGGACGATTCTTATATTCTTAGTTTTGGGTTTTTTCTTGTCTTTTCCTTTGGTGTTTGTGCTAACAATGTCTAAATTTTGGGAAGTGCATCTAACTATATAAGCTAAGTTTTTTCTCCAATAAAATTGTCACAAAATTTCTCAAAAGAGGGTATGTTAAATTCTTACCTAAAATATCCATGTTGAAATATAAGTTAGAAGAAAAGACAAAAAATGGTCATTTTAACTTAGACAAAAATCAAGAATACACATGTCCCTTATCAAATTTATCTTTCCCACAACCAGTAAATTGAGATCCTAATGATTTGAGTGTAACAAAATAATCCCCAATGGAAGAAAATGTAACAAGAGAAACAAATGCCAACTTTGTCTCTATTTGTAAAGCACAAAATTCACTAACTATACCAAAAAAAATATTTGCATCTATCCTACTCTTAATTTGGTGTAATGCAGTCCTCAATGTGAAATAATAAGTTATTAAAAACATGCAATGCAATCAAGTCCATACCCTCATCACATTTGTTATTATGATAAAATCTCTTATAATCCCTATTCAAATCAAGTTGATGTTCATCCAAAGTAGACTAAAAACCCTTAGAATTGAGAAATTGTTACTTTTTTATCTTCCATGTATGATAATTATGAGGAGTGAGTAGCTCAAATGAATATAAATATTCCATAAGAGAAGAAAACACCAAGAGAGAAAAATAGATAATAGACTGCAATAATCTGATATGAAACCTCCTAGATCTAAATCAATAGTAAAAATAAAGCCCCCTAAAAAGAGTAAACTTCTCTAGGTGTTAATATGTCCAAGTAATCAAGAATAAATCTAGAAAAAGTACATGGATGGATCTAAATATCTCTACAATACCTTTCCAATGCCACAAGAATCATGAAATTTTGATAAACAATAAAAAGCTATGATCTTGGAGATCAAAAAGGGGATCTAGAATTTAATTAGTAATAAAGTATACTAGTAACAAAATTTAATAATGAGGCTTCCACTATTAGAAAATACATAAAACCATCTTTCCAATGACTATAAGAAGTTGAAAATCCAATACCTAGATAGAAATTTATGGCTCCCAAAAAATAGCCTCCTTATTCAACCAAAGAGGGGTCAAGGGTTGCCCCTAGCAATTTTATAATGGTGTTGTCAGCCTAGGAAACAACATGTTTAATAGATGGGATGAGAAAAAAAATTGTCACTCAAGCGACCTATGGGTTTAGTATTTGATGGAGGTGATGTTGAGTATGGGCGAAGGTAGCATTGAATTTGAGTAGAGGTGAAACCCATTGGGTCAATCAAGGGAGCAATGGTTGTCACACTTTTGGGCTTTAACCCCCTGATTGTGTATGACTAGGGGTTGTGGCTCTCGATGCCCAAGCACTCAGAAAACATAGACTAGATCGACACAAAAAATAACTCAAATTTTTAATCATAGAAAAACCTATAGTCATACCTCTAACATTGAAAACTAACACAATGCTTATGCAAACTAAATATTCCTACAAATATTCTTGTGGATTATATCAACTATGCTAAAGTTAACCATATATAATTATGAAAATGTCGTATAGTATGGATCCATACAAATTTGGTACAAATATATGGAGTTTTTTTGCCAAAAAATTGAAGGCCCCCAAAAATGCCTGAAGTTTTTATTCCAAAATATGAAGTATTTTATCTAAAAATAAGGGTTAATGGGCCTTCTAGACTCAATGGTGAGGTCCTTTTCCCCAAAAATGTACCCAACAAAATCCCATGCCCAAATCACTCCTATATTTGAGAAGGGATTTGCAAATCTAAAGATTTGATACCATGTAAGAGACATACAAGGACTCAAACTGTCATGATCACCTGTGAAACCAAAGATAGCCTTCCATAGGAGAGTCTAGAGAAATAGAATAATTGCTTGATTATGGATGTAATAATGGTAAAATTATCAATAATGGATCCATGATACTAGTTACATAATGTACATATGAGGTTTTGCTTGTATAGGCAAGGTTGATAGAACAAGACAAGATTGTGACAGGTGTCTTAATCATATGTCATGAGACAACTAAATATAATATCACATGTGTATTAGAGACTTTTAGAAAGATTCTTAGATCTTTAAATAAAATTAGCATGTGAACATGTGTGAATATGATCTAATAGATAAAATAGTTAGATAATATACTCTCTTCACACTAAAATTAAAATCCCCAACTAAGATCCAAAAAATAGAAGTAAAAAAAAAAAAATTAAAAAAATATGTGAACACAAAATACCTTCCTAAAAAATTGATAGAATTATAAATATTGAAAAATAAAATTGAGCTTCCAAAGTAATAAAATAACCAACCAAAGAAATAAAATTCTTACTTGTTAGTCAAACATAAGGATTAATTTGATGAGGGTTCCAAAGATAAGTTACCCCTCCCACATAAATTTTGGCTTGAACACATTAACATTGACTACGTTTCCAACGGATAGAAGACATAACTAACATCTCCACACAAAAAAATATTTCATGAAGGAAGATAATATCAAGAATACGAATCTATATAAGTTTTGAAATAAATTTTTGACTAGCATTCAATGAGAAAACTATTACTTTTGAGGAATAGAAAAGTGAGATATAAAGTACGAATGACTCTAGATTCAACCAATGTTTCCTCAATCATATTAATTTTATCTTGATAAGTTTTATTGTCTATTTTATAGACTTAATCCATACCAACTCTTTAAAAATAAAATTTTAAAATTTCACTTACATCATGCTTAGAAATAGCTTCTCACATCACATAATCTATAAAATTTAGAAATGGAACAACTAAACAAAATTGAAATAGTATCATTTAACCCTACTTCAAGATTCCCCTTAAAACCATCTTTTAAGGCATATAAATTGAAGAATATGAGTCTCTTATTAAGCATCATGTTGAGGACATGAAAATATAAACTCTTCAAAAAAAAAATTAAATATCAAATCTATTTTAATAATTTATCCATTTTCTAAATATTTATTTTTGATGAATCTCATTCTTTTCTTTATTATGACATTTCATAGGAATAAAACTACTTGAGAACTTCCCTTTTGAGGGTGATGGATATTTTCCTTTTACATTAGTTTATCTTTAGAAATATCAAGTTAGGAATAAAGAAAAATGATGGTTTCTTTCAGAAATTTATCTAAATATTCTCACAAATATGACAAAAATGATGATGGAAAGGAATAGCCTCATAGCCTAAGTGTTGAATCCAATGTACACTACCTAATCTAATCTCTACAGAATCAAGAAAAGGATTATTAATATCAAATTCCACACCAATATGGGCATACAAAATTACCTTTCTCTCTAGTGTGTGAGGAGATTGGCCCATAGGTTTTCAAGAACTACTGCAATAGAATGAAAAATATCTGGTCTCCAAAATTCTATCAAAAGATGAAGGTGAACAAAGATCAAAATCTTAGATGGGATCTCCTCAATTGGATCAAACCCAGCATGCAAAGGTTTGATGAATAAACTAGTCTAGTTATGAAAGTAAGGGCCCCTTGAAAAGCCAAATTTTGATCAACCATGCATGAGAAAATCACTAAGAAAAATAATTTATCAATTATATTATATCCATATTTTCCTTTGTCTACCAATTTTAACATGCCCAATTCTTAAGAAAAGGTAATGTGGTTGTTATACCCATAATTTTTCATATCAAAACATGCTTAAAAAATAGATCACACCATTTGTAATCATTTGTGTAGACAACTATTAGATCAATGATGATTTCAATCTATTAATCAAACTAAACTTCATGAATATTATATAAGAGAAATTAAGAACATTTAAATGACTAGAATTCATAGTTCCATCCACTCAAATAACATATTTAAAAGAAAAAGAAAAAGGATCCCCTAGACCTCCACAAAATCCCTCCATAAAAACTCTAGAGAGTAACTTCTTTGAGTAAGTATCTTAGAATGACAAAATCCTTATAATAAATTGAATTAGTAAATAAATAAATTACTTTCTGGAGTAACTTATTTAATTACAAAATTAGTATCTTAGAGTGAAAAAAAACAAAGAGGGGAGATGAAAAAGAATTTTGCATGAACACAAAGTACCTACATTCACATGCAAACGTATGTATATGCATACAAAGTAGAAGCTAGTTGTTCAAACCCTAAATGTCAGAAGTAATAGCAATTAATAAAATTTGGGATTTTCATAATCTCACAAGATTATTGATTATATAATTAATTTTTACTATTATTTAAAACTTTATAAGATATGTGACATCTCACAAGCTATAATTTCATTTATTAAAATGCAGATTTTGACATCATCATATTATCTCTTCAAATAAGGTTAAAATTTTTAAGTATGAATTTATTGTTTTTTTGAAAAAAGAAGAATGAATCTATTTTAGGATTAAAGTAAGGAATTTTTTATAAAAATATTAGTTTTTATATGGTAATAAATTAAATAAATTTTAAATTTAATAATTCATTTATATATGAATTCAAAAGTATGTTTATAAATAAATGTTTGAATAAATAAAGAGGATAAGTGTATTTAATTTTAAAAATGGTGTGGGGATATTTTTGTTTAGATTGTATTGTGTGGTTTAATTAAAATTTTAACAATTAGATATGTATTACTTATATTTTTATAGATTGTCAAATTAATTGCCATCTTCTCTAAGTTCATTCCTAAATCTAAGAAATTGATTCTCATATTGTGGTCTTGAAATTTTTTTGCAACCCTTGAATATTTTGTGTGGCTTCTACCTTGAAAATGTGACTTTGAACTTATTATTTTATGGCTATATAAACATTATCACACTAATAACTAAAAATGGTGGTGGTAAGTTCACCACTAAAAATTGAATTTCTAGGAAAGGAAGGGAACTAGCTTTCCACCTTTCTCCCTAGTTTGGATCAATTTAATGACTTTGACAAGTTTGTAGACATGCTAAAAAATGCAAATGTATAATCTATATTTATGCTCATGCACATAATGATGTAAGTGAATTTGTAATAATATTACTTTGTATTAATGATTTATTTCCTCCTTATCAAATGAATTAAGATTCTTGTCTATTTTTACAACACCCTAACATTCAAATTTAAACATTTTGTGTTTACACATTGGTAAGTAAAAATTGGTTGAAAGTTAATTATCTTGGACCTAGGATTAAATTTAAAGTTTATGTAATTGATTTAGATAGTTAATGGGATATATAAAGATTATATCTAGATCCTTGGGATGTGTAGAGTTGGTTTTAGTTGATGCTCATGGAATCTATGCCAAATTTCACTAAAAAATATGTCATATGTACACTAAAAAATTGCACTCAATACACATAATAAACTTGAATTCAAACTAAATAATGAAAAGTGTTATGGATACATGGTTTTTCCCTTGCATCTTAATTGGATAAGTCTATGATATTTACAAGATTTTTTTATAAAAACAAATTGATATTTAAGTTTGATGACAGTATACTATAAAAGAGTGATTTTAATTATATCCTTAGTCAATTTAGGAGCATAAGCTTTTGAAATATGAAACTATGTAAATATGTGTTAGGGTTGTAGGTACAATATGGATGGGTATATGTATGTAGCTACTCAATAGAAGAAATATGTGTTAGTTTAAATAGAGTCATTATTTACCTAGTTAGCTAATCACCTTTCTAGGATTGAACTTTTCACACTCATAACTTAAGTTTACTTAGATTTCTTTTGCTTTTGTCTCACTTAATAGCATTGAGACATGTGTCCTCATCACTTGATATACCTATTAACACTTTCTCACACACTTATCAAGTGATCTCACAAGTGTCCCATCTTTGGAGGGTTAGTCACTTGTTTAGTCCTACCTTCCTACCTCATCCACCTTGCCTATATATGCAAGTCTTTCTCATTGTATTATATAGTCTTCATTTTGTATATTGATAAACATAATATTGTTCTTATTTTGTTCACTTGTGTAAGTTTGTTTCATGCTCTTGATCTTGGAATTATCCAACATGCTAGCAGATCCATGAAAGTTGTTGCTTCCTACATCAAGGTGACTCCTGCATATAGCCATGTCAATGAAGCATCATGAAGCCAAATACACACCACCATTGTGTTTGAAAGGCTTGAGAAATGAACAAATACCTTTCGTTTCGTTATAAATTTGGTAATTTATAGCTTTTCCAAATTTCTTGCCATTCGTACGAAAAAGTAAAAATTTAAAGAAAATTTTAGTAGAGGGCCAATTTTCCCTTTTGGGTTGCACTTTTTTAGAAAATTTGACCTATTTGGCTTGTTTGAAGGGTTATACCCTTGTCTGGTTCATGGAATTTTTTTGTGAATATTTTATGTTTGTAGGATAACGACGTTGTCTATAGAGATCATGGAATCTATGAGTTATCTATTTGTAGAGAAATGTTTTCCCTACTTAGCATGTTCAAAATACCTCTACAAAAAATTTGTTGCACCTGCCTATTTTTTGATTGAGGGTTTTTTATTTGTTTATTATTTGCACCATTAGTCTTTGACAAAGGCACATTATGGTTGGCAGAAACTCTTTAATAATCTCAATATCAAATAGATATGTTGCTACTATGAGTGGATGATGCCTATGCATATCCAAGTGATATTATGATTTTTTATTGTAACATCAAACCTTGAAAATTTTGGCACTCACCATAAACCACAGTGCAATCCATAATTATTATTGGGAGAATAGGATAGATGGTGACCTCCCTCTCTAGCATCCCTCTTATGCCATCTTCTAATGAAAAAAATTGTCTATAGAAAGATCTCAACTTTTGATTCTCATACTCCATGTAGTCTACCTAGAGATAATTTGACTTTCATCTCAAGCGACCTCCACACATAGTTCTACTTATTGGAGCCACTGTTATTGTGGGAAGAGGGAACCACCAAGGATTTTCTAGTCACCTAGGGATTCATTGCAATAACTACAAATATGTCTCACATTATTCCATGCAATAGAGAGATCATACTCATGTAGCCTCTTGCGAGGAGTTTTCATAGACCTATGCTTCTATTGGAAAATGGTTAGCGCTCCCCTCAAGATTTGTGACAAGGTACTAATCACCTCTTGTCTGATCCATGTCTTAGATAGTTGTATCAGATATTAACAGGTCAACCTTTTGGTGCAACGATAATCGTGGGCCAACAATTGGTATTAGAGTGTTGGGTCATGGTTTTGAATCCCCTCGGGTAACGTTGAGGGGGAGATTGATGGTAAATGGTCAACACACCCCTCGAGATTCATGACAAGGGACTAACCACCTCCTATGAGATCCATGTCTCTGACGATTGTATCGGACCTTAATAGGTCAACCTTTTGGTGCAACAATGATTGTGGGCCAATAGCTTCTTGCTAGGTTCATTCATGTTCTTGATATTGGTTTGTACCAATTCAGAGAGATAAATGGCATATGGATTGCCTAAGGGTATAGGTATTTGACTTACATTGTGGTGTCCATATTCTTCCCAACCCCTTACAATTTTTCATAGTCTTTGAAACAACCTCCAAAACTATAAGGTTCATCAAACATCATTTCTAATTTAGGCCTCATTGATATTTAATACTATGCATTGAAATAGGAATTCCAACGGCCACAACTCCCTTGACATGGTCATAACATACTCTCAATTGTTTTTTCATTGTGTAGTTGTTTACTCACATGTAGTGCAAAGACCTATCAAGATCACATTTGGCCCAAAGAGTGGTACACTTGGCATCAAAAAATCCACATATGCCTCCAACATCACCCTTTGACTTGGTCTTCACACAAGACTTGGTTAACCTCCCACTTGGTAAGGATTTAGATGAGTGGTTATATTTTTTCTAATCACTTGTCTTTATTTATTCTAACTGTTGACATTTTCATAAATATTAGTAGTTCATATTAATTTTCAAATTGATAGCCAAGTTTTATTAAAGCTTGTAAAGGCGGATTTTACTTTTTTTTGTATAACTTACAAATGGGGAGATATTTTTTCGAGTATAAATAGTCGACAAGAAGTTGGTTTTGTTGTCTATGATTTAGCATTATTAGAAATCAGTATCAAATTTACCACACAAATAATACTTTGTCTTCCTTATTTCTGCTCAATAAGCTATTACATATATATACAATTTCCATATACTATATTGTAGGAAACCTCTATAACAACTCCTCAATATACGAACTTTGTTTTAACAACTCATGATACTCACATAACCAATGCCTTATAAAAACCATAAACATACTAACAAACCTAACAAATGATTTCATATTCCTAACAAACCCATGTGAACACTAATTCCTAACACCCCCCCTTAGTGTGAACATGAGGAAAAAGAACATGACACAAATTGGAAATGGAATTGTATGCCTATGCATACTTTAGGTTTGCATGTTCCTATCTGGATCTTGATGTTCATGATCACCTACATACGAGAACTTAATCCTGCTTTCACTTCCAATAAACTCATCATCGACCAACCACACTTCCAAGAATTCTAACAATCAAAGGACCTTTGTAGCCAGCTTCCCTCCTATACAACTATTTACAATATTGATGATGTCCACATTATCCTCCTTTCAAACTTTAACACTTTCAACTACAGTAATTTCAAATCTTGTGGCTCATGATCTTGATTCAAATGAAAGGCACTTCTCATCAACCTTTCATGGTTTTCACACAAGATTACCACAAACCTCGACATGAACAGGACCACACTCATCTATTCACCTCATATGGTTTTTTGGATCACCACTAACCTTTCCAAGATCCATGAATTGCATTACACTAGTGCTTTTTTTATTACAATATTTTATATTAAGATGATACATAAGAAAATAAAATGCATTAATAGAAATAGCCAATGTTGTTGATCATGCCACTTGATCTCCAACAACATAGACAATTGTCATCACCACATAATAGAAAATAAAATGCCACCAGAGTTGATAAGAGACCTTGTCATTGGTGACTAACGAGAGGATGTTGAGTGTCCTCCAACTTCTTGTGACTCCATCCTCCATTTGATTTGATACTTAACAAACTTGGTTTTGAAGCTCAATTTTAGAATCCCCCAAAAGATGGACATCACATACAAGTGATAGTGCATCCAATTACAATTTAGACCATTTTATTTTTATAATATTATGATACTTTTGAATTTTGAGAGACATATTTGATAACACAACAATTAATGACTCATAAAAAAACATGCCCTATTCTAAACAATACAAGTTGAATTTTAGACTATAACACAAAATATCGCCTTCTATAAGAAAGTTGAATCACCTCTTCCCTATCGCGTACCTTTGTGTTTGTGGGGACGTCTTTGGTAAGATATAACAGGTTGCTCTAAGGAGAGAAGCTGCAACAGTTAGATGTATAGTGGTCGTTGTTGCTCTATACATGTAGATTAGAGTCGATGTATTTTTGTTGGAACTCTTAGAGTTTTCATACATCAAATTCACCAAATTGATACCATATGACAGGCTTTGGAAACAAATGTCAAACCTTATCTTCTAAACAAATCTTAATTTATTTCATTACAAGTCTGCACAACTTTAAGAAAAAACAAAAAAAAACACAAAGGATGGCCCATAAGTTGATCTCCTCAATGAAATTATGCAAAATAACACCAAACTTACAGAAATGTGCAAGTCGCCCACTTCGCATAGATCATACGATGTCTTTTATGAATCCGGTGAAGACAGGGTCCGAGGAAGGCGTTGAAGGCCGTGAGAGGTGATCTATACTATTTATAACTTGAAAGAAAGATTTACGTGTGACCCTTTCTCCATACTCGGCCTATGCGCTCGTGCAAAGCTCGTTGGAATCGATCGTGCCTTTACCTTGTGCAATCTTTGAAATCCTTTAGCTTATTTCCAACTTTAAATGCTCACCAAAGGAACTGCCAGTGAGATCACCAAGAGCATAAAGCTGATTTTTACCCTGGTAAGAATGTATTCCATACAAGATGCATACACATACGTATCCATCGACTATGCATACTCCCAACAATCTAATGGAAGAGACTATCCTCCATAGTTTTTTCTCATCAAGCAACTCGTAGTGAATGTTGTAGAGGTCCATAGTTTCTTCTCATCAAGCAACTCGTAGTGAATGTTGTAGAGGTCCATAGTTTCTTCTCATCAAGCAACTCGTAGTGAATGTTGTAGAGGTCATTTTGAGAAGGAAATGAATCCTTGGTCGAGCCCTATTACACTGTTTTCCCCAACGAATGACCCAAGAAAATATCAATGCCTTCAGTGATCTTCATATTTACAACCAAAATGGTGTTGCCTTTCTTCTTTTGTGCCAATCGAGCAAGATTGATGTATTTGAGTGGGGTCAATACTTAGAGGATTGTCAAGCAGAATTCTCTTAATTGATATCCAATAGCAGTAGATAAAATTGCCTCCTCTACAAAGCAAAGCTCTGAATAATACTCATATTATAGCTGCTTCAAGAATAAGGATTAAAGTTGACTGCTCTAATATCATATTGGAAATCAGTAGCAGATTTACCACACAAATAATACTTTGTGTCTTCCTTATTTTCATTCAATAATCTATTACATATATATAGGATTTTCATATCCTATATTATAGGAAACCTCTATAACAACTTCTAAATATACGAGTTGTTTTAATAGTTCGCAATACTCACATAACCAATACCTTATAAAAACCATAAACATACTAACAAACCTAACAAATGATTTAATATTCCTAACAAACCCATGTGAACACTAATTCCTAACAAGCATCTACATGATTTCAAAATTGTACTTTTTAATCTAATTTTTAACCTACAAAAATTAATATACTTTGTGCAATTTTTTATGAGGCATAACTTTCACCCCATTTGTTGAAAATTGACAATTTTATTTTTTAAATTCGTCATAATTTCACAAGGATTTTAGACTTATACTCAAAATTATTTTTTTTAAATCCCATTTTTCCATATTTGTTAAAATATCTATGAATTATAAATGGTTTATTTGGCTTCCAAACTTAACAAAATCTTGTAAATATTATCTCAATACATCTTTTTTGGGGGGTCTGATTCAAATATGATGCAATTTTGGGGGCTTTGGTAAGGCACGGTTCAAGTGCCTTGTATGTGCATCATGGATCCAAAAATTGACTTGCTAACACCACATAATTTCCACACATGGAAAATCAAAGTACAAAAACTAATTCAATCTAAGGGATTATGGCAAATGATCAATAGACAAAAAATGTAGTTTGCTAGAGATTTTTAAAAAATTATTTATCAAAAAAAGTTAGATGAGGCAATGGGCATCATTGGTCTCCATGTTTCTAATAACTTCCAATTCCATATTTCAAATTGTACAACTCCTAAGAAACTGTTGGACAATCTTAAAGATATCTTTGGTATAGTTGATGATTTCAAAATTCTACAATTGGATGTTGAATTAACAACATTATCCCTTGATTCATTTCCATCTATTAAAGATTTCTTGGTATAGTATAAGTCTTTTGTTTCTTGACTTAAAGGTTGTAAAACAAAACCAGAAGAAAAAAATGTCTTCTTGATTTTTTCAAAGCTAAAAGGTCCTTATAGAATATTTTCTTCTTCTTTATACTCTACAATGGATTCTCTTGGAACAACACATAAAATTTCTTCTTTTGAATATTTTTGTGATAGACTTATGGGTAAATGCACAAAGTTGGGTCCACGAAACGTGGAAGTTTTTGCTTTAGCCGAAAAACGAAATCGGCTAAGCAAAAACAGGATCCCAATTTTTAAGAATGGGATCTCGGTTTGAGAGTGACAATGACTACCAGACGACCTTGAGGTACCCATACTCTTCCTCTCTTTTTTGCATTTTTACATTTGAAATTGAAATTCTTGATAAATTTACTGTTTCTAGCATGTTTATTTCAAATTTTATTTCCATTTTAAGCATTTTATTTCATGTTATTTTTGAAATAAGAAATTTTAGAAATAGATTAAAAAAAGAAGTCAAATTGTGAAGATTTTCAATAGAAACAAAAAAATAAAACTTAAATTTTATTTTAGAAACAAAATTTAACTTTTGAAACTTGAATTATTTGATGAAACAAAAAATAAATTAATTTCAAAACCCTAATTGAAACGAAACAAAAAAATTGCATTTCAAAACCCTAGAAATTGAAATAAATTGAAAATTTGCATTTAGAAACCCTAATTAAGCTTTTTGAAATCTCAAATTCAAATCAAAGCAAAAAAAAAAGAATTTCAAAACTCTAGTTTGAATTGAAACTAAAAAATTGTATTAAAAACCCTAATTGCTTAGAAATTGAAACCCTGAATTGAATTGAAACAATAAAAATTGCTAAAACCCTAAATTGAAATCAAACAAATCATTTTGATTTTGAAAACCCTAATATTCGAGCTCAAGAAAATTCTTTTGCATTGCTTAAATGTTTTAAATTTGATTTGCATTGTATGGATAAAATGATATGTTAAATTTTAGTTTCAATGTTAAATTATAATTAGATTAGAAAAACTTTCCATTTTTTGTGAAATGAGTACATTATTGCTATATGAATTTTCATTTAAAACTATCTTTTATATGAATTTTGATAATTAATTTTAGGTCAAATAATCAGTCTATTCTAAATCTAGCTTCATCTAGGGTCTATTCAAAACCTTAAGTGAGGATTAAATTCAAAATCTAGCTTCATCTAGGGATCTAGGGTTCTTGAATTGAAGTTGAACTACTTAAGAAGAAATGTGGTATTTTGATGAAATGTAAATTAAATTAGGGATGGTAAATAAATCAACTCTCTTTAAAAAATATAGATGTCTATTCTATTAGAGAAAAAATGAAGATTTTGAACAATTAATTATTAGAAATTAAGATTTAAGTTATAATCTATTTTGAAGAAAAATATAGTTTTTAAATACATTTTTGAGAAAAATAATGGTAAGAAATATATAAATTAATTTAAAGAATAGAGTTTATGACATATGCATAATATTTATTTTTTGTGAAATTAAATGAGAGGGTTACTTGACACATAGAAATTAGTTTTATTAAAAATGAAGATTTAAGTTATTAAGTAGTGGCATTTAAAAACACCTAGGGGCACTGAGTGTTGGATCTCAATTGTCATGTTCTCATAGGTTAGCCCGAATGATAAGATCAAGTTCATGATTATGGAAATGATTGAGGAGAATAGTATTCAAACTTGGAAATGGTGATGCATAATTAGATTAAATTTAGGTCCTCCTATTGAAGTGTTCCTATCATATAGTACTTTCAAAAATTTAAATGATTTGTGAATAATGATCAAGTGTAATTAAATGATAAAATAAAGACAATTGAATGCCTTCGAATACTAAGCAAGTTTAGTTGGCTCATAATGTATTATTAAATGTGTAAGGGATGGAAAATTTTGAATTTAAATTTTAAAATTTTAATGATTAAATCCATGGTTTAGGATTTACCATATATATGTACTTAGAGTATTGGTCTAGGATTTAAATTTTTGCACTAGTTACCTAGACACTAAATAATCTAAATATTTTTGTTTTCTAAGTTCTTTTAGGTTCTTTCAATTACAAACAATCTAAAATAAAATACTTTCAATTCAACATTAACTAATTTTATATTATACATGTTTTATATCATAAAATTCATTTAAGTGAGTTCAATATTAATGAAAAAAATATTAAATAAAATAATCTTATATTCAATTAAAAAAACATCCAGTTAAAATATACATCAAACTCAATCTTAATCACACATAATTATGTGTTTCTATTACGGAAATAGTCAATCTATTCATAAAATTAAAAAATATGCATAAACTAGGCACTAATTTGCAAGTCCATTATTCCAAGGGCCACCCAAACTTCACCCTAAGTTTGTTAAACCCTAAGCCCTGAACTCTAAAATCTAAACCCTCAACACTAAAGCATCCATTTTGTCTTAGGACTTTATAATCAAATTTGGTTTCCTTAGGCAACTCCACCAAATTTGATTCCCTTAAGCCATGTCATTTTGTCGTAGAACCTTACTACAAAGATCCCTTTAATCCAAATTTGATTCCCTTAAGCCATGTCATTTTGTAGTAGAACCTTACTAAAAGATCCCCTTAAGCCATCGTATTACCGTAAACCCTAAACTCTAAACTCTAAACCCTAAATAGGCTAAATGTAATACCCCTCCGTTTTGTTTCTTGTTCAATTTGCTTTATGCTATGTTTGGTTGCAATTACTTTGATACTGGATACATTTTGTTATGATGTTTTGATCGTTACTATTGAGTGACAAATATTATTGTGGGATGTAGTTATCTGATTATTGTTTTACATGCATTATAGATTAATGTTGTTGTAGAGTTAACATGAGATGTTATTATGAGATTATTGGATTATGATGGAAGTGTCAGTTTCAATGAGTGTATTGGTGAAGAGGACAGTTTCGCATCACTCGTTTGCGAGCGCCCTACGAATCCGTAATTCCTTCTTCACGGTGTGTATTATATGTTGGATATATTGTATGATGTTGTTACTTGGTTGCAGGATTGCAGGTACATGACATCGACTCCACCTGGTTTCATAGGTTTGAGCGTGTCGATCCAACGGTTAAGTTGAACGGGAGATAGTAGCTAGGTAACATGTGTCAAGTCTATACCCTAGCCTTAGTGTGTCATCAGTTGTGTGTGTCGAGTCATTGTCTGTCTTGCTTTGATGTTATTTAATTCTGAAGCATTCTTGATTTGGAAATAGATATTTAGAATAATTGCATTTAAATCATGTTGATGGTTATTTAATTTAAATAATGCAATGTGGATAAAAGTTTATATTTAAATTAATTAATTATATTTAATTTATTTAATTAATTAAATTTAATCCAAGGGGGTTGAATTTAGTTATTAAATAATTAAATTAATTAATTAAACATGATGCAAGAGAATGAAAGGAAATAAAAGAATTAGAATTAATTTTGGAATTTAATTCCAACGTGTGAGAATTAAATTAGAAATTGTAATTAAATGTTTATTTGGGAAATTGGATGCAACTTTGGAAATTAATTTATTATTTGAAATTGCATTAAATTGAAAGTGGGTTTTGTAAAATGAAATTGAAATTGAAATTAGGAATTGAAAGTGAAATTGAAATTGAAATTGAAATATCTAATTTGAATGTAATGTGAATTAGGGTTGTAAATATTGAAATTGAAAATGAAATTGAAATTGAAATATCTAATTTGCATGTAATGTGAATTAGGGTTGAATTAGGTATTCTTGATTTATAAGAATACATGTTTTAATTGGAGGGCAAGAAAGTTTTTAGAAAAAAAATACATTTTTACAGCAGGGAAGAAATTTTGGAGAATTGGCACAAGGGTTTGAAGAAAGTTTGATTGTAGAATTGATTGAAGGAAAGATTGTTTGCATTTGTTGGATTTTGGATTGGATTCATTAGAGGATTGAAAAAAATTCAGAAAATTTTTGGAGGAGGCTTGCATCAAAAATTCATCTCTTCCTGTAGCTTCTTGTACCAGGTTTTTCTCTTTGTATTTTATTGTTCTTGATTGTTTTTTTTAAAATAGTAGTGATTAAAGATTTATTTGTTAAATCTGTTTTAGAAAATAAATTTGATATTAGAAGAAAAGAATTAAACAAATTTACAGCCTTTGCTTGTGAAAATTCTTGAGTGAAAATTGTGAAAACCTTAGTTGAATTTAAATTATTTGGAGAAATTGATTTTATTGTTATTGAAATTAAACATAGAGATTGAACAAGGTATTTAGAATGTTTTTAGAAAATGAAACCCTCTGTTATTATTAAAAATCGGATTTTAAAATCTGCAGTATAGTTATATTTTCATGGTAAAATGGTCTAATTGCGTCGCCTATAACTTTACTTTCACAAATTGGGTTTTCAAGAAATTTAAAGGGTTTTTGCATTTTGATATTTTCTTAACCTTGTCCAAAAATCTTAAATACCCAGATCGTAGTTTTTGAGTTATGCTTAAAACATGAGACTACTGTTAAATTATTTTCCCATGGCTGTTCTGAAAATAAAATAATAATAAATTAATATTTATAAATATTAATATTTTATGTATTGTTATTATAATATTAAAATATTATTTAATAATATTTTATATTATAATTTATAATACTAAAGTATTATATTTATTTATATTATTTTAAATAAAATTTGTATATTAGATTAGTGGAATTAAAATTATAAACATATGGGGAAATTATTGTTTATTTTAAAATGGCATGTTAAAGTTTAATTGAAGGAGTTAAATATTTGATTTAAAAAATGCATAATTTAAAATTGAATTGTGAAATTTAAATTCATGTGTAAAAGGTCCAATTATTAATTTGACTTAATTGGAAAAATATATTTATATTTTGAAAAATTGATGATAAGGGATATTTTATTTTGAATTAATCAATTTGATATTTTGTAAAGAATAGAAGATATGTTAATGGTTAAATATATTTAAATATATTAATTTATATTTAGTATATATATAGTGAAGATATATATCCATTTGGGAGAATAAATAATATTTTATCTTATTTTATTATGTTGTTTGCAAATTGGGTATTATTAGTATTCTAAAAAAGATAATTAGTATGTGTAGAAAATGTATAGAGAAAGATATATTTTTTTTAATAGAAGTAATTACTTGATTTAAAAGGAAACATTTATTTTGTTAATATGATTGGAAAAAATATATTGAAATATATATATATATATATATATATATATATATATCCATGAGTATTTTCAATCAGTATTTACCTTGTTTTATTTGAGTGCGTGTAATTTAGCTTTGCATGAAGAATTTAAATGATAAGTTTTCAATGTATGGTCAAAATTGATAAGGGAAATATATTTAAATATATTGAAGAATTATAGAAATATTTATATTTAAATGTTTGTTCTAATTAATGAGATTTAATTGGAAATAATATGAATACATGGTCAAATAGATAAACCAAAAGATATTTTTTATATATTGATGAAATTGCATGTTTGTAAATGGATAGAGAAATAATATGTTATTATATTAAAGTGATTGAATGTTTTAAATAGAAAATTGAATGAGATGTAAGATTTGGTTAGGAAATGGAAAAAGTTTACTTGCATGGATTTGTGTCGATTTAAAAGTAAATTAAGAAGTTTTTATTGATGAGGCAATCAATTATGTTATTTATTAATTTCTATTTAGATTAATTGAATCATTGTGATTGGATTATGAAAGATGTATGGATTTAGTATATCCAAAAGTAGTATCTTCCTCATAATTATCTTAAAGGATTTAATTCTCTGTATTCAGTAAAGGGAAGTAAGTTTAATTGTTTTAGATTTCCAATAATGAAAAGGGAAATAGGGGTTATGATTATTTTAGATGATCTACTTATCATGTCTTTGACTTTGTCAACACTACCTATTGAATGAGTATGGATTTAGGAAATCCAAATATTATATTTGATTGATGACTTGAATGCTTTTGTTGCTATGTCGTCAAGTTACTGTTGGTTTTGGAATTTAGTGTTAGTCCTAAATTATAAGTCTTCCAGAAGAACTTAGAGGATAAGGGTTATTGAATCTTTATGCCATCCAATTGTTTTCCCTTGGGTAGTGCATGGCGCATTTTCAGTTTTACCCGATTTTCATGAACGGGGATGTTTGAACCTCCTTGGTTTAGGAGCGGATTATGGGATCCGTGTCTCCTTGTATGGAGTGACCTTGTTATGTGGTTTCATCTTGTTGCCTCCTGTGAAATGAGTGGACTATGTATTGTTGCCTCCAAGATGTTTGGAGTGAGATATTTTGTATCTCCTGTGAAAGGAGTGGACTATGTGTTGTTTCCTCCAAGATGTTTGAAGTGAGTTTCTATTATTTGTATCCTCTTTGTGTTGGAGTGGATTATGATGCCTAGTTGGTATGCACTTATGGTTCCCTTGGTGGATTGTTTGGATGTGTGTTGTCGAATAGAAGAGTGGCTTTTGTTAGGCGCCAGAGCCCAAAAAGGTAAACTGGATAACCTTCAGGAGTGATTTAATCAAATGATAATTAAAATAATGTACTTAGAGGATTAGGACTAACTACACATTAATCAAGATAATTCAATCTTCACTCATAGACACAAGGGCTTGTTTAGACTTGGGATGAATGAGAAGGCCTGGAATGGCAAGATCAACTATCTAGTTCTTGCGAGAGGTAGTTGATTCCGCATGAGTGAGTATGAGTGCCGGGATTCGGTTGAGGCCACCAGAATTACTTGTGCCGGAGCCTATGAAGAATGCCCAAAGGAGATCTCATGACAAACCTTGCGATGACACTCTATCTATGACAACTATTGTTAATTATTTTACGTGTATGGTTATTTGAACATACTTGATCTACTTTATGTCTGGAAGCAATGTGACCTATGTCAGTGATGTTGGAGTTGTACTTGTATTGTATTTGATTTGTACTTGTATTGTATTTGATTTGTACTGGTATTATACTTGAGTTGTACTTGATTCGTACTTGTATGGTGAAGGAGTTGTACTTGTTGATGGCATTTATTTGGTTATGTCAGTTTGAGTCAGTAGGAGTCTACCTTTGGTTAGAGGTAGTAGATCTTTGTCCATGTTACTTTGTTACTATCTCCTAGCATGGGGGGTGGGCCTTCGGGTACCACATTGGTAGGGTGGAACATGCACCAAAACCGTTGGGTCCCCATCGATCTTCAGTACTTGGTGGCGAGACATCCAGATGGACAGCTCGCGGTTTGTGTTGTAATTTCTTGCATTGTAATATTTTAACTTGTATAAGTTACTTTATCCCTCTTATGTTTATGAGGTGGAAGTTTGTAATTGTAACCTTGAGTACTATTGCCTCATTCTGGGAATGAGTGATGTATCTATTGGATCAAGATAATGTTTATGAGATTGTATCTTGGTTGATTATCTTATTATGTTATGTGGTATTCTTATGATGTATGTTGGTTACTTCATAAAGTTCATAAAGCTATGGTTATATGTAATATGTATGTGTGGGTTTAAGTAATCCTAACCTTTTAGCCTTAGAGGTTGTTGTTAATTAGTAAGTGAATGTGTATATTAAATGCACTTTATAAAAAAAAATTGGTTCGCTTATGATGTTAATTGCAACTTTCTTTAAGGTTACTCGGTGGGGTATTACACTAAAGACATCAATTTTTCACCAAATTTTATTCACTTGAGCCATGTCATTTTGTCCTAGGACCTCACTAGACATAGATCTCCTTAAGCCATCCTATCACCCTAAATCATAAATCAATGTCTTAAGGGGTCCTACTATGACATTTCTTAATGGGATAAAAGAAGTTTTTAAAATTTGGTGAAGTTGCCCAAGGCAACCAAATTTAACAATAACAATATTGTGCAAGATTATAATATGAATTATATTTGAAACAAGACCTATCTCAATCAATTGTTCCACAAGAAAAATGTCTTCACTAAAGCATTCATTTTGTCTTAGGACCTTAAAATCAAATTTTGTTGCCTTAGGCAGCTCAACCAAATTTGATTCCCTTAAGCCATGTTATTTTGTCCTAGGACCTCACTAGACATAGATCCCCTTAAGCCATCCTATCACCCTAAATCGTAAATCGATGTCTTAAGGGGTCCTATTATGACATTTCTTAATGGGATCAAAAAAATTCTTAAAATTGGGTGAAGTTTCCCAAGATAACCAAATTTAACAATAACAAGATTGTGCAAGATTATAATATGAATGATATTTCATGATCTAGGTTGGTCAGTTGAAACAAGACTTATCTCAATCAACTGTTCAACAAGAAAATGTTCTTCACTAAAGCATTCATTTTGTCTTAGGACCTTAAAATTAAATTTGGTTGCCTTAGGAAACTCCACCAAATTTGATTCCCTTAAGCCATGTTATTTTGTCCTAGGACCTCACTAGACATAGATCCCCTTAAGCCATCCTATCACCCTAAATCGTAAATCGATGTCTTAAGGGGTCCTAATATGACATTTCTTAATGGGATAAAAAAAAATTCTTAAAATTTGGTGAAGTTGCCCAAGGCAACCAAATTTAACAATAACAAGATTGTGCAAGATTATAATATGAATGATATTTCATGATCTAGGTTGGTCAGTTGAAACAAGACCTATCTCAATCAACTGTTCCACAAGAAAATGTTCTTCACTAAAGCATTCATTTTGTCTTAGGACCTTAAAATCAAATTTGGTTGCCTTAGGAAACTCCACCAAATTTGATTCCCTTAAGCCATGTTATTTTGTCCTAGGACCTCACTAGACATAGATCCCCTTAAGCCATCCTATCACCCTAAATCGTAAATCGATGTCTTAAGGGGTCCTAATATGATATTTCTTAATGGGATCAAAAAAATTCTTAAAATTTGGTGAAGTTGCCCAAGGCAACCAAATTTAACAATAACAAGATTGTGCAAGATTATAATATGAATGATATTTCATGATCTAGGTTGGTCAGTTGAAACAAGACCTATCTCAATCAACTGTTCCACAAGAAAATATTCTTCACTAAAGCATTCATTTTGTCTTAGGACCTTAAAATCAAATTTTGTTGCCTTAGGAAACTCCACCAAATTTGATTCCTTAAGCCATGTTATTTTGTCCTAGGACCTCACTAGACATAGATCCCCTTAAGCCATCCTATCACCCTAAATGATAAATCGATGTCTTAAGGGGTCCTAATATGACATTTCTTAATGGGATCAAATAATTTCGTAAAATTTGGTGAATTTTCCCAAGGCAACCAAATTTAACATAACAAGATTGTGCAAGATTATAATATGAATGATATTTCATGATCTAGGTTGGTCAGTTAAAACAAGACCTATCTCAATCAATTGTTCCACAAGAAAATGTTCTTCACTAAAGCATTCATTTTGTCTTAGAACCTTAAAATTAAATTTGGTTGCCTTAGGAAACTCCACCAAATTTGATTCCCTTAAGCCATGTTATTTTGTCCTAGGACCTCACTAGACATATATCCCCTTAAGCCATCCTATCACCCAAAATCGTAAAACGATGTCTTAGGGGTTCTAAAATGACATTTCTTAATGGGATCAAAAAAAATCTTAAAATTTGGTGAATTTGCCCAAGGCAACCAAATTTAACAATAACAAGATTGTGCAAGATTATAATATGAATGATATTTCATGATCTAGGTTAGTCAGTTGAAACAAGACCTATCTCAATCAACTTTTCCACAAGAAAATGTTCTTCACTAAAGCATTCATTTTGTCTTAGGACCTTAATCAATTGTTCCACAAGAATCCTATAGTATCTTAATTATAGTATGAATGAGATAAATCATGATCTAGGTTGATTAATTTGTGGTTTAGGGTGGTAGGATGGCTTAAGGGGATCTATGTTCAACTCTAAACTGTAAACCCTATAACATTCATAAATTGTCTAATATTAATAGTTAATTGTATTTTCATTCAAGTAACTTGCCTTAGACATAAATGAGGCTTAAAAAATTATTTTATCATATGTATTCAATTAGGCCATTTATATTAAATGGTTTAAGGGTATAAATCCTAAACATGTATCTTATATTTTGAATTTACAAATCTAATGCAGGTTCACTCATATCTTCTAGATATCACATGGATTGATTCAATAATATTCGCAATCAACCTCCATGCCCTCCATCTCCACCACCTTCACCTCCACCTCCACCCACTCCACCTCATAACCCCCCACCTCCACCACCTAAATTTGATGGTGCTCGTTTGCAAGCACGAATCAATTCCAATGTTAGAACCATCCAAGATCAAATCAATATTATTCAAAATGAAGAATTTGCCGCACCACCTATGAGGATGATTGCATCTAGGATGCAAACCATTGTTGATGTTGTCAAGGCTATGGATGGGATCTTAGATGAGCATCGGCAATGGCTATAAGAGAGGGGAACTTCTGATTTTGAAAAGGAAAACGCAAATAAATGAAGAGATGCAGTAGAAAGCCACAATGGTTTTTAAATTAAAACAATGATCTTAAATAGTTATGAATTTGGTGAACGATGGATATTTTGTGTATATGAATTTGGTGAACAATGGATATTTTGTGTGACGTGAATTTATGATTTTGGTTCTAGATGGATATTTTTAGATGGATGGTTCTAGATGGATATATATATGTGTTAGACATAAAATGAGCTTTTTGTGAATGTTTCAAGTTTATTGTTTACTATGTACACATGCATTAAAATTGCACATGTAGTTGTTAAATTTTGAAATTTGTATGTACATAGTTTACTTTAATGATGTATGCATGCAAATTATGCATGGTATTTTTTATTTTAAATGTATGTATGTTAAATGCATGGTATTTTTTAATTTTAAATGTATGTACATAGTTTACTTGATCAAGTTCAATCAATGTATATGTGTGTTTCAATTTTATATGATCTTAATATATGTATGCATGTATCATATTTAAACAAATTTGCATGTGTGTTTCAAATTTAACTATTTCTTGTAATTTTTTAAGTTTATATGTTAATTTAGAATAATTTAATGCAGGTGAACACTTATATCTCATATCATGGATTATTTTAATATTGATGATATCATCAATCCACCACCTCAGCCAGCCACCTCCACCTCCACCTCCAAAACCTGTTGCATCTGATGAGGCTTGCTTACAAGCACACATAAATGATCAGGTTGGATCAATACATAATCAAATCAATGTTATGCAGAGTCAAGCATTGATTCCACCCCATGTTAGGCATTTTGCATTGCAATGCAAAACGTTGTGGATGCCATCAAGACCATTGATTCTGATCTAGATAGGCATAAACGATACAAAGAACAAATGAGACAATTTTATGTTGATGGTCTCTCTTATAAAGAAATATTAGACCTTAAAATAACAAAAGCCCACCTAGCCCCCTACTTTCTCAACCCCGTTACTCGACAACCCATTCCTGCGAATAAATCTAGAATATCTATGAGCTGGTGCATACATCCACAGATGAGTGCACATTTTTGGGATCGATGGTATATGGTTTTTGATAGTCCCCCACATGCTAATTGGGAGTGCCCATTGTATTTTTTGAGGAAATTATATGTAGAGTTTATTATGGGGCACAAGCTCAATTATTTTGATTTTAAATCATTTCAAGGTGTTGGTGGTACCATGCCACAATAGAGGTTAGGGGCAAGGGTTGATCCCCAACACCCTGTGCATGCACAACCCCTTGTTGTTGCTCCTGGTCCTCCCATTCTTGCACCTATGCATCATCGATCTATGTTCTTGACATTAGGCTCCCTTAGTACACTCGCAGGAGACCTTGATCAGCATGCTTCTGCGATAGCGGGTGGGGAGCATAGAGATGATGATGATGGAGGAGTATTCTATGGAGCTAGTCTGAGTACCACTCCAGAAGTGTCAAGGCTCGTCCCACATGTATGTACCAGTTGCCATCAAGTATGTTATGGACCTGATCAGGCCACACTTAGTTCGGGTGGACATGGTGATTCTAGTGATTCATTTGGTCACATCAGTTCATTTGTAGAGTTTCTTACAAGAGGCAAACATACTAAGGACATTGGTACATAGGTTTAAATATGCTTCTACACGTTCATTTTATAAGAATTTTGATGAATGTATATATCAAAGTAAAGTTTGTAACACATTTTAACAATAAAATTGTTTGGTGTATAGACGATAGTAATGATGGGGCAATCATCTGTTCCACAAGTACATACATCGACACCAGTCCTAATCAGCAACCCTTATGGGGTATTTTGATTTTAATTTTTTAAATTATAAATGAAATGATTTTTAACTTGAGTTTTAAATTTATAATTGAATAACATATATGTTTGAAATATTAATGTTGGTTTAGGCGAGTCAATCGGCTTCCACGTCGATTCCACCCGAGGGGTTGTCGAGCACTCCTCCACTATCAGTCGTCGTAGACCAGGGGCAGGTACATTTATATTGTAAATTGTTTAACTTACATTAGTATAGTTACAATTATGAATTTTTAATTCACTATTTATATGAAATGTGCATGTACACTTGTAAATATTATAAGCTTTTGTTACATGTCTACATGTCTGTCTAGGTTGATACCAAAATTAGAATGGGCATCGGGCAAACATTAGATTTTGCAGTTACTCGTGAGGCCTCTAATTTTCAGGTTGTTTAAATAAATTCACAAAATGTGCAAACTTGAATATATATATTTACCTAATTCAAGTATGTACATGCTTTAACTTTGATCTTGTAGGACTTCGTTAGTGCGACTTTCAGCCTTGACCCAGACATAGTTACACCTCCAGGAGGGCATGTGGAGCAGGCTCCAAATCAAATGGTAATTTAAAAAATTTATTATATTTAAATTCAATTATAAATTATATATTGTGAATATATAACTAAATAATTTCAAATTGAATATTGAATATTAATATAATTTGAGCTAATACATGTTTTAAATTCTTTTTATTTAATAGCATGTGACACATCTAGTAGTTGAGAATGTACCAACATGTCCTGCAGAAGAGGGTGCACAACCTATGGATATGGTACAATTAAAATATGATAAGTTATAAATTAATTTCAATTAAATCATTTTTTATTGTAGACTTGTGCATCTAATTTCAAATTTTTTTGTCTTGTTTGTGTAAATTGATTCAAAGAATGTAGAGGTTGCTTCAGGTGTAGTAGAGCATCCAATCCCAGATATGAAGGTAATTTAATTTTAATATGATGAATTAAATTTTCATTAATTTTGTTTTCATTGTATTACATATGATTTCATCTTTCTCTTGTACAGAGTGTTTCAGGTCATCTGCATAGTCTGCATGGCACGAAGAGGTCTCTTGATTATAGAGACAATACATGACCTAGAAACATGATTTTGTGGGTTATATTGTTTATTTTGTGGACTATATTTTTGGTTTGTCACGTACTTTGTTGGACTTTATAATTCATGGTTCTTGAGTACTTAGTTGGACTTTAGTTCATAGGTTGTACTCTGATGGACTTTTTTTTATGCACTTAATATATTTACATAAATTATGGACTTTATTATTGTTTGAAATTTTAATTTACACATATACATTTATGCATTTTATGTTCATAGTCAAGATATCAATATAGGACATTAATGTGAAATTAAATATAAAGTTGAAATTAATAGGACATTTTAATAATTATAGTTTACAAATTTAGTGATCTCATACATGATATGCACATTCAATAATTAGCTATAATTAGTCAATGAACTTATTCAATTCACATCAATCAATAATTAGTGATTAAATCATAATTTACAAACCAAAGCAATTCGTTTATATACGAGAAAGGATAAAATTTTAAGAAATAAACAAAACCATACAAGATTAGAGAAAAAAAGCATTAATAAATTCTATAAATAACAAAATCCAACACTAATTTATAAGTTGTCAAAACAAATAATGGCATCCAATACTATTTTTTAAGTTGTCAACACAAATAATAGATTCCAATACTAAATTATAAGGCGTACATTGAAAACAAATAAGGGGTCATAATACAGTGTCTTAAGGGGACATCTTATGGGGCATAATACGACATCTTTAGGGGATGTCTTAAGGGTTAATAATAGAACGTGTTAAAGGGATGTCTTAAGGGTTCATAATAGAACGTCTTAAGGGGTCATAATACAAAGTCTTAAGGGGATGTCTTAAGGGTTCATAATAGAACGTCTTAAGGGGATGTCTTAAGGGTTCATAATAGAATGTATTAATGGTTCATAATGCAATGTATTAATGGTTCATAATACAATGTCTCAAGGGGATGCCTTAAGGGGTCATAATACAATGTATTAAGGGGATGTCTTAAGGGGTCATAATACAATGTCTTAAGGGGTCACAATACAATTTCTTAAGGGAATGTCTTAAGGGGTCATAATACAACATCTTAAGGATATAATTGATTTAACAATAATGTATGCATGAAATTTAGTGATTTGAAGACATACAAGGACATATATGTACATATATGTCATCTCAAAACAATGTTTACAAAATTTGGATATGCCATCTCAAGAACATCTCAAACTCATGCCCAGAATGTACTAGGTCTTCACACTGCCTAATATAAAAAAGGTACAAGCAATATCAATGAAATCATCAAAACATACATAATTTAATTTATATAAAGCTAACTATATGTACACAACTCAAGTACCTGCATTTAAAAGTATTCCACATGTGTGTAGGTTGAATCCAAGCATCCTCTCCTTTTTGTTTCAAAGTATGAGATCAATGCAATGATGGCTTAAGGATACAAAAAAAGGGATAATAAATCAATTTAAACTACTAATGTACAAGCAATATCAATATGTAATCAAAACATGTATTTAAATACATTTTTACTAATAATTACCTCTATTTAAAAGGACAATATAAAACTTAAACTATATTTACCTGTATTTACTTATTCCATTGTACCATCTACATCCTCTCTTTTTTGTAATGCATCTATGATTGTCTCATGCTCTCCCATAGAAATTGTCCATAACACTTTATTTGCAGGTCTTCCGCGATACCGGTCTAGTTTTATATTTGTTGCCACCACCAAATGTGAATAATGTATAATTTTTTTATGCGATTCATAATCTTCGAATGCAGGTAGACCATTCTTCCTTGCTAGGTATTTTCATAGCCAAGTGCCAACAACCACAACTGATCCTATTGGAAAATATGAAAACAATCATCATATAAGTTCTCAAGTTTTTCTTAATGAGATGAAAAACTTGTTCTAAAATATTGTTTAAGGGGATCAAAAAAATTGTTATCAAAATTTGCTTAAGGGGATGTCTTAAGGGGATCATGGTACTTGTTGGATAATGATAGCCATCATCATCTTCTTGAGGTGATATTAACTTATGTTTACTCTCCACACAATGAGCCAACTAGTATTATGTTTGCTCTTCATTCCCCTCAAGGCAACAACAACATACGCATGTCCTACAAACAAAAATTGATTTAATAACTTGCGCATATCAATATAAAAAAATTAGTATTACAAAATAACTTAATAAAGCGAAATTAAATGAAATAAATTGAATTAAATTACCTTCTTTTACAAGGTCTGAAACACGGTCATAGTCTTCAGATGCAAACACTTGATCATTTTCTTCAATAGTTCTTTCATATTGATCATGTGCTTGTGAAGGTGTCAACGATCTTTGCTCCCACTGTTCAACCCATTCTGCATTTTCACATGCTTCCCAATCTACTGAGATGCAAAACTGGCAAAAACATGCAAGCTCCCTTGTCTAGATAGTCCATGTGCTTGATGTCGAACTCCTAAACAAATGCCATTTAGTAGATCCACTAATTGTCTCACAGTCAACTCTAGGTACAATGTTATCTTCTTCAACCAACCAAAAGAATCGATGAACTCTAGAGTACTCACTCGAACCAGGTGTAGATAATATTTTATTACACCAATCGACAATCCCATGTGCATCTTTAAATTTTACTGCATCTTCAAAATTTAATTTTTCTCTAGCAAGAATTATTTTGACACACGCACCAGCTCTATCATGTTCTCCTTTACCATGTCCAGCTTCAAAAAACTCCATATATGTTGGACATTAAGTTATTTGTGAATCCTACTTAACCAATAGAACATTCGAGCATTCTTGAACTGCCTCGTACAATTATTTGACCATATGAGTTGTTCTTTCATATGGATTCCTCTTTCTCTTAAATTTTTATAAAATATATTGAAACAGTATTGAACAAACTTTGATGAGTGTAATCAGTTGTCACTCAAATAAAAATGATACTCCCTCAGAACTTTTCTATCATCCTTAGTGCTATTATTTGCATGTTTATAAACAATATGGACAAACATAGCTACTTGCACTGAATTATAATACTGTGATTGAATTTCCTCTTACGAAGCTAGAGTATAATTTTCTGCAAAATCAACCACTGAAAGTATAGTACCAATTGGAATGTGTTTCTACATGCGTGAAATTGGCCATCAAGCCATCGAGCATGTTGAGAGTGCATGATATATTTTGGTACTATCTTATTTTTAAATTCACTCATGAATGCATGCACACTAAATTTGTATGTAACTAAATCACAACGCTTTCCTATTTTTCCATCTTTTAAAGAATAGTGAACATTCTTAAATCTTTTAACTTCTACTAATTGTTGTTCAAAATCATTATCAACACTTTCATGCATACAAATTCCTAAGAATGAAAGGTTTCAACATTCAATGCATTGTCTAGAAATACAAGAACTTAAGTAAAACAATTTACCATTAGATCTTTCACAAAACAAACTTGAAATAAACTCCCTTATTGCTTTAGGTGGCATATTAATACCGTATTCCTGTATAATCATGTTAGTATGCAAGGTACAACGTATATATCGAAAAACATCATAAAAATAATGAAATTGAACATGCGTTTTACAACAAGAAGATATTTGTTGCTTATTAATTTTTACATACCACGGTTTACATTTTTCAAAACACCTTTGACTTATTTTAATATTACCGGGTAATACTAAATCACCACAAAATTTTCTATAAAATTTAGTTTGTGCTGTATCTAATAGGTGTTTTGGGTGAGGATCGTGAACTTTGGACCCCACCCTTAATTTTAAAACATCTCTAGCATTAGATAAAACCCTAGTATTATCATGCCAGTATTTTTCAATCAAAGATTTAATTTCAACCTTCAATTTCATATCAGACCTCAGGAGTCGACCACTGAAACTCCAACATTGGTTGATAGGATCATTTTCTATAATTATTCTTCTTTTTGCCACTCTTAGCAATGTTTTAGGATGTATTTTTAAAACTTCACTAATATTTCTTACCATTCTTTTATTCAAAGTTGCTTTATTAACTATAGCAGTTGTTAGAGCTCTTCTTGCTGCATTTTTATCTTTAGATCGACTATTTTTTCCAATTGATTGAATGGCACTAGCAACAGTACACACAACAAGTTTTAATGATTGATCTTTTCTTTTTGGTTTAACAAAAAAGCCTAACCTTTTCATTATTTTCCTCATTTTTTGCATTCTCATCAATTGCATCATTAGTTGACATTGAATTGTAATTTTTTTACGATAAAAGAATTTGTTGAATATTTTATTTGCATGTGTTTTAATTTGTCTCCAAGAAATTTGACCAGGAAGATTATCAAAAACACCACTTTCAATTTTTTAAAAAGTATTTTCATTAAATTCAACATCACATTCTAGATTTTCATCTTCACCTTCATTTTTATCTTCAATTTCATTTTCATTTTCATCAACAAAACGGTTTTCATTTTCATTTACATCAACAAAACAGTTTTCATTTTCATTTAAATCAACAAAACAGTTTTTGTTTTCATTTTCAATAAAAGGATTATTCTCAATTTCATTTTCAACAAAAGGATCATTCTCACTATCATTTTCAACAAATTCTATAAAATTTTCATCTCTCTGAATATTATCAATGTCAACATGGTTAAGTCCAGCATCTTGTAAAATTTCTACATACGAATTTACCATTTCAGTAACATGTAGATTTGAAGACGTACTTGGATTTGTGCATATTGAAACATTATACATAGCATTGAAAGAGGGATTTGAAGACATAGTAGGACTTGATTGTATAATCATATTCTTTTCCAAATTGACTTCTTGCAAATTCACTTCATCTACAACCATGTTAACCTCTATGTTTTCATCTTCAATAGTTGTGGAATTGGATGTTCCCCCATCATTCATTGATTTAATTCTCATTCTTCTTTCTCTTTGTCTATGTCTCTCCTTCTCTTTGTTTGCTTCAATTTCTTCAAGAATCAATGTCTTTCTCCTCTTATTACGACATTTATTTCCCATGATTATAAAATTCTCAAGCACAAATGAATGTAAATAGTGAAATTCTTCAAAAAAATCGATTCAAATTGGAAGTTCAAGACCTAAAATGACTAAATTATTCCTCTTGTGTTCCTCGAAACAAGTAGAAAACTAGCACAATTCCACTTTAAAACTAATTTATTCATGCCTCCTTTGAAAAAATCAATTCATATTGCAAGTTGAAGACCTTTTGTTCTTTCTTTGAAAAAATGGGATCTCTCCTTTGAAAAAAATTATCAAAAAAGCAAGTCACCACCTGTAAAAAAATTCTCAATGAAAAAAATAAACCAATTTTACTATTCTTGGCCGTACATGTGAAGTTGCAGACTTCACAGTAAAATTTGATAGTAATTTAAAATAACACAGTTGAAGAGAAACAGGATCCCGTTTTATTAAAAACGGGATCCCATTTTAAACTCGAGATCTCGTTTCCTATTATTGAATGCGGTGACCGTTGGCAAGGGAACGAGATCCCGTTTATAATATGGGATCCCGTTCTCCTTCCAACGGTCACCGCATTCAATAATAGGAAACGGGATCTCGATTTTAAAATGGGATCCCGTATCCTGTATCTTTAAATACAGGATCCCGATTTATAATCGGGATCCCATTTTTTTTAATTTGAATTTTTTTGGCCTTGTGGTCAGGATTTTTCTTCGGATTTTGGTTTGAGAAAAGCATTGGGATTCTGAACGTAGGCCTTCAACCTAGTTTGACCTGCAAGTTGAAGGTTCTAACAATGTTAGGGGAAAATTTGAGTTTGGACATATGGCTGACGACTTTTTTTGCAAAATTTTTTGACGAAATTAAAACCCATTTTAGATGAGACAATGCAAATTTCAAATGTGTAATTTTTTTTACAATTGGGTTATTTTTTCTATTTTTCAATTAATTTCTGATGAAATTGGTCCATAAACTTTAAATATCAATGTTTTTTACTATTTTAATAACGTTTGATCAACATAACATTTTGACGAACGGATTGCACAAGGGAAAACTTCAAACAATTCGTTTCAATTTTTTTTTAAAAATGCAAAAAATGATAAATTTAGGTCATCTTATGCGTGTCGTACACAACGATTTTTCTAAACGTCAAATATGTTTGATAAAAAATTAACAAAAACAAAATATTCAATAAAAAATTACAAAAAAATATCCAGGCCACGCTTCAGTGAGTCACAAGTCTTTTCCCAAAAGGACTTAGAAAAATATGATAATTTAAGTCAAAATATGGATGTCGTACACGTGCATGGTATGGTAAAAAAAATGACTTTTAAATAGTGGTTTTTACAAAAGCTTATTGAAACTCAATTTGTACAATGTGGTATTGAAATAAATTACATATTTGGAAACTAGACTCCAAGTACTACATTTTATGATCACTGACTTGTTTGAAGATTTCATCTCTAAGTGCTTCAAATTTTAAGGTCAAATGTGTCAAACCCTAAAAATCAGGGAAAACACTTCCACTTTTTGGCCAAAAAGTGGACTCAACTTCTTGCCAGTACCCTTACACAACAACAATCTAAGTTAATATCTATGGATGTTATCACCTCTTCAAAAATTCAAGCATTTGTTGCTCAAACATCTAAGGGAAGGAAACAAAATAAGGCTCAAGTTAAGGGATCAAAATCAAAAACTTCATTGGATTCATCTCCCTCATCAAAAGGGAAAACTTCTAAACCCAAATGTACTTATTCTAAGAAACTAGGGAATGAAGAACACCAATATAAAAAATAAATTAATGACTTGAATAATCTATTTGAACAAAATAAAATTCAATTTCCTACATCTAGGATAGGTGATTATTCCTTTTCTCCATCCACATCATTTGCATGTTTAGGAAAATACAAGAATAAGGGTATAGAACTAATTTCTTCTACAAATAACATATCACACAAGTGGCTTCTTGATTCCAATGTATTGCACCACATGGTTGCATCAAGGAACTATTTTCTACATTTGATCCTTGTTCATTCCCACTAATATTGATGAAAAATAACACATATATGTCATCTCTTGGAAGTGGATCTATTGAAATTGGAGAAGAAACATTCGATGATATACTTTGTGTACCTTCCTTATCCAATAATCTCCTTTTTATTTATCAAATTACACATGGTGGCACATGAAAAAAAATGAGTTCAGACCAAATTTCATGATCATCAAAGATTTATAGATTAGATTCATCATTTTCATGAGTCATGCTAATCATGATTCCAAATTATATTACTTTGGTTTTGTTGACTTTGATGATGGTTTGATTATAGATGACACCAATACCTTCAACATGCATAAGAAGATATAGCTTATTTATTTGAACCTTGGAGCTCTATTTATAGAAGTTGATTCAACCCACAAATCCCAAAAATCACTTGCAAGCAATAACCTATCACAATAAAGAAGATCAACAAGCTTGATTGTGCTCAATAAACCTGAGAATTATATTGATGCAAAATAATATGGATGAGAATTACAATGTAGAATCAATCCTTATGAAAAGGAGATAGAAACCCTAGATCTAAACCCTCGGTGAGGATTAAATTAGCCTCTGACAAGTATCCTCATCTTATGCAATGAGACAACATGTGTTTTATTAGCCAATCTAATAATTAAATATATAATTCCTAAGTTTAGTTTAAGTGAATAAAGTAATAGGTGATCTAATTAATTAATCAATATGATATAATTAATTAGATGATTAGCCTAATACTCCAACACCCCCCTTAATATGAACTTAGGAAATAGCTAAAAATTGATGAAGGATGCATGAATGAATGCATGAAAGCATGAATGGGTCTTTGCTACTAGGCCATGTTAGGTACCCATGTACATATGCAATGCAATCAAGTGAGGAAAGATGGAGGAACCCATGATATGATACCCCCAAGTACACCATCCATGCATAAGAGGGAAATAAATGATTAAATAATCTAGAAGCTATGTGTATCTTGATGTCAATGTCAAACTGTGACTAAAACTAATCCATAGAAGCAAGTACCATGAAGATTCTGGAGCACTATACATAAGGTGAATGGCCCTTAAACTAATATGTGATATGATGTGAATCTAATGTGATTTAGGATCATTAACCATAGGATCTCAATCTAATATGTGAACCAATACAAACCAAAATGTGTCAAGTCATGAGCAAGATTGTGGCCAAAAGAAACTATATAATCCAGATACAGCTCATGTGAGTTGTCACCAATATGGAGATGGGATCAAAGTGAATTCCATGTGACTACACTCTAATCCAATTATTATATTCAACCTCTTGATAGAACTTTATTGAAGTTCATTTATTACAATACCCCATGATTGTAAAAGGAGAACATGCAACACATGCAAAAATCAATGAGAAAAGGAAAACATAAAGCATGAAACAAGAAAGATTGCATGCATGGATTAATGTTCCTATCTACCTCCATGAAGAAAAATTTACTTGAGACTGTGTAGAGGATGGAATCATCCTTTTGACAATATAAAGTTTTTGAAAAACGGACACTGTATTCTCAAGTTATGAATTTTTGAAAAATGGGGTAAATTTTGCCATCCGATAGTCAACAAACACAACCCTTCTAATTTGATAAATCTGAAAAAAAATCTCATTTCATGCAAAAACTAATAGATACCCAAAAAAATTTTGAATGTTGTCAACAAAACCTAGAAAGTATTTTTGAATCCAAAAGGTAGACATGCAATTTGGTAAAAAAAAAAAAAAAACTTCACTTGTAAAGAAAATAGTTATGTGGGCTATTTTGATAGCCATGTTTTCAAATTTTGATCACTATCTACAAGATCTAGTAGATACCCAAATGGTATTTTGTGATTTTGAACGAAACCCAAAAAAAAAGCTCAAAAAATATTGACCATTTTTTAATCCAAAATACACTAAAAATTTACTCAAGGCCTAATCTCTTCAGAAATAGAATAGGGAGTTACAAATTTGGTGCTCTAATACCATGTAGAATTTTTTGATTCAACCCACAAATCCTAGAAATCACCTACAAGCAATAATCTATCACAATAGAGAAGATCAACAAGCTTGATTGTGCTAAATAAATCTGAGAATTGTATTGATGCAAAATACCCTAGATGAGAATTACAGTGTAGAATCAATCCTTATGGAAAGGAGATAGAAACCCTAGATTTAAACCCTAGACCTAAGGATTAAATTAGCCTTTGACAAGTGTCCTCATCTTATGCAATTCAAAACAACATGTGCTTTATTAGCCAATCTAATAATTAATATGCAATTCCTAAGTTTAGATTAAGTGAATAAAGTAATAAGTGATCTAATTAATTAATTAATTAGATGATTAGCCCATTACTCCAACACTATCCTCCTCAGTGTTTCCTTCACCTTATACTGATAGCACATCTCCTTCATATTCCGCTTCTTTAGTATTGAGTGTTCCTACATCATTGGTTTCTCATGATTTAGGCCAATAGGATATTTATAGTTTTGTTTCTACTACAGTTGATTGGTTTGATTACTTATATGTTATATCAAACTTGTTTAGTTAATCCCATTTTACAAAGCTGGAAAAAACCATTTCTAATAGCCACATCAACATTGTTGTTAACCCATCTATATCTTGGTTTTTGTTCTACATCATCCTTCACATGGAGCATTTGATTAGATTGCAAAGATTTCACAATTGTCTTTTGATCTTGTGCATCATTTAGAGATTTCCAATTTTATCACATGGGAAGATGCCATGGACCTATTTGCATTTCATCTTCTTCCATGAGGAAGAAATGTTCTTCAATATTCAGGGATCACATTATACATTCTTCTTTGAGCATCTCTCACCACTGCAGGTTCTCTAATCTTATAAGGGGGCTCCATCATCTCTCTCTATCTCTCCTATGGGGGGTGTAGTGCCCCTCTGCTTTGGTCTTTGGGCCACTTGTGTAAGTGTGTATTTGTGATGGCATGTTGATTAATTTTAATGGCATTATTAGTGTTGTTTAATTATTTAATTTAGTTGTTATTTATAAATGTTGCTTAATTAGTAGTCTGATTTAATGATATTTATTATTATTGTTGTGATTAATTTAATCAAAGTATTAAATTTAATTATTAAAGTGGTTTTATGAAAATGTTAAAGTATTTAATTGAAATATTAAATTAAATTGTATATTGAAATGTGTTGTAGATTTAAATGTGAATTGTATTATTATCATTTTATCGATATTAAATATTTTTAATCGTAAATTAGTACCTTTGATAATTGTCTTTCTCCTCTTTCAAAACATCTCATCCTCCTCCAACAACTTTACACTCCATTCTTCTCTCCTCTCGTGGACTTGTATCCACCATGTATTTTCCTCCTAATACCATATGTTCTCCTCTCTACTCTCATGGGATTTGACCCACCACTGACTGACCACCTCTACCAAATTTTAGCTACAATATCCTTTATAGCTTCTACAAGAAAATATGGATTATCCACACACCAATCTGCAACATCATTCAAATATTTCCTTGCATACAAATCAATACTAACAAAATCTATTTGTACCATCATTTTTTCTCCTTCTACACTTACCACCTCTTTCATCTTAACATGTAAATTGTCTCTATTTTCATCTTCATAAAATTCAGAAATATAATTCATTACCTTTGTTTTCACATGTTTCTCTAGCATCACTACAACATTTGTCTTCTCACTATCTGCTACAATATTTTCATCTACACAAAATCCACTTTCAGCTTCATCATAAAAATGAAAAATACTATGCATTACCTCTTTCTCTATAACTTTTTCCTCACCACTGTTTTTTGCCATATCTTCTTCACCTTCACTCTTAGCTACAATTTCATTTTTCAATGCTTTTAAGTTCTCCAAAGGACACTCATCTACTATTGCAACATAATTTTCTCTTCAATTGATGCACCTTCTTTTTGCCTCTCAGTCTCTACTACACTTTTCTCTACTTTCTCACTCTTTCTCTATGCCTTACTCAAAGAATACTTCTATAATATTTTATCTTTCCTATTCACCTTCATGCACAACTATGACAATTTTTTTTCCTTTCTTCTTTGGCATTTCTTCAAACACTTTCCACACACTCTCAATCTTCAGCCTCTTTAAACTTACTTTTGCAACTTGCATATATACTTTCAACAAAATCACATACACATCTATCCTCTACCTAAAAAATATTTTTGGAAGACACACCTCGCACTTCCTCTACCCAGTCTCTCTTAGTTGAGGAACTATGTGCACCTTCTACCCAACTTCAATCCATGTTGGAGGACAACCAACATTCTCTTGAATACACATTTCATCCAACCCAAGGTCTTGGTACAAATCACCTCACATCAATGCTTATTCTTGCACACTCAACTCCCACTTTGATATCACTGATGTAGGAGGAATACTCTCCCGTCAAATCTAAAATCAAATACTTCAACAAGAGATTGCAAAAGGCAGAAAAATACTTTTATATTTCAATATGAGAATGAAATCAACAATATACATTTTTTCTTATAATAGAAAATAAAAACATAATCTTGAATTTCATGGGCTTCCTTACATCTAAGCTCTCAACATACAAAAATCTGCAACATATGTGTTTTCAACAATATAACTTCATTATGACAACATTTGGGTATGCAACCACAACTTCTCCAAAATCCCTCTTCTCCAAATGAACAAGCATCAATATATAGAAAAGTGTGTGAGAGGAAAACAATTGATTTTCGAAAAAATCTACCAAAACCTCCAATAAATCTCACGCCCAACTTGAGGAGAATATAAAATATAAAATATAAATCACTTAATTGTTTGCATGGCCCTCACATGGGTGCCTATCTTTTGGCCAATCATCTTTGGTCAACAATGACACCTTCATTGATTCATGGTGGCTATGATGGATCCAAATATGGGCTTGCACCAACATGAAAAGTATGCAAATGATCATGCAAGAACATGCATGCAAAGTGGTCTCCACCTAGCATTGAATGCCCTAAATGGAATATTCCAATTTAAATGTCTTTGAAACTTTTATCAAAGCATATTTCCTCCAAAAATTACAACGTTGCAAATTAAAATATTTATTTTTCCACGCACCTTAGCCCTTATTGAAAACAACAAAATAAAATAGCAATATTTTGGTAATGCAAGATTGTTTTACACCTTGGATGCTCATGCATCAACACTAAAGGTAATATGTAATTAAAATAATATAAAATAAAATAAAAGAATCTAGTTGGTCAATAATACACAAGTTAGTGAGTGCGCCTTTCCACACACTCCTATGATGAATATGACCTTTATTATAACATCATTTATATTAATTTACATCTTCACATTCAATCAACATGTAATGTAGTAAATAGGTTTGTTGTATTCACTATAGTTTTTAACACCTATATATATATATCACACCATCCATGCAAGGTCTTATAAAGGTAATATGTATTTTACTAATGTATATGAACTAGGGTATTTCTATTATAGAAATAATCTAACAATTTTAGAAAATTAATATCAAAGAATCAACTTAACCCACTCGATTAATCTATTGTTGAGATTACAACAGTGTTGTCCCTATGCCAAAAAATAAATTGTTATAAATTAGTTTAAAATATTTAATCATAGAAATTGATAAACATGATATTGAAATATAAAATTTAATTGATTTTTCAATTATTAATCTCAAAAACACAAATATAAAATTTTTACTAACCCAGATCACCAATTTTGATTTATTAAGAAAACATTGACATCTTTTTTCAGAGTAATAATTTGTCATAAAATAGTCTTATATATTTTATTATAGAGAATGATTGACAAGGAAATTAGGAATTAGAAGATAAGATTTAAAGTGTTTATTTAAAACATACATTTGTATTACATATCCGAAAATCAGATCAACCCAATAAACCAGTTAAAAATTATGATTAAAACATTACTATCCTCTACTTTAAAACTAAAAATAAATTTACAAACAAATTTGGGAGTACAACCAAGTAAAAATTTCATGAAATCATATTAATCCAAAAGATTTGAAGTATGCTTCTTTATTTTTCTTCCTCTTTCCAAGCTACAACAATTATATGTATAATTTTTATTGCAAATAATCAGTCAAGTGAAAAAAAGTGAATGACGACATATTGAATCTACTAATTTTAAAAGAAAGAATGTAAATAGAAATCCAAGAAGAAATCAGATTATGTAGAGTTTCAAGTTAGTTGGGAATTAGTTTCAAGATTGTTGGTGAAAATTAAATGACTATCTTTCCCTTTGAAGAAACCAACTTAAGATAACTAAATAAGTTATTTAATTCTCCTATTAACTTTAATATTTATTATTCAGCCTCAATTACTTTCAAGAATTCAAACCTCAAAGTTAGATTTGAAAGCTTTTCAAGTCTATTAATTTTGAATAATGATTAAATGAAATTATCATATTTGAATTGTGCATAAATCTAAGGAAAATAAATTGGTCAAAGCAAATCTTAAAATTAACACAAACTTTAACAATTGATTTTATAATTAAAATATATATAAGATTAATATATAGGAATTAGAATTATATGATTATGTTTGTTCCAAGTTATAAGTCTAAATATTAGTATGCAATTCAATCAAACAATTAGATGCATTTAGATTCATTTAATGCTCTGTTGTTTTAATGTAATTTTGGAATATTGATTAGTTTTATTTAATCCTTAGTTGTTTGATTAGAATGAGTTGAACGTATATTGTTATCAATTTCCATGTTACCTTTAGTTTTAGCGATAAATCTCTAGTTAAGAATATGGAACTTATTCATGAATGTGCATCCTCTCCTTGAGGTTCTTTCTTTTAGATTAATTAGATGCCTTCAAGGTTAGAAGTTATAGGAAGAGTTGTTATTAGACTAGATTGTACCTACCACTTCCTCATCCTACGTGTGGTGAATACAAGATGGAACCATAAACTTGATGTCATCGAATGTGCTTAGTAAGTTTTCCCTAGTTATATATCTTGCTTGAGTTCCAATTTGAAAAAAATGGGGTTTGGGTTGTGATTAAGGAGAGAATTTTGGGCATGACAATTAGTGTGATGAAATGTGTTCCATGGTCACTTGTCAAACTCAACAAACATCCAAACTATTATGATATCCCATTGATAAGAATTGCTATGGTCACCATTGTGCAATCCTTTCTTGGTGTAATGTCAACCCATATTTTTTACTAATTTATCACAATGATAACATAGCATGCACCAAAATTGCACACAAATAGTTGTTGTAGCCTAAAGAAATAAATATCTTTAAATGACTCTTGTGTACAAGAATGGATACTAATGGAATCTCATATCTAGTTTGGGTTACCAATCATTTAACAAATTTCATACCCAAAAATAAACTCCTAGGCATCCTTCCACAGTGTGGGCCACCACATACCTACTTGTAATTATTTGGCACCCCCTTAGAAATAGTCTATTTCCTACCAATCATGGCATTCACACAACATTGGTCATCTCATGTTTTGGAACATAGGTTCGTAGCACCTCATTAAATTCCATCTTATAGAGTTGTAAATTAATCAAGTGATACAATATAGTATGCACTACCAATTGTTTCTTTTATGCCATGATGTATGAAGTGGGGGCTTCACCTAAGGTTAAGTATGATACAATTTCCTCTATTTCACCAAGGACTACATCAATTTTTAAAAATTGTATATCAAGTAACACATCCTTGATAGACATGGTGCTCATTTCTACTATGTCAATTCTTGATAGATTCTCTAAGACAAATAATACCCCCTAAAAAAAGAAGAATTGTGATATCAAGTTCCTTAAATAGAATAAATTATGCATTTTTTATGAAACACTAGATTATTGACTAGATAGTTCAAGGATTGGTTATTATTAAATAATGAAAAAGAGGTAGCCAATAAGTGTTGATGAAACATCTACAAGGTATACACCATTACAAGGAACTTGATCTCTATTGTTGTATGGTTTCCCTCTAGTATAGTGAACTTCTAATTGGAAAGATAAATTGGATGGTTCAAATTGCCCTCCCCTAGTGCAAGATTTGTGTCAATGACTATCCTTGAAGCATTTGCACGTAGCTAAAACATGGTATTCCAATTTGGGAATTTAAGGATCAATGTGGTGACCAATTTTTATTTTAAAGTTCCAAAATCTTATAGTTGACTAGTTCAAAACCTTCTTCAACACCTCCTCCAAAGATTCAAAGATGCACACATAATTCCAAATAAATTTTCTATAGTACTGTGTTTGACCTTAAAATGTGTTCACTTCACAAGGAATCTCTAATACTTTAAGCTCAAATATGAATACAACTTTAGTTGCACCAACCAAAATCCCTTGAAAATAATATGACCCAAAAGTTTTTTGAATGTATTCATAAAGTTACACTTCTTTAGGTTGAGTGAAATACTCGAATGATAACCATCTCATACATAATCCAATCATCTAAGTATACCGACAAGAAATAATGGATGGAATCTTTAAATTCATTTACCATGATGTGCAAGAACAAAAATGAGGTGTTATTCAATCCAAATGGAAAAACATTAGACAAATAGCTACCACATTCCATGGCAATGGTTTTATCTTTGTCCTCCTCTATTTTCACCCAATCATACCATGAGAAGCCATCTATGAAAGTGTAGACCTCCCTCCCAATTAATACTAATATCTCTTTTGCAAACAAAGAAAGGGATATGTGATGCTTGTCTCATTAGATGCACAATAATCAACACAAATACATATGGTCATATCTTTCATAATGGATAACATTTTCAAGTTGACCCATTTGGATTCATCCACTTGGAAGATCACACATACCTCTATAATTTCATTTATTTATTTATTTACCCTATTGTATAGATTTAGATTCAAATGATATAAGTTTTCCTTAATTTTTTTTGGATCCTAACTTAGTTCAAATTCACAACTTTCTTAACGATGAATGTAGCCCCTTTATATCCTCTAGTGAATAGGTTGGGATATTCACACAAGGAAATGCCTCATACAAGGGTTTATTCTCCCTAATAATCACCAATAGTAATAATTTGGGAGCTTGCCCTATCTTAACATTCACAAGTATGGCTTTCAATGGTTTATTATAATGTGTCATCATCCACCTTGGATTCTTAGCTTGTCTTTCCCCTTTGAAGGTTGGTATGTGTATATTAGTAGTGTATCATCTTTTACTCCTTAGATGTATAATCTATTTTGAATAAATGATCCCCAATTCATCTTCTTCAAGTATGTATTGGATTGTGTTATGCCTTGCATTACCACCCCATATTTTGCATTGGTCAAAATGGGTCCCACTTTTGCATTTTTTGTCCTTGGTTTTTTTTCAACAAAGTTTGGAGTTTTTCTTTCTTCCACCACTTTGTTTTTCTTTTTGTGTTCTGTTGGAACTGGAACCGGAACAGAATCAGGCTTGAAACTTGTTTTGAGGATTCCATTTTGATCCTGATCTCGTTTTTCTTTTCGTTAAGTCTTTTTAGTTTGTCTTTCCCGGAGTCGGAGTCAGAGTGGATATTAAGTCTGAGATTTATATTTAGTTCTAAACTTGTTTCCATTTTGTCTCTACTTCCGCCTTTTTGTTTGTTCATTTGGCCTTAGGATCGGTGATGGGTTTTTCTTGTTTCGGTCTTGGTGTTTTTCTTTTGGTTATTTCTTTCCTCTTTCTTCTTTGTTGGCGGAACTGGAACCGGAACTAAACTCGAGACTTGGACAAAGTTTTTGAATCAACTTCCATTCCCGTTCCGATCCTTTCATTTTGTTTTGTTGTTTGACTTTACTTTAGTCGCACAAAAGTAATGTGCCAGTTCCCTTTGTGGTTCTCACTCTGATCTGTTGCATTTATGGCATTAATTAAAGGTGCCATGCACGTATGAAGCTGCATTTTTAACCTTAATTAAGGATTAATTGGATGTTATCATCATTTTTTAAAGATTAAGGATGAACCAAAGTTGCGATGGAGCATTTGAGTGTGTGATTCAATAAAAAGTGAGATAGTTGTGTGTGGATTCACATCAAAGGGCTAGCCTATTAGATTGTGTTTACAGGTAGGGTTTTTATTCTTCATTTCGTTTGTTTTGTGTTTTGTTATGTTTGGTCATTTTTCATTTGCATGGATTCGTGACTCTTGCTTTTCTTTCGTCTTCTCTTCTGTGTTGTTTCGTTTTTATTGTTTTTGTTTTGTCTTTTATTCCTTTTATCTTGTTTGGATTTTCTCGTTTGTTTGTTTTTACCATGGTCGTTTTCACGTTTTAGTCGTGACCGTACCATGATGCCCTGGGTTTTTAAAGGTATGGATCATCTATTACATTAGTTTTTACGGTTCTTGGATTTATGATTTTTCTTATTGGTTCTTTTAAGTATCGATTTGATTAATTTCAGTTAGGGTTAAGTTTGTGCCCTAATTAATTTGAGTCGGAGGGTTTATAAGCAAGGGTTTTCACGCGTCTCTGTTTAAATCAGAAAATGATGCCCTAGTTACTATATTTTCCTCTTGGTCATATGGGGATGGTTTCGGGCTGTCGTTTTTAAGCCCCTGTGTTTTTTTGAGTTACCTCATGTTCAGGTTATGATGTCATTTGTTAGTCTATTGAAATTCCTAAAATTATGCCATGATTATTTAAATCAGGGTCAGAGTCGGGATTGATTTCTTTTATGGAATATGGTTTGTAATGCATAATCGGCTTCGTCTTCAGTCCCGCTTCCGATGAGTGATGTTTTTATCAAAGTTTTGTTCAACACAGTCGAAACCGGAGGCAGACTAGGATATGAGTTTGAAATGTTTCTATTTTACCAAATCAGTGTTCATTATGATCCCGGTTTCGGTTGCCATGACAACTCCAACTCTGATCCCGCCATATGGTTTATTGCAAGCTCAATGCCTATTCCTCTCTCGACCCTGACAGTATTTTTAAAGGAGATTTTTTAGGATGTCTTTTGCCTGGTTCCGCCTCCGGTATGTATGGAGGGGTAATATCTCTAATCATGTTTTTGTTATACCTATTATAGATCTAATTTGGGGTTTTTATTGTAGTAAACTAAAGGATTTCTGGAGCATCAGGAGAGGCTTCTCAAAGGAGTCAGCCTGCATAAACTTCAAAGGTAGAAACTAAGCCTAAAAAGGTTAAACCTGAATAGCTCCCTTATACCTTGAGGTATAATCATCAGGAACCTATTGTCACTGCTAGCAAGGTGGAGTCTGATTGAGTCGATATAACTGATACAAATCTAGGTCTATTCAATTATGAGGAGTTGTACTTTGAGACATTTGTTGAGGAGGTGACAGGGAGAACTCAAAGGATAGTTGAGTCTGGCTTGGATCGTGTTACTGTTTTCCCTTTATCAATCCAATATCCTAAACTGATAATGACAGCAGCTAGAGCTTATAATCTGGCTACTAAACAATGTGTGGATTCACAAGGCAACATTATCATAGATTTGACTACCCAAATTTTTCAATTTATGTTCAGTGTTCCTAATCTAAATAATCTTGGATGGCTCAATGAGGTAGAGGCTTTAGAGATATATAGAAATCATAAGGATACTAACAAGGCTCATTTAAATAAGAAATGGTTAAGAACTTAGAAGAAGTCTCTAACAAAGCTTTCAGATCAACCAAAAAGGGCAGAGTTCTATAAAAAGTTGGGGATATTATAATAATGTTATCTAGAGTCTTCAGAAAGAGAGATGATTTTCATTTTAAGGAATGGATGTTTCCATTCATTCAAACAATCTTGGATGGAAGGCAACAGTTTGATTGGCCTATGATTGTGTCAGAAAGCATACATAATCAGATGATGAGAGTGAGGGAAACTAAGAGTTTCTTTATGACCTCTTATGTCATTTATGTAGCAGTAAAGAGAGGCATCTTTCCAGGGTTAAACAGAGTGGGAGTGTTAGGAGAAGCTGATGGGCAAAAGAAAGTATGGAGCCATTATGACTAGTTGTCCTTGCAGATCTCTAAATTGCATTATAGAAGAGTTAATGGTGCATTTTTGTATGTAGTTATTAAGCAACTTAACGGAGATGCAGGATATAGACTGCTTCAGGAGGCTATGGCGTTCATTACAGAATGGGGTTATTGGTTTTTTCAATATCCCAAATTCACTTATTTCAGGTTGGTTGGGTTTGAGGGTCATCCTCACTTGCTCCCTAAGTGTTGCACCAACAGAATTGTCTTAATGGAGTTTGTTTACCAAGCTTTGGGGATCAATGCAAAGTTTGGAATGAAGCATAAAACAGGTTGTCACAAGTTCCCCATGCAATTGGGTGAATACAGTTTCCCACACCTTGTGGGAGCTAAGGTTGTTTGTAATGAGTTAGTGCATTTGAAATTGGTACTATATACTGCCAGGAAGCATTTTGATCCGAAGAAAAAGATGAATGTCTTGCTTGCTTCACTCTTTGATAAACATTTTAACCTACTGGAGGACTTTTGGAGTGATCTTCGAGATAAATATGATTTGAGGAAGAGGAACTATGAAAGATTGCCTATTCCACTCATGGTGGAATATGGAGTTAAGGTAGACATTCCTAATACACTATGAGATGATGGGGTAGTGTTGGATCCTTCATATGAGGCATTGAATTTAGGTACTAAGAGTTTGGATCCTTCAGATTGGGATGTGGAGGAGACAGTTGATATCAAACAGATAGTAAGACCAATATTGGATAGGAGTATCCAATGGGTTGTGCTAAGAACCAAGGAGCCTAGGGGTCAAACCTCCAAGAAAATAAAAGGTGCAAATACCATACAAGGGTACAAGAGGATGAAGAGGAAGATTCCTCCAAAGGAGACCTTGGAATTCTTCCCTCCAGACATAGAAGAATTTGAACTTGAAGCTTCGGATCAAGAATTTTCTGAAACACATGAAGAGGAGATCTCAGTAGGACTTGTGGCTTCAACATCAATTGTGGTTGAGTTACCATCTCAACTCCCTTCTACAGAGCAAAAAAGTGGAGAAATGCCTAAGGGGACTCTCCATAATGAAGGTGAGACTTTAAAGGAAAAGGAGGCAAAGATGGAAATTCATGACATAGTAACAGACTTTGATGATACTTTATCAGATAAGGAGACACAAGAGGAGATGCCTTTGGAGGAAACTAAGCATGTGTTGACAGAACAAGATCAATGGGCATTATTTGAAGAGGCTAAGAAAGCCTCAGATGCAAAGCCACATGCTGAAGCTGCGGAAAAGAAAAAAGAAATAGATGCAAAGGGACAAGCTGATGCAGTACTCCAGCAACAGCATTTGGAGGCCAAGCAGAGAGTTGATGAAGTCATCAAGCAGCAACAGAAAAAGAAGCATGAGCTCAGAACAAAAGAGGAAAATGACAAACTGGAAATGGTGCAAAAGATACATGAGATAGAAGAAGAAAATGCCAAGCATAGAAGAGAAAGAGAAGCCCTTGAGGCCAAGTTTAAAATGATTGAAGAGGCCTATAAGAAAAGACAAGAAGAAGAACACTTGCAGAAGAGTAAGGATGTTGAGGAGTTGGTTAAGCAACAGAAAAAGGAGAAGGAAGCATGGGATAAACTCAAAAACTTGGAAAGTGAAAGAGACAAACTGCTTAAAGAGAAGTTGGAAGAAGAGTGATTGCAAAATGAGAAAGAAAATAAAAGGTTACAAGAGAAAAAATATAGGGAAGAGGTTGAGAAGCTTGCAAAAGAGAATGTAGAGAAAGAACAGCAAAATGTGCAGGAGGTTGATTCTCAACCTAAGGTTAATTTATTACAGCCACTATCTTCTACAACTGTTGTCTCTTCTTCTACAGTAATGGTTGCCACTCTTAGTGCTCCTACTTGGTTGAAGCTTGATCTTGAAAAGAAACAAATAGCTCCCCCACAGCCTCTTAATTGGGAAGATATGATGAAGGAGATAGAAAAGGAGAGACCCAAGAAGAAGGCTAGAATTCTTCATTCCACAAGAGTAACTGAGTTAGGGGAGATTATTGTAGAATGTGTAGTTTCAATGGTGGATAAGGATATGGGAGACATGCAGGTCACTGATTATCAACTGGGCACTGTCAATTTAGGAAGGTGTACAAGAAATCAGCAGATGAACCTGATTGATGTTGTAGCTTCATCCATCAAGTCTAGGATGATGAAGGACAAACAAAGAAAGGGGATGAGCTCAAAGCTCAGTTGGATCAGATGCACACCTTTTTAAAGGATGTTTTCACTCCTAGGTCACAATAGGTTGATGCCTTAGAAACACCAGTTTTGCTCATCAAAAGAGAGGGCGATGATCTGGTGCAAATGAAGAATAATTCAGGGATGATGGACAGGTGGACAGATAAACTTAACCAATAGGTGGGTGAGGTATTAGTGAGCAGTTTTGAGATCCATAAGACAGCATTGGAATTAATAGAAGAAATGATTCACTATACTGAAACTTTAGAAAAGCAGGAGGAGGGATATAGGGGATATGTCCAGAAAACAAAGGATATAAATAAATTGTCAAAGTCAACTCTTTTTGAGTAGTCAATCCTTGAGGAAGACAATGTAGATTTCCTGGAAAAATCCTCTAACATAATCTAGTTCAAATCTGATTTTATATACAAGCATAGGAATGAAATCCAAGATGTTAATAAGGATTTGAATGAGCAACTTGATGAACTAGAAGTTGTTGTAGCCATTTTAGTTAAGGTAGATATACCGGTTAAAGAGGGCATGCCTCTGTAACAATTAAAAGAGAAATGGAACAATAGGTTCCAAGAGGTTATGCAAAAAGAGGATGATGGATAGGATCAATTGTTAGATAGGTTACTGGGTGTTAAGGAAGGAGTGAAAGCTGCAAGAAAAGAGTTGACTAAACTAAAGGACATGAAGGGGTTTTCCTCTGCAGAATTATAGAGAATCAAATTTGAGGATAGCTGGATTGATGGACCAGATGTAGATATTCTTCAGCAAGTCCTCTCCAATTATGATGAATATCTTCTGGAGCAGGTCAAGCAGGAATGAGTTGGTTGTCTATTTTTGGCACATGACTTTCCCCCTACCCTTCTCTCTCATATTTTACAGGGCAATCAACGTTGGAACTAGAGATCAGCCAGTCTGAGTTTTTGAGGAGGTTCGAATTCCTTGATTTGTGGATCTCAATTTTTATTGAGAGGAATTTGTGCTTGGCAGGCCTATATGTATTTTTTAACTCCATTTTGTAAAGGTTGGCTGATGAGAGTAGAATTAACCACCTGATAGTAGCAAATAGAAATTTCATAGCTTTTAAAAAGGATACTTTGTTTTAAGTTTAGTTGAACTTAGATACACTTTTATACAGTGTTATGTTAAAATGTAGTTTACTAGATGAGGTTAATAAATCATATTTTTTATGTATGTCAGTGAGTTTGTTGAAGCATAAATGTTTCTTATTTGATGAGAATCAATAGAAGGAACCAGATTTCATAGATTATTTCATTAAATTGTCTATGGAGGGAATTGTTACATGTTTGTTGATCTATGTTATTAGCAACGAATGAAGAGTTTTTTTCTTTTTATATCTTAAAAAGTATTGTGATGAGTGATTGTGATGGTTAAACTAAGCACTATAAATGTATGCAATAGTATGGATTGTTCTGTAAATTGTATCATGTTATGGTTTTCTTGATTTGTTAAAAGAGCATTCATTGTTGGAAACATATGTCTAGATGTTAGAGAATTTTATTTATGTTTTACTGATTTATGCCTTGACCTATCTTTTTATGTTTATGTAAACCCCCTTTCATTAAGTATAGATTGATGAATTTTTTGTTTCTTGCGTTCCTTGTCACCAGCAAAAGGCCCTTGAATATTACAGTTGCATGGACCAATTGAGTGACATTAGACAGCTGAGAACCAACTACCAGGACCTTGGGAGTTAGGCTACTATATGTTTTCTTTCTTCTTTAGGAGGAATAGAGTAGAAATATTTTGTTTAACGTTGTTTGTGTCATTTTCACCAACAAAAAATTTGGTGCTAGAAGGAGGGCATGAAGGAACAAGTTGGCACAGATTGGGTCATTCTCACTAGAAAAGTATGGGACGATTCTTAGATCCTCTACCGACCTTGAACCATTAATTTAACTTCGAACCCCGATTAGACATAGACCCCAAGCTCGTAGAATTTTGATCCCACCATTGTCACCACCACTTACTCCACCTGGATTTCGGCCAAATCCATCTTTACCGCCCCATCAACCCAACCTACCAGTTCAACCTGTGTCACCACCGGTTCAACTTGGGTCACCACTGGTTCAACCCATGTCACCACCGGTTCGGCCTAAATCACTACCATTCCAACCCGCTCAACCAAACCCACCACCACCCATGGCTTACTTCGTGAACAACCCCTCTCCACTAGGGACTATCCTTGGGGGTATCCATGATCTACCAAAGAATCTAGAAAGGTTTTTCCCCAAGTACATGCATGGAGAATCAAGAAGCATTGAGGAACATATACAAGCATTCAAGGATGCTTGTACCTGTGCTCAAGTGGCTCACTAGGATGTGGTATGTAGGTTGTTTCCTTATTGTTTGGGGGACATGGCATACAACTAGTATCTAAATCTACCCCAGGCATCTATTCTAAGCTAGGAATATTTAGAAAATGCCTTCATTAATCAGTTATGAGTCTGTGTAGACCCGACCATCTTGTATCATCAGTTTTCTACCATAAGAAAGGAACATCATGAACCATTTCCTTTATTTAACACTAGATTCCAAAGGATGTTCCACAGGTTACAAGATCCCTACTTAGTGGCTGAAAATATTGTCATTCTAGCATATTTAAGAGTTGTTGATCCCCTAATTGGCTTATTCTTGAAGAGAAACTATGTTTCCAATGAGATTGACTCTTTGTCTAAGGTTTATCATCTAGCCATTAAATTGCAACAATAGATAAGTCTGTAATCAGGAAGTTTAGGAGCATCCCTCCCTCCCATGGGTTATCAGATGCCTAACCCACCGTTGTTCAATACGATCCCAGGGATGTCTTACTCCCATTATGGACCTATGTCTAAGTTACAAGCCTCACTGAGCATGCCTTTTTTCGAAAATGGAATGCAAGATTCTTCCCAACAATCTCAAAACCACCACCAACAAGGGGGAGGATCAACTCATGTTCATTCTCCATCTGTAGGGCAGAATGTGCAAAATGAACAAAATGTTCAATTAACCAACGAGGTGGAGACTCTTAAAAAGACTCTATCTAAAATGTTCAACGACATGGCACAACTTAGACATAACCCCCCTTAGAACCAAAACTAGAATTATTAGAATCAGGGAGATTACAACAACTAGGGTAGTTACTCTAACCAGAATGCAAATCAAAACACCAATAGGAACTTCCAGAACCAAAATTCCTCTAGCCAAAATTATCAAAATCAGAACAGAGGATATAATCAGAGGTCCAACAATAACAATAGGCAATGGAACACTAGACCCAACAACGAGGGAATTCCCCATAACTATTAGTCTGGTGAGGATAAAACACACACTACTAATGTGGTGGACCTCAATTTCATGACTAATTGGTGTAGACTACACAATATTGCAGCACATTCTAAGGTTAATTGCCCAGAGATGGAAAAAATGTTGAAGATTGCACAAGTTGATTCCCACCCTCCACAAGGAAGTTACAATCAAGATAGTGGGTCAGTAAGTACTGCTATGACTTACGAGACTATTGAGGAAAAATATCAATTTCCCATGCAGGGAGATAATGAACAAGAAGAGGATGTGTATGATGCTCAAGCCTTCCAGTCCAAAGGTGGTCACTTCCTGAGAAATAAGAATAAGGGCCCATTCACTACATCTACACCCCTAAACAACATGGTCTCACCTAATCAGAATGTAGATAATAACCCACCACCACCAAAGGGACCTTCTGACTCTCATAATAAAGGTAATCCACCTTCTTTTCCCAAATATCAAACTAGGAATGATCGGAATTTGATTTTATTGCAGAATTGCAGAGACAAAAGACATCATTGTCATTCTTTGACATTATGAAGTGGTGTCTGGCCCAACAGGAAGTTTTGTTGAAAGCCCTGGAGGAGGCGGATCGTTCAAAAGGAAAAGGTAAAGTGACTCCAGTAAAGGAGATGAATGCAACCATCTATAAAGGTAAGACCAGTACCCCACCTTTCCTTTTGAGTTTAAGAATTTTTGGAAAGAATTTGCATAACTGTCTATTGGACTCTAGAGCATCGAGTAATGTTATGCCCTTTTCAATTTGCAAGAAGCTAGGATTAATTCATGCCCAGACTAATAATAAAGTGATTCAGTTGGAAAAAATTAAGGTTAATGTGGTAGGAGAATTGAAGAACATGCATATACAGGTTGGGTTGGATCCAAGGATCTAAACTTACATAGATATCCAAGTGGCTGATATCCCAGAAACATATGGTATGCTCCTATGTTGGGAGCTAATGAAGAGTATTGGGGGGTATTTTTCTTTGGATTTCTCTCACATGTGGCTACCCTGGAAAGGGATAGCAACACAGATTAGAATTGAGAGTGAGCCTAGGCTCAAAAACATGATTAAAAAATATGATTGTCCAAATGAAGTAGCATACCTCGAGACTGAGATAGGAGTTTATAAGCAAGAGGAAGTCATGGCCTTCTCAGTACTCAATCCTGATGATGCAATACCCCTAGGACAAAGTGACCCAATGACCTCGGTCAACCAGCAAGTTCTGATAAGAAAATTGCAACAAGATAGGCTGGTATTAGGAGAAGAGACTAATTTGAGCAGTTTGTTGCTTCCTAATTGGTGTAGGATACATTATTAGAATCATTTTGAATTGACATGTCAACCCTGCCTAGATATCTTAAACCACATAGGCCAATCTCAACCAATTGGTCCAAATCAATCTCAAGCACCCATCAATGAATTTCCTTTTAAGGCTAAGGATGCTACCATTCTCACAAGAACCAATCTTTCTCAAGGGGAAGATTTTGCACCATTGGAGCGGACTCGAGTTCTATGCTCTGAGATTCAAGAGGATATTGAGGTGTCTCAGCCTTTCTCCAGTACATCGGCCCCAGATACTCTACCAATGCCTAAGGCATTGATAAAAAACAAATTGGATTGCAACTTGATCCAAGAAGCTTTTTAGGAAGTGATTCTTGAGCAAGCTGTAAATATAGAAAAACCCTTAAGTGAGCCTGGCCCCCAGTCATTTTCAACTCCTGATGGCCAGCAAAAGTTTGAGCCGCCACACATCCCAAGTAAGTCATCCCCTGTTATCCCTAAAAGGAAAGAGCTCCCAGCTAAAGACCAACTATGGAGTCCTAAATTTGATGGCTCCAAATCCAAAGCAGGAAGTGGAGCGGGGATTGAACTAACCAACCCAAAAGGGAAGACTTACTTTGCATCTTACAGGTTGAAGTTTGGTTGCACAAACAATGTGGCTGAATATGAAGCACTCGCTCGCAGACTTATGTTTGCTCATAAAAAGGTCACTGCTCTCAGGGTAATGGGGGATTTTGAAGTAATTGTAAAGCAAATACGTAGCCAATATACTTGTCATAACAAAAGATTGGATGTGTACATAAATAGAATTTGGAATCTGATTGAAGACTTTGATGCTTTTGGGATCACTCTAATCCCTAGAGAAGCTAATCAAATTGCAGATGCCCTTGTTGTTGCTGCTAGCACATTGGAACCTATGCAAGATTCTAACCTAAAGAGATTTTTAGTTGAATTAGTTTCAGTCCCAATTGTCCCTAATAATGTCCAGAATTTTTAGGTATTCGATGATGACCAGCATATATTGGCCTTTTTGGCAAGTTCAGATGTCTTCGAAGGATAGATAATAGATGAATCTGAAAGAGATCAAGGAGATCAGGATCCTGAGAATGGTGATGCAGAAGGGATATTGGAGTTGAAAAGCAATAGTATTCCAAAGGGGATGGTAGCTTTGGAGAGAATATTTGATTTATTATGATATTGCTATCAGGATTCAACCGTGTAGTTTTCAAGTCAAACACATTGACCCATGATTCATGATTAGTGGTTCACAAGAACCCATCTCTCATGATAATGAATGGTCCACTTAGCACTCATTGCATCTAGGTGATGCTCACAGAGGTGAAGCATTGGTCCGTCATGGGAGGTCGTTTTTAAGCACCTGTGTATTGTCGGGTTACCTGATGTTCAGGTTACGACGTCATTCGTTAGTCTATTGAATCCTAAAATGATATCATGATTTTTTAAATCGAGGTCGAAGCCGGGATTGATTTCTTTTGCAGAATATGGTTTGTAATGCATAATCGGCTTCGTCTTTGGTCCTGCTTCCGATGAGTGATGTTTTTATCAAAGGTTTGTTCAACACAGTCGGAACCGGAGGTGGACTGGGATATAAGTTTGAAATGTTTCTATTTTACTAAATCAATGTTCATTCTAATCCCGGTTCTAGTTCCCATGCCGACTCCGACTCCAATCCTGCCATATGGTTTATTGTAAACTCAATGCCTATTTTGGTCCTAACACCGATAGTATTTTTAAATGAGACTTTTTAGGATGTCTTCTACCTAGTTCCGCCTTCGATATGTATGGAGGGGTAAGATCTCTAATTATGTTTTTGTTATAATTCTTATAGATCTAATCTGGGGTTTTTATTGCAGGAAACTAAAGGATGTCTGGAGCATCAGGAGAGGCTTCTCAGAGGATTCAACCTACAAAAACTTCAAAGGCAGCAACTAAGCCTAAAAATGTTAAACCTGAACAGCTCCCTTATACCTTGAGGTATAATCATCAGGGTCCTATTGTCACTGCTAGCAAGGTGGAGTCTGATTGGGTCGATATAACTGATATAAATCTGGGTCTATTCAATTATGAGGAGTTCTACTCTGAGACATTTTTTGAAATGATAGGGAGAACTCAAAGGATAGTTGAGTCTGGCTTAGCTCATGTTACTGTTTTCCCTTTATCAATTCAATGTCCTGAACTAATAATGATAGCAGTTGGAGCTTATAATCCGGCTACTAGACAATGTGTGGATTCACAAGGCAACATTATCATAGATTTGACCCCCCAAATGTTTCAATTTATGTTTAGTGTTCCTAATCCAAAGAATCTTGGACAGCTCAATCAAGTAGAGGCTTTAGAGATATATAGCAATCATAAGGAGACGAACAAGGCTCGTTTAAATAAAAAATGGTTAAGACCTGAGAAGAAGTCTCTAGAAAAGCTTTCAGATCAACCAAAAAGGGCAGAGTTCTACAAAGAAGTTGGGATATTATAATAATGTTATCCAGAGTCTTTGAAAAGAGAGATGCTTTTCAATTTATTAACCAACTTAATGGAGATGTAGGATATACACTGAGCCAGGAGGCTATGGCGTTCATTACAGAATGGGGTTATTGATTAATTTAATATCCCAAATTCACTTATTTCAGGTTGGTTGGGTTTGAGGGTCATCCTCACTTTATCCCTAGTTGCCGCAGCCACATAATTGTCTTAATGGAGTTTGTTTACCAAGCTTTGGGGGTCAATGCAAATTTTGGAATAAATCATAAAACAGGTTGTCACAAGTTCCTCATGTAATTGGGTGAATATAGCTTCCCACACCTTGTGGGAACTAAGGTTGTTTGTAATGAGTTAGTGTATTTGAAATTGGGACTATATACTGCCAGGAAGCATTTTGATCGGAAGAAAAAGATGAATGCCTTGCTTGCTTCAGTCTTTGATAAACATTTTAACCTACTGGAGGACTTTTGGAGTGATCTTCGGGATAAATATGATTTGAGGAAGAGGAACTATGAAAGATTTCCTATTCCACTCATGGTGGAATATGGAGTTAAGGTAGACATTCCTGATACACTATGAGATGATGGGGTAGTGTTGGATCCTTCATATGAGGCATTGAATTTAGGTACTAAGAGTTTGGATCCTTCAGATTGGGATATGAAGGAGACAGTTGATATCAAACAGATAGTAAGACCAATATTGGATAGGAGTATCCAATGGGTTGTGCTAAGAACCAAGGAGCCTAGGGGTAAAAACCTCCAAGAAAAGAAAAGGTGCAAATACCACACAAGGGTACAGGAGGACGAAGAGGAAGATGCATCCAAAGGAGCCCTTGGAATTCTTCCCTCCAGACATAGAAGAATTTGAACTTGAAGCTTTGGCTCAAGAATTGTCTGAAACACATGAAGAGGAGATCTCAGTAGGACTTGTGGCTTCAACATCAATTTTGGGTGAGTTACCATCTCAACTCCCTTCTACAGAGCAACAAAGTGGAGAAATGCCTAAGGGGACTCTCCATGATGAAGCTAAGACTTTAAAGGAAAAGGAGGCAAAGATGGAAATTCATGACATAGTAACAGACTCTAATGATACTTTATCAGATAAGGAGACACAAGAGGAGATGCCTTTGGAGGAAACTGAGCATGTGTTGACAGAAGAGGATCAGTGGGCATTATTTGAAGAGGCTAAGAAATCCTAGATGCAAAGGCACATGTTGAAGTTGCGGCAAAGCAAAAAGAAATAGATACAAAGGCACAAGCTGATGCAGTACTCCAGCAATAGTAGTTGGAGGCCAAGCAGAGAGCTGGTGAAGTCATCGAGCAGCAGTAGCAAAAGGAGCATGAGCTCAGAACAAAAGGGGAAAATGACAGATTGGAAATGGTGCAAAAGATACATGATCTGGAAGAAGAAAAGGCCAAGCAGAGAAGAGAAAGAGAAGCCCTTAAGGCCAAGTTTAAAATGATTGAAGAGGCCTATAAGAAAAGAGAAGAAGAAGAACGCTTGCAGAAGAGTAAGGATGTTGAGGAGTTGGTTAAGAAACAACAAAAGGAGAAGGAAGCTTGGGATAAACTCAAAAACTTGGAAAGTGAAAGAGACAAATTACTTAAAGAGAAGAAGTTGGAAGAAGAGTGATTGAAAAAGGAGCAAGAAGATAAAAAGTTACAAGAGAAAAAAGATAGGGAAGAGGCTGGGAAGCTTACAAAAGAGAATGTAGAGAAAGAACAGCAAAATGTGCAGGAGGTTGATTCTCAACCTAAGGTTAATTTATTACAACCACTATCTTCTACAATTGTTGCCTCTTCTTCTACAGTAATGGCTACCACTCCTATTGCTCCTACTTGTTTGAAGGTTGATCTTGGAAAGAGACAAATAGCTCCCCCACAACCTCTTAATTGGGAAGATATGATGAAGGAGATAGAAAAGGAGAGACCCAAGAAGAAGGCTAGAATTCTTCATTCCACAAGAGTAACTGAGGTAGGGGAGATTATTGTAGAATGTGCAGTTCCAGTGGTGGATAAGGTTATGGGAGACATGCAAGTCATTGATTACCAACTAGGCACTGTCAATTTAAGAAGGCCTACAAGAAATCAGCAAATGAACCTAATTGATGTTGTAGCTTCATCCACCAAGTCCAGGATGATGAAGGACAAACAAAGAAAGGGGATGAGCTCAAAGCTCAGTTGGATCAGCTACACACCTTTTTAAAGGATGTTTCCACTCCTAGGTCACAACAGGTTGATGCCTTAGAAACACCAGTTTTGCTCAGCAAAAGAGAGGTCGATGATCTGGTGCAGATGAAGAATAATTCTAGTATGATGGATAGGTGGATAGATAAACTTAACCAGTAGGTGGGTGAGGTATTAGTGGGCAGTTTTGAGATCCACAAGACAACATTGGAATTAATAGAAGAAATGAGTCACTATACTGAAACTTTGGAAAAGCAAGAGGAGGGATATAGGGGATATGTCCAAAAAATAAAGGATATAAATAAATTGTCAAAGTCAACTCTTTTTGAGTAGTCAATCCTTGAGGAAGACAATGTAGATTTCCTGGAAAAAGCCTCTAACATAATCCGATTCATATCTGATTTTATATACAAGCATAGGAATAAAATCCAAGATGCTAGTAAGGATTTGAATGAGCAACTTGATGAACTAGAAGTTTTTATAGTCATTCTAGTTAAGGTAGATATACCGGTTAAATAGGGTGTGCCTCTGCAACAATTAAAAGAGAAATGGGACAATAGGTTCCAAGAGGTTATGCAGAAAGAGGATGATGGAGAGGATCTATTGTTAGATAGATTAATGGATGTTAAGGAAGGAGTGAAAGCTGCGAGAAAAGATTTGACTAAACTAAAGGACATAAGGGGTTTGCCTCTGCAGAATTAAAGAGAATCAAATTTGAGGATAGTTGGATTGATGGACTGAATGTAGATAATCTTCAGCAAGTCTTCTCTAGTTATGATGAATATCTTCTGGAGCAGGCCACGCAAGAATGAGTTGGCAGTCTATTTTTGGCACATGACTTTCCCCCCCTTCTTTCTCTCCTATTTCACAGGGCAATCAACGTTGGAACTAGAGATCAGCCAGTCTAATTTTTTGAGGAGGTTCCAATTCCTTGATTTGTGGATCTCAATTTTGATTGAGAGGAATTTGTGCTTGGCGGGTCTATATGTATTTTTTAACTCCATTTTGTAAAGGTCGACTGATGAGAGTAGAATTAGCCACCTGATAGTAGCAGATAGGAATTTCATAGCTTTTAAAAAGGATACTTTTTTTTAAGTTTAGTTGAATTTAGATACACTAGTGTTATGTTGAAATTCAGTTTATTGGATGAGGTTAATGAATCATAATTTTTTTGTATGCCAGTGAGTTTGTTGAAGCATAAAAGTTTCTTATTTGATGAGAATCAATAGAAGGAGCCAAATTTCATAGATTATTTCATTAAATTGTTTATGGATGGAATTGTTACATGTTTGTTGATCTATGTTATTAGCAACCAATGAAGAGTTTTTTTCTTTTTATATCTTAAAAAGTATTGTGATGAGTGATTGTGATGGTTAAACTAAGCACTATAAATATATGCAATATTATGGATTGTTCTATAAATTACATCATGTTATGGTTTTCTTGATCTATTAAAAGAGCATTCGTTGTTGGAAACATATGTCTGGATGTTAGAGAATATTATTCATGTTTTAGTGATTTATGCCTTGACCTATCTTTTTTTGTTTATTTAAACCCTCTTTCATTAAGTATAAATTGATGAATTCATTGTTGCTTGCATTCCTTATCACCAGCAAAGGCCCCTTCAATATTACAGTTGTATGGACCAATTGAGTGACATTAGACAGTTGAGAACCAACTACCAAGACCTTGGGAGTTAGGCTACTATATGTTGTCTTTCTTTTTCAGGAGAAATAGAGTAGAAATATTTTGTTTAACGTTGTTTGTGTTATTTTCACCATCAACAGATTGCATATTAGATCTTTGGATGGTCACTACACAAAACACTCCAAATACTATTTTAAATCCCACTTAACACCAAGCTTAGGATCATAGAACCTTAAGGTGTGCTCGAAATCCAACTTTAATTAGTCCCATATAATGGCGTAACAACACAACTCCTTTAATTCATACCAAGCTTGCATGAGTCAACCTAAAGTACATTATCCAAATTCCTAGATTAAGGAGAGGGGGAAATTCCTCTCCAAGGCCTCAACCAAGGAAAACACAAAAGAGGAGGATCTTGATGAAGAAGACTACAACCAAGCAAATATCGCAATGTCAGTTAAGGGAGGCATACCAACACCAGCCTCAAAAGGAGGATTAGAAAACACAAAAATGGAGTCCATGATAGGACCAATAAGCAATGTGAAATGAAAAGGGGCATCTACACTATCAATATTCTAATACTAAAGCTTATAAAATGGGCAATACAAGGGCCCTAGGACCACCACCAAAGAATTAGGAGGAGAATATGAACCCTTAAAAAGATCAACCATCAAATATTCAAAGGGAATTTCATTGTCATGTAGAAAAAATAGCACTCCTACGATGTGAACTAGAGGAATCAGAAAAAAGGTGTTTTGAATCGAAGCAAACCCTACAACAAAAGGGGAGACCTTCATAATTGACAACCTAATTCTAAGGCCTATCTTCAACCATCAAAATAACCTCTCCAAGAAGAGCCTTGGAGGAGTAAATATCCACTAAAATATGAGAAAATTAATGTTTCCAACATCCGACATAACTAAATCAACCTTCAAAAAATGCCCGATAGAATTATCAATTTCTTCAAAATAGGAATCTTTCCAAAAATGGAGAGGGAGATCAAGAAATCAAGCCTAAAGTGGCATGATATTGAGGGATTTTGTAATGGGATTAAAAGAAGAAACCATGGCTTGAGTGACAAAGAGTACTTTCCCCACAACCACAACCTACCATCACAATTCAACTCCCAATCCCAATCAACATGGTAATGAAAGTTGGAAATGAAAAACCCTTTAATGTGAGGTTATAGTTCAATTTTTTCTTTCATGAGGGGCCTCTAAGGCACCAAAGCCCACTTATGTAGGTTAGGTAAAGAAGGCCAAAGGTAACTAAATCTACAAATGAGAGCTTATTGAACATAATGATACACATTCTCAATTATCTCAAGACCACATCATACAACTGAAGCACATTGCAAGGGATTGACATAGATTTAGTTGGAAGAGGAGAGTGAGCAACATCCACAAACAAAGCATGAGACAACCATATCAAAGGAAATGTGAGCACCCTTCCCAACAATATTCCTTTCAACACCCATGCAACAAATACCAAAGGGCACCAAATTGAATTTGTAACAGTTGTCACCACAACCAAAGGAGGCATTAGGATGTAGTAGATAACCAAGAAGAAAGTATGGTAATGGTATTCGAAACACCTCATTTAAGTGTAGGAACCATGTCCACACCCATATTTGCACCATATAGAAATAGAGCAATCACATCCACACTCTCAACTACACCAAAGAGAGAAGGGAAAATGATTTTTGAACAAGATAGTGTTCCTATAGCAAGCAACAACAATGGAAGTCCTCATAAAAGATATTGGATTTTTTATTGAAAAGAAAGATTGCTCCATGAAATAATAATTTAGAATTAAAGGGGAGATAGAAAAATAAAGGATATTATGGCCTCCTTGGTTAAAATTGGGATTAACAAAGAATATTTATAAAATCCATTTTTTTTAAAAAGAACAATAATATGTTTATTAAATAATTATTAAAGACAACCTTTGAGAAAGGATATGATGGTTTGAAAAATACCCCTTAAAAGGTTATATAAATTATTTATGTGAGACTTGGAAATGGCATGGAATCATTCGAGGAAGTTCGGTAAGTAGGATATGGGCATAGGAGAGGATGTACAAACTACATCTAAACTCAAAGTCCAGTGTACAACCTAAGATTGTTCTAGCTAGGGCTTACAATGTAGATAAGCACATGTGTTTTAATGTAAGTAGCACCTAGAGTGTGTCATAGTTATGAGACCTTAACACTTAAATATTCTTAGGGTGAGAATGGTCATTCTCAAGGATTTTATTCAAATAAGTATTAAACTTATTGTTGATAACAGATATTTAGAATTATTAATGTATTGATGATGTTGGAGTTGATGTACTTAAGTCTTAACCTGGTAATTTTGATAAACAAGTATTTTTGTGAATTTCTTCTAAATTTAGATATGTTTTATTCTCTAAAGCTCAAATATTAATATTAGTGCATCTAGTGTCATACTAAATTCACTTTGATATACTAACACTTTACAATTTGATACTTAGGAAAAAAGTACCATTACAATATGAAGGTTCATCAACAGAAAACTTATGTGTCATTGATTATTGTTATCTATGTGTGGTGCAAATTCACCATTCCTTAGATGAAGAGTTATTCTAAAAAGGATTGAAGTGTCCTAGCACTCCTCCTAATGCAACAATTTCAAAATGGTGTAGCCAACATCCATTTCCACATTCTCCTTATTACGCATGGATGCTACCTCATCACACAGTTGCCTAAACATTTGAGCAACATATTGGTAAATATGTCATTGCTTCATTTGATAAGTGCACTCCTCCACCTTCATGCCATTTACTTATGGTTGGGAAGTCATTTTGGAACTCGTGTGTAAATGTGTTATGAGGAACAATATCCATGTGATTGCATTGTGAACGTGCTCCACTTTGTGTTAAGACTTTAATGTGTTTCTTGCATGGCATGTTGGCGGTAACTAAGACTACAATGTTGAAACCCCTAATGAGAAAGAGAATGGTCCTTTGGCTACCACTGCTAGTGATAGTTCTTCGGCTATCATTTTGGGTGGTTCTCCTGATTTGGCCACGTCTGCAGGGAGAAATATAGATCAAATCTATAAGACAGTGGTTGCAAGCATTCTTCTTCAAGATAATGGTGCATTGGCTTGGCTTGATAAGGCAACGCAAGTGGAAGAGGATTGGATAACTATAAAGGGTAAAAAAGAAAAGTCCTCTAAACCTCCTTTTGACATGACTCTGATCCCACAAGAGTAATTCTAAATGTAAAACCTGATGGTTTTTGTTTGGGGGTTGGTTTTTGATTGGTTGTTGGTTGTTTTGCAGCTTTGTAGTCAGTTGTGGTTCTTTGGCCTTGGTTGCCTTTTATTCCTTGGTTTTATGTGCTTTCTTGTCTTATGTTTTAACAATCTTTCGGTTGAGGGTTCCAAATCCATTCAAAATTTGCTTGTAAAGGGTTTCGGGGTCCCTTCAAAATCTGTTTTTACTTTAATAAAAAACTAATGCATCCCTCTTGCCACTTTTAAACTATTGGAGAAGAGAATGCAATCTTCTATATTATGTGTTTCATCACAATACCCACATACTAGAAACTTTGGGCATGCGTATAAGACATGCCCTAGCTGAACACAACTATAGGAAAAGATTCATCTACCATAACCTTCTACATGAACAACTTGTCCCATACCATGTCGTAGATAGCACAACACTCGTTGTTGTGATAAGTTGATTTTACGTATTTGTGGCTATGATTTGTTTGCCCCATGGTCATGTTAAATATTGCACTAATTAGCAAGTATTTGTGTCATATTTTGCACTCAAGCATACCTCACACTAATAATTTATTATAACCCATTCCAATTTATGCAACAAAGTGCATGTCAAAAGTCTCATGGCAATTATAGCAAATAGCATACCAAGAACATGCAATAGAGAAGTCATGTTTTCAATCTATAGGTTTGTGGCTCACAAAGTAAGTGCTTCCAACCTTAGATTAGCCTCCAATGCACCATATTTTAGTGAGTGCATCGAACAAGCTCCCATTGGATGTGTGCATAAGTCCACAATAAACCACTCCTTTTGAATGACCTAATCAATGATCTCAAGGATCTTTAACACAAACTTTTTGAGTCATTAATCATATCTACACACAAACTCACCAAATTGTGAAATATACTTAAGTGCAACAATGTTTCTATGGGATATTTCAAGATAATCAAATCAACAAGGAATTTTGATTTGATATGCAAGATCAACCTTTGTCCCATCAAGATTGTATAAAGAGTACTAGCCATGAATGTAACCATTTAATGTGATTGAAAATGGTCACATGTTGTAGGCATCATAGTTATGTTTTTGATAAAATAAGCAACATGTTTAGGGTGTTGTACCCTTTACACAGAAAGCCCAAAGGGCCAAAAAGAAGCTAGTTCAAACCAAGAATGAACTAGGAAAAGAGGACAGACCACACACAGAAACAATTGACTGGCAGTCGTCAAACCACAGCCGAGGACTAGACAACCCCGAAATCTGAGGGGACTAATCTGACTCCCTTAACCCTAGGTCGTGAAGATGTGACAGATCGAGGGAGTCCCTTCTTTCTCAGCACAACAAACCAGGAAGACTCGGAATCCAAGTCCACCAAGCGAGGCATCATTAGTTATTTTATTTATGCACCAAGCAACCTAATACGCCTTCCAATGAATGCCACATGGTATTTTTATCACAAGTGAATCTTAACAATTGTATGTGTGTTCATATTATTATGGAGTTGTGTGCATCACCCCTTGCTTCTTGTGCTCTTTTTGTCAAATGTGTAATCAATCCATCAATACGTGTGCTTCTAATATTTAAAAATTGACTAAAATTATCTTATCAAAATCATGATTTCCTAACCCTTCAAATTCTTCACCAACTTCTTCCTCCCTAGTTATCAACTTGAGGGTGTGCCTTGCAAACCTCTATCCATCCTTGTTGTCACTTAGTGAACTTCTATGATTGATTATACCTGCATAAGACAATGGCCTTAGATCATAACATGGTTCATCACGATTTGAGTGTCTATACTCCACCTCTACAACAATCAACTCAAGTTCATAAAGAAGAGTGCAATACCACGAATTATCAATCTAAACCTTAACCATTTGACCCATCCATCATCACCAAACATCTCCACATGATTTCCTTTATCAACATCTCCAATTTGTATTGTCATTGATGTTCATGGGGTGTCATCCTACAAACTATCAAGATTAAGCCAAACACCTCCACATGATTTTCTCTATTTAATTCCACCTTTGCACATAGTGTGGCTTAATGGATCCATCTACCTTAGTTATAGCAATCATGGCCTAACATGTACATCCCTTTGCACTCACTCCTCAAGCTACTAGCCTTCATTATAATGCACTTCTCCACCACACACTCAAATGAGTGGTAGGAGATTACTCCATGTTGAATGTCTTAGCATGCTTTTCTATGAGTAGCATCTTAACTCACATGGAGATATGATTCAACAAGTTGGATTGAACTAGTGTCCAAAATTTGTTTAAAATCTCTACTAAGGCATGCATTGATATAACAAATTGAAGAATATAATTATTGATCAAGCCCTTGAAAAACTATCCACCACTAGAAAACAAGTTAAGTTTACACATTATTATGGTGTAAAATTATCAAATGCCCACTAGATCATTTGATGACCCTCAACTTTGAGGAATTGAACCAAGCTATAAGCTAATAAAAAAATTCTCATGTAGCTTGGCCCAAAACTCATATAGTAGATCAAATAACTATTGTTCAAGCCATTATTGGATCTTTGCACTCACAAGGGCTTCTTCATGCACAAACTCATCTACCTTATTATTGAACCATTCATGGATTTATCCTAATATCACCTACCAAGGAATAACTAACACACAAAGGCAAACCATTTGAGGGTCCGAGCAATGAAACCAAAATGTTAAAAGACTTTCTAATCATGGTATGCATCTAGACCATGGCTAAGCATCTTATGACTCTTACAACTCAACATTCGTCTCTTATCTCACTCAAAGAATAGAAGAGTTTGCATACCCCAAGTGTTTGCACACTATTAGCGAACAAATGAAATGAATCTAAATAACATTCACATGTGCATAAATATATATAATCCAATAATACTTTTCAATTTAATTCATCATCAATTTGTCTCTTTATTAATTGGTTACAATCAAATGGATTTTATCAACACTTTCCCCCCCACAATAATCCTTAAATTGTGTTGTAATTTATGGTCATACAATGTTATCAAAACCTATTGGCAATAATTATATGCCAAATATATCTTATGACATTGAGTTAACATCTTCCATTTTTGTATCGATGCATGTACATTACCACTAGTTAACTCCTATAATTGTGGTACATTGTTACAAAATTCAAAATACAACTAAGTATGGCACCAACACCTACTTGTCAACATAATACCTTGCTTTGTATTTCCAAGGAATCTCTTCTAAACAATTTTGTTGATCTCTCAATTGAGCCTATCTTCTCTCTCTAAGTTATTTCGATAAACCTCCATAATATTAGATTGATTCTAGATTCTCTCTTTCTTTTCACTAATAGTGCCCCAAGTTAATTAGTTTGGTTAAATATGCCATTGTGAAATTGTTTTAGGGTTAATCCTAAACATCTTTGACCATGTGAGCCTTAATTTGAACCAATATTTATTTTCCCCCTTTAAGATTCATCTTTTAGCCACACTAAGTTGAATTTGGAAGGTCATCTTCTTGGTCTAACTTAATCTATTAAAGACATCTAATTGACTACTAATGACTGTGATGTGCAATTCAAGGATCTCATATTCAAATAAAGTATGATTCTCAATCAGGTTACTATGAACTTATATATGCTTTCAACTAAAAATCCATAGTACAAACTTCTATTTGATTGTTTGTATATTCCTCCTCTTAATTTTGCATCAAAGAAATGTTGGTCACCATTGAAATCCTCCCACAATCCATTTATCATTTGCACAAAATTGCACTAGTGATTAGCATATTTGTTGTCCTTGATGATCCATTGGACCCTAGAGATTTAACAACATAAAGCTTTTATCACTTCTCAAGTTGTTAAACAGTACAAATTACCAATGGGTTCTAGGCAATTGCCAAACCTTTAGATGGACCATTGGAATCAACTATCACAAAGTTGGGCATTATCCATGATGCTCTCAATGTTTCACTTAGCTTACCTAAACAATTATAGTACTTAGTTTCTTGTCCATGATTGGTTATCTTGGTTGCAATATTTGAAACTATAATTTTACCCAAGGTGGATTGGTTTAGCAAATTGTTTTTTGTGGATGCCATGGGTTATTTACAATCCAAAACTATTTTTTTCCCATCCTCAACATCTTATTCTTCTAGGACCTATCTCTCTTCAAGCACTACCAAGAAAAGGTGAGTTAATTTCTTAAATTTTTGTTCCACAATCATCCTCTGTGTACTATTGTTCTTCTACATCTCAAACTTCAAATTAATTTAAAGATCGAACAAGGCTTGTACTATTGTTCTTCTACATCTCAAACTTCAAATTAATTTAAAGATTGAACAAGGCTTCTATGTTCTGCAAATTTGTTTGATTTTCCTCCCACTTAGATTTTTTTTGTGCTTCTCCCACATAGAGTTATTATTATTTGCAATACAAGTGGAAATGATTTACATCTAAAAGGGATATTCACATTATATCCCATTGCATTCCCCTTGTTTTTTATTTCAAACTAAGAATTAAGGAAAAGGCCTAGTTAGATCCATGCTACCACACATCCTTTTATACACATGATATACTAGTTTTTGTGGGCTTTGCTAGTAGATACGATATCCCAATAACTTCCCAAATTGTTTGAAAATATCTTCCCTACAAAACTTAGACAGCAATCCATATAACATTATCCAAGTTAGGCATTCATTCCTTTAGTGGTATCTTTATTGGTAGCAAATGTCTCATCTTAAAAGGCACATGTACATACATACATTTCACATAGACAAGGAGCCTCAAATAATATTTTTTATTTCTTTTGCAAAATTGAAAATCACCATGAGAAAATCTTGAGATAAGAGCATTGTCTTAGGGCAGTCTCCATATTTTGATCTTTCGTTTTATTTATACTAGTATAAATATCTTAAATACATCTAACTAAAAAACTTCAAATTATTTTTTTCTGGGTTATTTTATTTCACTTTAAAAATAAAAAATTAAGTTATTTTAATTATATTGTTTATTTTATTGTATTTTGTATTTATGTGCATGCTTATTCTCATTTAACTATAGTAAAGAGAATAATTTTATAAATAACCATGTACTTTATTAAATAAAATAATAGATATTATTCATTTGAATATATAATTATTAAATAAAAAATAAAAAATACTTGTGTAGTTAAATATGAGCAAAAATTATAAAAATATATAATATTTTTTTACGTATAAATAAAATAAATATTAAGTAATTAATCGATAGGCTATATATTGTATGAGCTTTCGGCCTGAAACAAGTCTCACGCAGTAAAACTACAATGGGTTGTCGTGAATCTCACGCCGAAATACTGCAAACCTTTAGCACCAAAGAGGGAAAATTTATCTCGCCTAAAAAACTACGATCAGTTGCCAGTTGTTTTTATTGTCGGTTTTACTGTACATGCATTGAATCGAGATTAAATCAGATTATAATATCAAATCATATCTGTCGGATTCGATCTTGTGTTGTTGGAGCTAATCGTTCTCCTTTATGGCCGAAAGCAAAAAATACATATTATAGTGGAAATTTGTAGGCGGTCAGTTCATTTTTTGTTGCGCTTTATTTCATTCTAGAGCAATTATGTTGTTATCTATTAATTGAAACTCGGTGAGATGCAAAATTGATTTTTACCTCTTTTTTGAACCACTCAAATCAGACTGTCCAAAGTACTCTATACTACCTCAAACCACAGAATAAGCAACTCAATGCAATTTACTTCCAGTCAGATGTGCAACACTATACACACTGTTGTACAATCGCGAACCAAGTGAGGGTGTCGCCATTTTGAATATAGGTTGAGACTTTCCTCTAAAATATAAAACAACAGGGGATGCATTCCTCTAGCAGGTGTGGCCCCTCATAAATCGCCCACTCTAATCAATATGTTGTTCACCTCTTCAATCAAATAGCAGAGTAAATGTTTATCAAAACCTACAATAAATAACCATATTTATGCACATAGATTTAAAACCTTAAAAGAAATGCATACTACAGATGGGCACCATGGAGAACTGGCACGCACCTTTACAAGCCCAAGCATAATGAATCTCAGCTAACAACACTAAAAAATATGGAAGCATCATAAAGTTTAAACCCATTTTGCAAACCTACTGAAGAGAGGGTGACACCCTAAAGATATGCAATGCCCTCTCTCAGTCTATATCAACATTCTAGGATTTTTTGCCTATGCAATGCTCTCACTTCACGGTTCGTTGCGTGTGGTGTCCAGAGAAACTAAGGATTCAACCTCTGGCTAGGCGTGAGTCTGAGTGTTGATGTCCTCAACGCCCCAGACCAGTCTCCCTAGAAGTGTTACATCAATCTATTCATAATTAACAAAAAATATAACCAAAGATTTCAAGAGCCTTCAAATAAAAGTTTGCATGGCGATGAGAACAAAGAAGTTATGCAGCTCCCGGGTGTCTGCTCTGCTCTCTATGGGCCTCATTGATTAGCCAGAGATTAGGTTGAGTTGGTTAATTTGTATGGTTGATATGAAGCATAGAACTCTTTAATGACACGAGGTTTCAAACTCGTCAAAAAACTTAGCAACCCCACACAACCACAAAACATTTGGCTATTAATAGCGACACTTACCCACACTAATATTAATTAGCGTGATAATTCATCTGGCTTTCAAACTTAATTAAGTGCTATCTAAAAATAGAGACATCCACTATTGTTTTTGGCCTGGGCCACATAGCCAAATATAGGGACTTAGAAGTGTGCGTATTGCCCTTCACAATGAGTAGATATGTCATATGTGTGATTGCCAATTTTCCATTCATTGAATTTTAGTGTCAATCTAGCGGAATGGTTATTTTGTAATAGAGATGGTTATATATCTATTATCTTTTCGTAATGTCTATTTTCTAATGTGCGATTAAAACTTTGTTTGTTCCGACTCCAAATATGTATTACATTCATTTTATAAAAATATAAACTGCAAATCACACCCCCACTTACTTCTCTATATTTTTCCATTGGCATAACCCTTGCACCCACTCTGGTGCAAGTGCTAGTATTATTGAAATAGCTATATAGACAATATGTAATTAAGTATAGATATTTTAAACTCGCCAAGACACTTATTTGTTATAAAATAGACAATGTAACCTCTTCAATATCTAAATATTTTTAAAATATCTATATTTATTAAGATATTTGTATTAGTTTTATTAAGATATCTATACTAGTTTTATTTAAATATATATACTATTAATATATTTTATTAAGATATCTATACTATTTTTTTATTAAAATGAGAGGTATTCTATAATAACATCAAAGACTTATAATAACATCAAAGACTTATTTTAAATACTTATGTAAATAAAACAACCCTTAACAAATAAAGTCTCTCAAGTAAATAAAGCAGCTTCATACCAATGCTGAAAGTAAAATAGCTCCAAAGTATATTTCTGAACATTGTTTAGACATGTATAACTACTAAAAAAGTTGTGTACATAGTCGCCCTTCTGAATGCCTCCCAGTATAATACCGGGAACAAAATTTTAGACATTATTTCAGATATTTATTTTACTTTATTATTATTTAAAAAGTTTTACATAGTCACCCTTCTGAATGCCTCTCAGTATAATACTAGGAACAAAATCCAAGGCAAAGATTATTAATTGAGTGGGGATACGGAAATCTTTCTCATATGAGCTTCATTTTCCCCCTTTAGCAACTCTTAAATTCCTTCTTAGTTTTCACTGCACCACCTAGGTACTGCGCTCACTCTCCACCGCCTATTTTTTAACTCTCATCATTTGCCTAGTTTAAGCCTTGTTAATTAATTGACTGACTGAAAATTTGAATTAATTAGATAAGGGCTTAATAGAAATAAATGTTTCTTATTAGCCAGCACCCACCTATATTTTGGTATATTAATGGTAAATAGATTACTCCCTTCCACTCGAATGTCGGAGTTAAATGATGTACACTCCTCATATTACACACTTCCTTTCTGGTTAGCACAGTTTGCATCTTTTATTTAGTAAAGCTTTTTTATCCAAATCTCGTTTTGCATATGATTGAATTGACCATAGATCCTTATTTGGTGCATTTTCTTAAGATTAAATTGGTTTTATAAACGCCACTAAAAAGAACAAAAAACATATAAACGCCAAAAGGTATACAAGCCCACTAAATTAAAGTATAGTCATAAGATACCAGATGTTAAAGAGAGCAAAACCAACACTTTTATATCCATCTGTTGAGTGATGGCTCAAATTACCAAAAAAATACTCTTCAAAATTGTTTAAACGAAGTAATCTGGTAGCTTCAAAACATGATGGAATCTGGCGTACAAAATCTTTGCAAGAGTAGTTGTTGAATACACCATAACATTCCAGAATGCGCACAAAATGAAACTCCAAAGATCATGCTTAAAATTATTTGTAGTAAATAGACAAAATGTAGCCCGGGCACAATAATTTGCACTCCGAAACTATTCAGAATACGATGATTTACTTTTCCAAGGGCAAAACAAGAGGCGAAGAACTCAAGAAAAGGAAACCTGTTGAACAATAGCGTGGGTCAGAAAGACTAAAAAGAATATGGAAGAAAATATGCCCCGCTGTTTTGAAAGATTATATAAAGGTCCCAGATCGCCACCAAAAGATATATAAGGTTAAGATGTGAAAGCTGGAATCTCAAGGATCTGGAAGCTTATGAAAGGAAAGCTATTTTTAGAATGTTCTGTAGCTCAACAGGAAAATATTGTTTGTACGTTTTTACAAGTAAAAGTGGTTGGTTCTACTCTTGATTTACCCTTAATCTTATATGGGAAAACTCTATCAAATTCATTACCAAACATGGTAAGGGTAAAGGAGGTGTAATTCTACTTTCTGAGAAATGGACTCCCCACATTATCTCTTCTGGCTGTTCCCCTTGCAATAGAATTTGTTGGGTTATCATTGATAATAATGAATATAAATTCGGATTATGCTTCAAATGATTACAGAGAGATAATTTAAGGAATTCAATGGCTAAGAACCTCACTGGAACTCCTCTGATTTAGGGTGGAAATTTCAAGATGACTGAGAATGTGTGAAAAATGGTGACATCAAGTTTGGTTGGAAAGGAAATGATAGATTTTTCTGGGTTAAAATGAAGAGATCGCTCTTAGGGGTCCCCTAGAATATAATAAAGAGCAAAAGTAGAGGTATATGGTTTACTTGATGTAGCCAACAAAATGGCTTCAAAAGGGTTTATTCTATACCAGATAATTTGTATTTTAATAAATTCTAATTTGGTTTCAATTGTTCTACTAGTAACAATCTTGTTATTGATAAACCATATACTCTCTCTGATCATCACCCAATTGAGGTGGAAATTTTTCCCAATAACAAGATTAAACCTAAACAGAACAATGAGTTGGACTTATTTAAACTGAAATCTTCTCTGTTAAAGGATAGAGATTGTGCTTTCACTGCTAAATTAGTAAGGGATATATCTGGGCTCATGAGAAGGTGTCATGTATCACCAAATGGAACGTGTGCATTTGCATGGCAAAAAAAACTTCAAAATTGTAGACAAAACCAACGCGATCTTTAGTAAGAATACTATTAGAGAATTGGAGTTTCTTAAATTGCAAAACAAAATCTTCAGAAGAACCTTAGTAATATTCAATTTAAATAACTTCTTGATGATATTCAATTTGTTGATGATACATCCATCTTTCCCATTATTGATGAAAATAACTTCTCAAACCTGAAAATAAACCAAACTTGTATTATATTACTTTTCATTCCTAACTGTCTTATTAGAAATCCCTGGTGATAGCTAGATTAATTATCCTCCAAATTGGTTTGAAAAAATTGATTGGACTGGATATGGTCCTTATAAAATTGTGAGATATTTGGGAATTCCTTTTACTGTCTCCTCCTTTGAAAAAAATGTGAGATTTGGTGGTAATGAAAATTGAAAAGAAATCTGACAAATGGCAAGGCCATATGCTGTCTGGTGCTGACAGATTTCAGGTTTGTCTGAAAGTTTTTTCATCTTTCAATTTATATCATGCTTCTGCATAGCTTTTCAATAGTTATCAAGTGGAAAAAATCCATTAAATGATAAGGCATTTTCTCTGGTTTGATGGGAAAGGTAATAGAAAAGGATGTTTGATGGAAATGGTGGCCTCCCTAAGAAGTTTGGTGGGGTGGTATTAAAAACCCTTAAGGTGCATGGCATTGCTTTGGCTGCTAAATGGATCATTAAATCTTTTGACAGTGATGAACCATGGAAAGTTCTTATCAGAAATAACATAAATGATGCAATTCTGAAATCAATTTTTTTTGGAAAGGTTTACGTCCAAATGATCTTTAGTTTGGAAACTTTTATGTTAAGCCTGCAAAGTCTGGTGTTTATTAAAGCATTTGAAAATCCTGGAAATCTATCAGGTGGGTTTGAAGAGGTTGGGAACCTTTTTCAAAAATTGGAAATAAAATTTGTGTTCAAGTCGATATGGTGGTCTCTTCAATACGAATATAGCCCTTCAGCTCTTATGCAAGGTTGTTATTCCACAGAATGGTTTTCAAAGGGAATTTAGAATTTTGGTGACATAATAAAGACAAAGTTACCAGGTTCCTTGGATTCTTCTCCCGTGCCCACTCCGGAAGCGTTTGGCTACAGAAGTGTCCTGGGGAGCGGCAGGGTTCTCTGTGGGTTCCATTAACTACATTTATTGAAACTTAATTAACCTTTTCAACCTATTTTAATTTCTGTTTTGTGTATAAACAGGAGAATGTGCCTTTACTTATGAGTGGATGTTAAATGATCCTTACACTAATTATTTTTAAGTTTTAATTGCCCCTTCCATTTGCTCATTTACAGGACTTGTAGTGCACAATACACTCAGCATTCTCCACAACACTCTTATTTTTCTTTAGTGCAATATTAATTACATTGTATTCATTATACCTTTTTTCTACTTTCCAACTATATCATTTCAATGCCAATCTAGAGTCTGCAATAAAAAACCACAGAACTTGTAGTGCAATGAAAATGTATGTGCTTGAATTTTCTCTGCTACACAGCCCAGCAAAGCATCTGGACCTTAAACTAGTGTCCTGTAGAGTTTTCTGCCGAAACGTAACACTGGATGTCTCAACTTAAAGCAGCAGATATGATTATCAGCATTTGGTAGACATCATGATGATTGATGATTGATGAAGTATCATACTATCAAATGTATTTACAATCCTATATATTTTTAAAATACAGCCATACCCAGACGTACTGTACCCAAGGAAAAAAAATTGCCATACCGGCATACCCATATTCTGTACCTGTACTCAATCTTGTACCAGAACCGGCAACTTAGAATAAAGAATAACAAAATGTTGACCTAGATTGAATTAAAGAAGAGATTTAATATTCTTGACTCTCAAAAAAGAACCTTCTCTATGCCATTGGGGGGCTGTTGCATTACCCTCAATTGCATTTTAATATAGAAATTTTGAATAACATTACTTAGTTCAATGGTACTCTTCTGTCCAAGATCACTAGCAAGACTATTAATGACAGATTAATTGATACCCAGGAGATATTTGACTGCCTCAATTTTAGATGGGATATGGATTTTAGTGATTCTAAATGGAGTAGAGTTGTTGGATTATTTGGTCTTTATTTCTCGAGTCCAAAAAAATCTATTTTAGATGGTCTCTACTCCATCAAAAGCTTGTTGTTGGTTCATTCAGAAGTTTTTATGGTTTTATTTCTGTTTCTTGTAGTATTTGTAATGTCAATGAGTCCTATAGACTATTTTTTTTTTACTATCCTTGGCAAAAAATATATGGAGTTTGTTTATTGATGCTACGGAAGGATGGGATACAGATATTTCTGTTTCTTGGGAGGATATTGTTTTTGGTTATATCAATGGTCTTGAAAGGAAGTTAAATAAAGTTTGGCTAGTCTTATCCACTAAAATTTTATGTTTCTTACGGAAAACTAGAAGCAATGAGATTTTTCCAAGTAGAGCCAAAAAGCTGACTTCATACATTAAGTTACCTTGTTCTTAATTGTTTCCCGGGTGACTATGAGTCTAGACATCTCAAAAGGGGAGTTCTTTAAACTTGTGAATAAATGATCAATAAATTTTAAAAAGGAAGATGTAGTTCAAGGTGAATGTAGCCTGATTTTGAATTGAACAATAAATCATGAAAATGAAGCCAAGAGTAACTCTGTTATGCCTGGAAGCTCTAATGACAATGATGATGAAGTCCCTAACTGGACTGCAATGAACAAACAGCTGAAAATATTGAAGAATGGTTTGAAAGAAATTTCATTGATCATCAGGCCTGCCTCTCTCTTGCAGAACACTTGGCCCTTGACATGAAAGAAAGCGAAGCACCTGAAGATTCTGAATCCAAGACAGTGACTGATCCTGCCATTAAAAATGTTTGCAATGGATAAACTATTTGGACTCTGTTGGTGTGATCATATGATATGAGGTGATGACAGTCTTCTAAGACCACATGGACAATTCTCTTTTTGAGGGGTTGTACCTGTAGGTAGCTTGAACTTGATGCTTGTTTTTCTGTTATAACTTATGATCCTTCATACTCTGTTACAGCGCTATTCTATCATATTGTAACCCCTCTTTTGGTGGAGGAGGGCCAGGCTGGGGGTCAATGTGTTCCAATCTTGTTAAGAGACAATAACTTTTTTGTAATAGTTTTAGCACCATAAAAAATCATAATTCTAAATATGCAGCAGCTGACATGCAAATAATGGTGGCTCCAAAAATATTAGATTTGAAAAAAAAAAATGCCCAAACAGGCCAGCATTCTTTATTTAAATACAGCATTATTTAAACGCAAAAACTTTGAACACAATCAAATCCAGAAGCTATACAAATTTATGATATGGATTGTGGAAACTTATTATCATTAATTAAATACAGCTGTCAATATGAACCCTATACAAACAGGGTAATTAATAGTGGTTTTAGTTGAATGGCTTCTGCAAACAGCAGCTCTCTCACTTCATGAAAATAACACTGAAGATACACTGTATGAAATGTCAAATGTAAATTGAAAACATGTGCCACATAACACGAATTTAGGAATTCATTTAAGAACCAGAAAGACAATGTGACTAAAGGAACATTACAGACAACAGATTTTGCCAGACCATCCAAATGTAGCTCATAGTAAACAAGGCAATGGGCCAGAACTGGATAGATGACTCCAAAGAGAGTATAACATAAACTAAATTTTAGCAATGCATGGAAAGAAATCCCGGAAGAGAAGAGGGATAGGATTTATAGAGATATCATAGAGATAATATCTTTTCCTTTATGATATAGATCTTAAGCTGAGCTCCAATTATAGAGCTGAATATAAGGCCCTTATCATGGGCCTACAATATCTCTTAAGGTGTCAGGAATGTCCACTTCATGATCAAGAAGTTACAGGAACCTTGAAGGCCAATTAAGCTCTTGGTCTAGTCAATAATTATGGTTAAGAGGACATATGGATGAAAAAAAATTGTTAAGCTTGAGCCCAAGTCTCCATCGTTCAGCAGGATGGCTGGATAGAGTGTTAGTGTTTTATAGCTTTGGGAGCTATTTTCCCTTAAAGTCTGGTCGGCCTTCATGTTTTAAATAATATTTATATTCTCTAGGGGCCAACCTATAGAAGAGGTGCCTAACTTTGTATAGGGAAAATGAAGACATGTCATTTAATCATCAATTTCATTCTCTAAAATTCGCATCTCCTAAGCAGCAGCAAAAGTTTGCATTCTTTTTGGCAGCAGATGGGATTCTTTGAAGAAGCATTATCATTCATTCAAGGAGGGGTGACATATATTATTGTATGAGATTCGGCCCTGTATAAGGCCTGATTGTTGTATGCAGATTTCTGCACTTATTCTTTCATTATATAAGAGAATATTATTTTCTGGGTTTTTCTCCCTCGAGAAGGAGGGTTTTCCCAGGGTAACTTGTTTTTGTTCATGGTCTTATGTGTTGTATTTCTGCTTGCTTACGTTTCTGATCCTAAAACTAACATAGAGGAGGAGGTTCATTCATCTTCTTGGTTTACCGATTATGTTTCCTGACCTGTGTTCTTGTTTACTTGGCCTGCAATTATCCAATCTGTCCCTCAGCATGCAGGTTCCTTCTCTGAGGTATCCAAATAAACCCAAGGTTGTCCCAGAAATAGCCATATGTGAAATCAGGAAGGCGATGGTTAATCAAAAGCAGAGGAACCTGAAGCTAAGCAAGGAGTCCCTCAAGCACTTGCAACAGAAGTGAGATTTAGATAGTCGATTTATACTTATAGTAGAAAGCTGAGATCTTGAATTAAGAAACTAATCGGAGATCATGGAAATAGATTAGGAAAGTTGAATATGCATATTCACATCCATGAGGACATGATTTTCATCACAAAGAGCATGCCACTATTCTATTTTCTTTGGGGAAGTGTGTTGTTGATTTGGAGCATAAGGTTCAGCAACACTTGACAGTTTGGAAGGTATTGCCTTTTTGGATCTCATACCTATATACAAGGCTTTACATTTCAGCATAAACAGAACTCTGCATCCTGAGGTTTGACTTTATTGAATCTATGACCTTTACTACTATGTGGGATATCTGCCTAAATTCTAGAGTCCAACAGATGTATAACAACAAGACAAAGGATCATATCAATTGTTGTGCAAGCATATTATGGAGGTATCAGTGATAATTGGTATCCTAATTAAAGATAGCCAATATCATATAAGCCTATGGAGATAATACTTAAGGAAAAAGTGATGCTAGTTTCATACTAGCGATTGGGAATAAAAAACAATTAAATTTAAATTAAACTGTAAAATATCGAAGGGCAGCAGTTGAATAAGAAAGGTTGTGACTCCTTCACAGGGCAGTAGTTGTATGTGAAAGGTTGTGATTCCCTCAATAATAAGGTATAAAGGGAGATCATTTCATTGTGGAGAGGAGATCAATTGTGAAGAAATATTATGACATATTCCAAGTTAATCTTACAGCCAAAGAGGATGGAAAAACCCTCCAAGGAAAATTAAGAGATTTAAGGACGAAAAAACCCTCCAAGGAAAATTAAGAGATTTTAGGATGAAAACCCCTAACTTGGGTAGACATTAGAAACATCCATAGCTGCAAGTTTGAAGGAAGAATATAGCAAAAAAATCAAGATAAGGCCCAGTCTCAGAATTATTCATAAAATTATAAAGCTGAATATTATAATAAAATCCATAATTTTATATAAAGTAATATTTATAAATAGTATATAATTGTTATTTTAAGTTAGGATTATTGTTTAAGGCACAAATACAAAATGTTCTAAAAAGGGACATTACATTAACGCTCAGCTCTAGGCAGGCAGCCTCTTTACTCAAAAATATGTACTTCAATGTACAATTTCAGGGGACTTGCCTCTAAATTTATAAAGAAATTATTTCATATATACATGATAGAAAAAAGGCATAAGCAACAGGCTAGATCAACCAAGAACAATAACAGAGACAATTATCAAGTGTTCCAACTTCCAACTTCTAACATTATACAGAATGTTCATTGCCACAACAAGAATCAATCATTTAAAAACCAACACAACAGAAGGAGATGCACAAGGAAACAAAGGAAATAATGGAACAGCACAATATATATAATAGGAAACCACTAAGACAACAAAGAAGTAGAACAAAAAATATAAAAACAATATTTAGTGTATGAACAATACAATCCTAGTTTGTTAGCATGAGGCATGCTTTAATAATTATTACTCAAAATCTGTCATTAGCAAGGAATGATATGCATTAACACAAACTACTAAATCCCTTGTCTTACACATAAAAACAATTGAGGGAATTTAAGGGAAAATGGACTGGAATATAATAGGCGAAACAATATTTAGTGTATGAACAATACAATCCTAGTTTGTTAGCATGAGGCATGCTTTAATAATTATTACTCAAAATCTGTCATTAGCAAGGAATGATATGCATTAACACAAACTACTAAATCCTTTGTCTTACACATTAAAACAATTGAGGGAATTTAACAGAAAATGGACTGGAATATAATAGGCTGAAGTTGAACACACTTTGTCACATTGATCTGTACAATATATAAGAAAATCATTAGTTTTCTATTAAATCTTAGGCATTCTCATTAACACGGAGGCCAGCACCTTAGGCTGTGCGGGATGTTCCCACTTTAAAATAGCATAAACCAAAAAGGTCATACAATACAGATAAGACGTAAAAACTAATAGAAGCCAGACAGCTAATAATTGACTGTTTTGAGTTTTTATCAATTATCACTCAGATTCTAAAGTTGTTTCATTAACTAATTACGGAAGACAAAATGAAAGATCGAACATTAGATAATTCTTTTGCTTTCTGATGCATACCTGTCCCAAAAATAAGGGCAAAAATGATCTACCAAGCAAGAAATTCTAGAGGCTTGAGGATTACAGGATGTACAGCAATCACTGAACAGGAAATGAACCTTTCTTCTGTTTTCCACATGAAGTCATCACAGGTATCATCTTTGTCACAGCCCCTTCTGAACATGCAGACAGTCCGCTGGAGGTAACTGCCACATCATCCTTCAAACCTTCACAATTGGGCCCTGGAATCTGGCCACACCCTCCATTCCAACACATGGTGGTCCCATGTTCATTCTGCACACCACCGTCACCTTCAGATGTCAACATAGGAGCCGGGCAACTCACATCAGCATTGCACCTAACATTGCAGGGATTGATTACATAACCACCAGGCAATGGCTGCAAAAACTGACCATCTGCTGCTCTTTCTGTCCTAGTGGCTGATTTCTGATATGGATAAGACCCCAGTTCTCCATCAATTCGGCCTCTGAAATCAGCAAGCAGGCACTTCAACCTCGCAATCTCAGCCTCCAATACTCCCTGGCCTTGCAATCGCCTCATCAACTGCTGATTCAGAGTTGTCAAATGCAAAACCTCCTCTTCCAAGGATGCTGTCCTGGCCTTCTTCTTTTCCCTGTATTTTCTGACTGCCTCTCTATTCCCCCCAGACCTCTTCTTTGCCTTAGATGAACTGTCTTGTGTGCTGTCTGCAGATTTCTCCTCATCTGGAGCAGGGAGGATCTTTGTGTGTGTGTGGAAACATGTGTGGGTATGAGTATTATCTGGTCCGGGAGGGTTGCAGGTATGTGTGTGAGTGCATGCATGAGTGTCCCTTAGAATCTCCTCAAAAAACCTCTCCATAGAATTCCCACTGTCAAGATCATCCACGGGCATATTGCTGCCCCCAAATATCTCCTGGTTCGAGAAATCCACCTCCCCATCATCCATGCCAGCCATATGTCAATCCTTGAACCCAAAAATTAAAAACTTCCTAAGAAAACTAAGATTTAGCAAGCAGGAAATTATCGAATACTCGTTCAATAGCGAAAAACCTTGTGCCCCTCAAAACCCCAACCTGTACACTGGGGATCCGATATGATCCCATCAACGCTCACCATTTTTGAAACCCTTTATGTAGTAAAATCTTTCTAACAAAGCAAGAAATTAGGCAAGTCAGAGACGCATCAAGCTCGAACACAGGCAATTTCTGCAATCTCTAAAAAAATTGAACCGCCCAAAAACAAATAAAAGTCCTCACCCTAGATTATTACTGCCAAAGTTTCAATAAATATAAATTGAGAACTAAGTTTTTACTTCAGTAATTTCGAAATAATTGACTCAGCTTAACAAGTTCTAGAAACCGCAGGATACTGAAACCCTAAAACCTTGGATCCATTATCATGGAAAATGGTAAGAAAAATATGCAAGTTAAATGAAACTCTGAAGCTCTCAGATAAGACGGAAAAACCCTCTATTTTATTCACGGAACAATGCAAGCATGTGGCATCAATTCCTCCGTCGAAAGCATTTGAGGGTGAAGAAGAAATAAAAACCCTGCTTCTTTTAATTTTTCTTCCTCAAAAAATCAAGAAAAATCAGACAACCCAAAACTTGCCTTCTCATATCGACCATTGAACAGAAGCTTAGCGAGTCGCGCCATAAGTAGAGCTCCCCGCGTTATGTCACACTGTGTATACCTGCATGGGTATACTTCACCACGTCTTCTCCTGCGTGATGATCCAGTCAGACATGGAAAAATGGATGGCCCTAGATATTTGTATGATTTAAAGAGATTCGAAACGACGTAAAATTCGTCAATTTAAGCTGGATGACGTAATACACATGGAAAAGTCAAATTAAAACTATTGGCCTTTCCAACCTGACAGTTCGACCACCATCAACGAAGGACTATTGCAATAAAAATCATCAAATAGCTTAGGCATTAGTTGTAATCATTTTTTTGGTAATGGAAAATGAACTTTCTCGAATAAATGTACGAAATAAACATAATAACTAAATCTGATTGAGAATGGTAAATAGATATTTGCATCTTGGAAATCCATGTGAAATCTAGAAATAAAATCTTTTTATTAGTGAATTGTTTAGAAATCTATTTTTAGATCGTTTGTCTATCAAAGGATAGGCCCACGAATATAAGACAAATTTAGGATTGTAGATTTACACTTGAGTTTTGGGTTCGTTTTGATAATTAAATATTTTGTTATATAATTTTATTTGATAGGCGGTCTTCAACCTTACTCTTTTGGAACGTTTACAGAATTGGGGATATTTAAAAATACTTTTAAAGGATTGTCATTAAGTTACAAGGAGCTTTCACCTAAAATGAAATTCCTCAAAAATTAAACAATATGGAAAACAACAAGCATATGCCTAAGTATGCAAATTCTTCTCTTTTTGTTGTGCCAAATCAAAATGTGTTGCTATTGATTACTCCAATATTTAGGAACTTTTGATCTTAGGAGATGGACACAATGATTAGAATGAATGTATTTAATGTCTTTAAATACTAGCATGTAGCATCAAATTGCACCCAACATGTGTTTAGTTAGCTCAAAGTAGAAGGTGTTGGGAGTCGATGATGAATCCCACAACTCTGAAAAATCACCTACAAGCAATTACTTGTCACAATTGAGAGAAAAAGAAAGATAGATTTGCTCAAAAGCTTGAGAATTGTATTGATGCAATAACTCGAATGAATGAATGATTACAATGAATGATGAATCCTTATGAAAAGAAAAAAATAAACCTTAAATCAAACCTTGGGTGAGGATTAGATTAGATTAAGACAAGTGTCTCCATCATATGCTATGAGACTACATGACCTAAAAATAGCTCAATCTACTAATAAAAAAGCATTTATTAAGTTTAGCTTAAATGCATAAAGTAAAAGAGGCATAATAATTAATTAGGTGATTTTTCTATTTACTTTAACACCCTTATGATCAACTTAGGGATAAGCTAAAAACCTAATGATGAATACAATTATGGATACAAGGATGGGTTCTAGCTAAAAGGCCTGATGAGGTACCCATGTATAAACAAATGAAATCTCTCATAATTGAAGAAAAAGAGAAAACCTCATGGAAAAAAACTCTTCTCCAAAAGAAAGAAAAAATAACTATAAATCATACATGTGACAAAAAATTTAGAACTCAACATGTCCCCCCAAGTTTTGCCTTGGTCACATAAGTACAATCAAGATCCCCTCATAGGAGAGAAAAGAAGAGACAGTGAATCCCTCCATAAGGAAGTAGCTCCTCTACCAAAAGTGGATGTTTGAAGAAGAATGATGAAGATGGTCCAAAATTAGTAAACATTGTTCCCCTTAGGAAGAAACAAATCCAATAGTGAGTGTGGAATAAACTCTCTCAAGAGAAGAGGTCTCAAGATGAGTGCCTCAGAAAAGTGTTCAAGTGTCCACATGTGTGAATCAAAAAATGAAAAATTAGATGAAGCAAATCCAAACAATTGTGAAAAACCTTGTAGAACAACCTCCAAAGGAAATGATGAAGTGATGATATGTGGGTTGTAGCTATCATCATAGAGGAGTGAATATCCTCAATCATGTCCCCAATATTTGCAATGTGTGAGTCAACAAATAATGTTGTAATGTCTAATAAGAAGTCATCCCATAAAGTTGAAAATGAAAGACTAGAATCATCATATTGAATTGAGTTGATCTTTGAAGTTATAGGAAGTAGAGGAGGTGGAAACTCAACATGAGTCTCATGAACCAAGTGATGAGCCTTGGAATTGTCATGTTTTCCTTATTTTAGTTTCATACTTTTCATAATATTTTTTATAGTTTCAAGACATTCCCAGACCTTTCCACTTATTTAAATCATTAAGGGTGATATATTATATTGATAAATGATTGTGTGAATCTTTGAATGTCTATGGAATTTAATAGATAATTATGGTGATTAATTATGAAAATATTCCCACGAAATAAAATAACTCATGCAGCATGAAGGATTTGTGAACCCACAACTTGAAAGGACTATCAACCCACAGCAAAAGGATGTTTGGTTGTTGCAGCAGAAGAGGATGATCACCTACAACGCATGCAGTTTTCCATAGCTAATGCATGTAATGGTTGGAGAGTGTGAACATGATTTATTTATGGGTCACTCCATCTTTTTACTTTATGCTATCATTAGATCGTGGAGGAAAGAATATACTTGTAGTGACAGTGGTTATGTCTTGCAATAAGTTTTACCTTGTTAGGAATGTCTTCAATTATATCTATCTTCTTTAAAGATGTAGAGTCCTTATATGATTTTGACACTTTTATCTCCACTAGCTTTTTTATTATTGCTTAAAATAAGACTTAGCCTCTTCCTATGTTTTAGGGAGAGTCGATAGTTGTTTATAATTTATTTTCAATCCAAGAATAATCAAACTCTCAAATATCTTGTATATATGTTTGATCTTGTGAGAGGTCAAAGACGCTAGCTAGATATTATATATTAAGTAGATTTGAATACAAGAACTCTTCATATTGATCAAATACCTATTCTCAATTTTGTATGTTTGAATTGCAATAAAGAAGAATATAGCCTTTTCCATGAATCTTTGAGTTAAAATTTGAAGAAGAATATTACGGGATTGTAGTAACTCAAGCAAGGGCCACTTGAGGTATTGCAATACTCCTTGTAGGTTAGATTATTAATTACAATAGAATAAATTGCTAAATTATATTTCCTATTTTATAGCTAGTTTGAGTTGTTGAATAATGATTAATTGTTATTGTACAATAAGTTACAACATACTTGAGTTTTTAATTTATTATCTTCACAAGAGTAGTTACTTGTAGCAATTTTTATAGTTACCCACACCAGCTATTATTTATCTAAATTTGTTTCTAGATGGGTTTGTTTCAATCAAGTTGCTTTCAATTATAGTTGCTTTTGTTACTCTTCTATACATGATTGATTATGATGAATTAGGATTATCAACTACATGTATATAACTTGTCAACATCATCTCAAGATTACAATCCCTTGGTTGATAAATTAAATGAACCAACTCTAGGACAATGAATTGCTTAGTAAGGGATCCATTAGTTTTTTAAGTTGTATACATATGCATTATCTACATCAATTGATTGAACATAGATGGATCTCTACACTAAGGCGGATGATGGAAGTACACATAGGTTCAAGTGACCAAACCTCTCCTTAGATATCTAATCCACTCTAGATGCATGAGAGTGTAAACCAGTCAATGGTGAATTACAATATCATTTAGAGAAAAATATGAGAAGGCATACAATCAATATGCATGATCAATTTTTCCAACTATAATAATATCTCTATTGTGCAAGTCTCTAATAAGCACTAAATTGGGTGTGAACTCAATTGTCTTCCTTACCCCACTATGTGTAATTTGGTAGATGGAAAAGACATCAGATAATAATGAAGGGACACAAAGGACATCTTGAAATGTTTCATCATCAATATCAATAGAACCTTTCTCACAAACACTCATGCAAGTGTTTTTCCCCATCAACATATGTGGTGAACTGCAAGGCTCATATGAAGCTAAAATACCTAGAGATGTAATCATATGGTGTGAGGCTCTTGAAGGAAGAAGTCATTGGCTAGATTGAATATTGGTGGATGCAAAGATTGCATGTCCTTTCATCTTGATTGTTATTCTTGCCACACTAGCTAAACCAAATTATGTAGGTGACGATGTGGAAGTAGAGGATGTACCAAATGTCATATATGAAGATGATTGAATTTGATTCTTTTGTAGAATGTGTTTCAACTCATCAATCTAATTTGCATAACACTAATGCTCATCATGTCCTAACTTTTTGAAATATACACATTTTGGTCTCTCCTTAGATTATTCCCCCTTTGAAGAGAAAGAGGATTCAAAGGCATCTTGTGAATGTGATTCCTTTTCTTTCTCATTGTTCTCAGAATCCTTGTGTTTTTGTTCCTTTCCTTTGTTATTTAAATTCTTCTAGTCTTGTGTGGCTTGTTTTACAATAAGATCCTATGGTTTAAAATACCTCAATGAGCCTATTTGTATCAAATTTTCCTACTCCCTAACGAGTGATGTAGAAAAATCATCAAGTGAATGCATAGTAAATCTATTACCAATTACATCTATAGTAGCATAGAAGGTGGAAATAAAAACTAAATAGTCAAAACCAAGATTGGAAAGGATAGAGAGGATCAATTGGGAGTCATGTTTGTCAACACCACATTACATGTCATATGCAATTTCAAAGGCTTGATTTTGGTGAAGAATAAATCCTAGATGTTATCAAAATTAGTAGGATTCAAACTGATAAGTTCATTCTCCAACTGACATCCTCTTAAGTTATCATGCTTCCCAAAAAAGGACTCTAATTGAGTCCAAATCTGATTATATGTGGTGCAAGACTCTATGTGAAAGAGAAGATCAAGATACATAGACATGCATAATGTTACAAAATCCCCATCACACTTGTTAAACCATTCTCTCTTCTCTATAGCTCCTAATAGTGCAAGTTATGTACCCTTGATCACCTATACAACCCATATTTTTTAGATGTATCTATATTTATTTTTTCCACCCATGGTAATTATATCATGTGAGGGGAGTTCTGTGTGTTGGATCCATGTGTTTAAATTGTAAAAATATAAAATTTGATAGAGAAACAACAATATGACCCTCAAAATATAAGAAATTTGACCCCCCTTTTTTTTAAATGACCTTTTGTTTACATATTTTCCAAGAAAAGAACCAAAAATAAAAACCCAAAATCTGATTAAAATAATATGTACTTGGTAAGTTTTTAGAAAAAATAGGTCTAAGATTTGTGTAGAGGGTTGAATAATCTTTTCAATATTGCAAGAATTGTGAAAATCCAAGATCCAAGTCAATAGTTATGAGCCTCTGAGTGAAAACAAATTGATCTAACATTAGAGGCATATAAAACTCACTAGCAATAAAATCTAGAAAAAATAGTAGCGCCATTAGATTGGGTTCAAAATCATCTTTCCTATGATATATGGTTTGCAAAAATCAAAGTTTGGATGCCCAAGTTATACTCAATTTTGTAAAATTTCTTCAATTCGACTTAGAAAGAGACTTGGGGTTAAAAATGCCCAGCAACTAGTCCTTTGCATGACCAATCGCTAGCCATAGGGGGTTAAAAATTATCCCTAGTCCCTAGACTCTTATGTGACCATGGCAAACACTTGTTCGCTTATGAAGTGAATGTTAGGAAAAGATGTGTTGTCCACCTTACATATTGTTATAATGTAATATTTTATTATTATGTGGTGCACCTAGGGGATCTAGGGATGTGTGTGTCACATGGGTTAGCATTCTTGGGGCCACTTTATGTTTTGTATGTAATATTGTGATAAATATTTAATGTGGGGTTGCACATTGGAGAGAATATTTAATATTGGGAAAACTTAGTACCAAAAAAGTAAATGTGGGGGTTAATGGTTTTTTAAGCTCATGGTAGTAGTCACATGGTTTTATGTAATACCACTGGGTGGTCTTGTGTGAGCTTGTTTCTATAAAATCACACATGGGTAGTTGTCTAAGGTTGGCTAGTTGGTTATTTTGGCTAAGGGGTTAAGAGCATCTCTTGTTAGCATTTGTGAGGGTTGAAGCATGCCATGGGATGTGTGGTTACATGCTTGTTCACATGAAGTGCTTGTAGAGGGCTCGATGTTTCAAAGAGATTCCTAGAGAACTCTAAAGATGTATTGTAATCTTTATTATTGAATAATACATGAGTGATGGATGCTTTTGGAGGCTAGTTTTTTCCCTCTTGAGGGTTTTCCTAGGGTATATCTTGTGGCATCTTTGATGGTATGTTGTATATTATTTTGCATATGGATTAGGAATATTTGTTTGCATAGATTTCTCTATTTGGATTATGTGGATATTAGTTTGGTTAGATGCATGTTTCTTTTCATTTGGTACTAGAGCCATGGTTGTTGTTTGTATAACCCTTGTTGGAGTAAATCTGGTGTATAGTTGAATCCAGGGCTTGTAGGGAAAGAATAAAGACATTGCAAGATATGAGGGTTTTGTGAAGGTTGTTTTTACAGATTTGGAGTTTTGAGGTTGTAAATCTATGGTTTTTTTTAGATTTGGGGTTATGAATATTTGTTCGAAAAATGTTTTTTTTATGGATGTTCACTATGAGGTTTTTAAGGGGAAATATTTCAAATGATCCCTTGGGATAAAATAGACCTCACCATTGGATCAAGGAGGTCTGAAAGATGAACACTAACATAAAATTCAATCTATTTTGGTTAATGGAAAAAAAGGAAAAATAAATTTTCCCTTTGCCCTTGTCATACAGCTATACGGTTGTCCAATTTATCTACAAGTTGAAAAAATAAAAATTATTCTACAATCTTTTAAAATTTCCTAGGTAGTATTTAAAAAATTGAAAACTTGATTAATAAAAAAATTAAAAAAAAAACCTTGGAGGGCAGGTGGGGTTCGCATACCTTGTACCCACCCCTACCATGCCTAGTGGCAGGTATCGCATGGTACTACTAGTGGTAGGCCTGTCGATTACCATTAGCAGCCCTGTCAGCCCCTAATCAACGAGCTCCTAGCCAGTAAGGGCTTAGCCTCCCCCGACGTGAGCCATCGATCCCTTAGGGGACTACCCCTCATAGACCACGGGACTATCAAAATTAAATCCACCAAACATAGGGCTACCACCACGCCACTTAGGGCTCCGTCATCGCTAACGAATCACTCGAGGGCCACTGGCTAGCCACCCAAGAATTATTTTAGATTTCCAAATATATGTGTAATGAATTCCTATGCAAGAAGTATTTTAGCCATTTTTGGTATTTAGTAAATGAACCCTAGGTAAATAAAAGCATGTGAGATATAGTTTTATTATAGAAATAATTTATAAGGTGAAGATCTACTTGTTGACTAAGATCATCGATTGTTGTATCATCAATAAAACCATTAGTATAAAAGATGGAGATTAGTTTATTAATTATAGGAATACAAGAAGTTTAAGTAAACTATATTTTTTAGATTCAATTTTGTCGAATGTATTAATAGAAGTCACAAAAAAGAGCTATGGGATAAATTGGGTACTTTATATCAGAAAATCTTCTAGCAAATAATTTTTTTCTTTGAAATTTGTATTTGTTAAAGATGAATGAAGGTGTCTCTATAGATGAATATTTGAATACCTTCAATATTGTGGTAAGTTAGTTATTATCTATTAAAATTAAAATGGATGATAAAGAGAAGTGCATTGTTTTTTTTTGTTTTTTGTTTTACTCTTGATATAATTTAGTAATGGAAATCACTAGAACTACTTCTAAATTAAAGAGTGAGGATCTAGTAGCATCCTTGTAATCAAAATAATTGAGAAGAAAATATTAAAGATATTACCAATCAAACATGATGTCTTGGTTTTAAGAGCTTCTTCTTGTGAGAAAAATAAAAATAATTGGAGAGAAAAATTTAGAGGAAACAAAACAAAATATAGAGGTAAATATAATGCTCTAGAAAAAATTTAAAGAAAGTTTTGGAACTATGATAAAATAGGACATTATAAGAAGGGTTGCAAATCTAAAAAGGTTGAGAAGGGAAATTTATATTAAGATGCTTCTTCTATATTTCTATCAAAGAATTCAATAGAATATTCAAGTGATATATTTTTTGTTAATATCATGATATATGACTAATAGATTCAAATTTCTCTTTCCACATTACTTTGCATAAAAAGTGGCTCAAATAAATGGATGTGAAGTATTATCAAGAGATGATTCAGCATATAATATTCCATGTTAAGGGAGAGTGAAGTTGAGGCTGAAAGATAGATGATTAAAACCCTTTCTAGTGTTTTCAACATTTCCAATTTTGGTAAAAAAAATAAAAAAGAAAAAGAAAAATGAATGAGGTAGGTATCTAGGTAATATTCAATAAGGATAGCTGCAAAATGATTTAAGGTGCTATATTATTAACAAAACTAATCAATTTAGGAACATTGTTAAAAATTAAGGAAAGAATTAAGAGATGGATGTAATACCTTTAATATTAAAATACATAATATTGTAAATTAGGTTCCTATAGTTCTTACAAAAAACCCAATGATGTGGCATCAATGGATGGGGCACATTGAAGATAAAGGTCTTTGAGATAATAAAAAAAAAGTAACAAATAAAATAACTTTAAAAGGTATGAATTTTTAATTGTCCTTTTGATTGTTGTGAAAATTGTGCATTTGGAAAGTAAACTCATGTAAAGTTTCCTAATAGTGCTACAAGATCATAAGAAATTTTACATTTAGTCCATATTGATGTTTTTAATATTCAATAAGGATAGCTGCAAAATGATTTAAGGTGCTATATTATTAACAAAACTAATCAATTTAGGAACATTGTTAAAAATTAAGGAAAGAATTGTAAGAGATGGATGTAATACCTTTAATATTAAAATACATAATATTGTAAATTAGGTTCCTATAGTTCTTACAAAAAACCCAATGATGTGGCATCAATGGATGGGGCACATTGAAGATAAAGGTCTTTGAGATAATAAAAAAAAAGTAACAAATAAAATAACTTTAAAAGGTATGAATTTTTAATTGTCCTTTTGATTGTTGTGAAAATTGTGCATTTGGAAAGTAAACTCATGTAAAGTTTCCTAATAGTGCTACAAGATCATAAGAAATTTTACATTTAGTCCATATTGATGTTTTTGAACCTAAAAAAATTTCATCAATTAAAATATATGTACCATGGTATTTTTATAGATGAATTCTTGAGAAAGGTTTAAGTGTATTTTCTACCAAGTAAATTGGAATTCTTAATAATTTTAAAAAGTTTAAAACTTTGGTGGAAAATAAAACAAAAAAAATAAAAGCAAGATTTTGAGAAGTGGTAATAGAGGAGAATGTTGTTTAGATGCATTCAAATAGTTTTGTAAGCAATCTAGAATAAGATTGTAGAAGACCACTCTTTATGCACCAGAACAAAATGGAGTTTCTGAAAGAATGAATAGAACTCTAACGGATAAGGATTGAAGCATAATTAGTTATACAGGTTTGGACAATAAATTCTGGGTAGAAGTTGTAACAACTTCATACTATCTCATCAATGGGTCACCCAACTCAATCTTGTAGCATAAAACTCCACAATATGTATAGACTGGTAAAATCCCTCGCTCAAACATTTAAGGATTAAGCTAGATTTTAAATCTACAAAGTGTTTATTTTTTGGGATATATTATTGGTAATAAAGGATATAAGCTATGGAATCAAAAAACACTAAAAATGGGACACATACATAATATTTTTTAAAAAGGAAAAAGGGCTCCAAAACAAAATTGAAAAATAGAAAAAGAACCTAAAATGGTTCATGTGTAAATAGAAGAGTGTTAATATATGTTGGAATTATAAAAAACTATACAAGCTTAATCTAGAACTAAGAAAAAAAAGAAAAAAAATAAACTTTTAAGAATATCAGATCAATTAAGAAGAAATCTCTAAGAAAGGTATAGAGATATTAATTTTTATTATGGATCTCTTTTATTAGTTTTATTTGTTACTAATGAAAACCCCAAGGTTATTAAGGAACTACTCAAATCAAATAAAAAAGAGTTTTGGGAGGATGACATGGGGAAGAAATGGAGCCCTTAGATAAAAAATCAAACTTGGGACTATATTAAATTATCCTCAAAAGAAAACTAGTTAGTTGTAAATGGTTATTTAAAAATAATTATAACGTGAACAGGAAAAATGGAAAAGTACAAAGTTCATTTAATGGAAAGGGATTAGCACAAGTAGAAGAAATTGGCTTTGGGGAAATTTATCTCTTGTCAAAAAACTAACTTCAATTAGATTTTTGTTAGCCACATTGATGCTTTGATCTTTAAAGTGAACGTATGGATTTAAACACAAGATTTTTCCATATACATGTTAGAATTGTGAATAACAAGAGATGTAGGATCAAACAATGAATAAAAACGCCTTCAATGCAAGAGCTCTATAAAAAAATGATTTGTTATTCCTCAACAAGAAAATACTTTCAGAATAACCTCAAGAATCTTCAAGGATATCAAGAGATAATACAATGAAGGTAAGTGCTTTATAGGAGCAACCCTAAATGATAAAGGGATTAAATCATGAAAAATTTCAAAATCCTATGTGATGAGACAAAATGATCTAATAAAAGTTCACTTGAGTTAACAAAAAAAAAAGAAAGAACTCCTAAATTTAGCTTAAGTGCATGAAATGAATTAGACTAATAATCAATTAAATATTTGTATAGGAGTGAATTTGCACCCCTCTTGTGAATTCCCCTTTACCACCCTCCACTTTAGAAAAATCAAACCCGACTAAGAAATTTCATGTATTGATTATGCTCCCCATCCACTTGGTGCATGTCTTGTGTGTCGTTGGGGGAATTTCTATTGGGGATGCACACGATGCCCGAATGTCTGCACAACACGCTACCGTCCCTGACAGATTCTTGCCTCTGGAATCTACAAGGACGTTACATTCCCCATTGGGGATGAAGCATAATGCCTCTATGTCGACTAGTCGGCCCGAGAATGACTCTTTCCCTCCCTTTCCATATTCAAATGGTTGGTTTTCATTTTCACTTCATCTTCTAGGTAATTCATTCCATCTTCTACAATCTCTTAGCAATTTTCTACACAGCCAGCTTAATCTCTTGAGAATTTCTTAACAATTTGTGTCTCCATCAACTTCATCAAGAACATATTGTGCTACCATAGAAGTTGTGAGTTGGGTGTCTTGCGAGACCTCCTTCATCACTACTGCGACCATGTCGACTTTGCCAAGCTCATAGTATTGCATTCTCCCTTCATTGGCCTTGAGTGACTTTGGGTGGAGGTGGTATTGCTTCACTATCCTTCTTTTGTTGTGGTTTGATAAAGTAACATATTTTTTTTCATAGTGTTCAATATTCTCCTTTCTAGCATTTCCTTTATCGTACTTCTATTTCCCTTTATCTTTATGGTTGTTCATGGAGTTGGAAACACCAAAGCGGGGGTTTGATTGAGGCAAACCCCTATACAGCCCCAAAAATTTTCCTCTTTGGGTTGTGTGTAGGTACATGTACATTTGGAGCTTGTTGCTGAACTAGACTCTTAGTGAGTAGGTCTTCGTCACCTTTGTTTTCATCATCTCCTTCATCATCTTTATAGTCATTTCTTGTACTTAGTAGGGTTTTTGTCATTTGACACTATACTTTTTCACTTTTTGGTTGTCCTAATGCCAACACCCTAGAGAGATGACAACATGTCGCGCTATCATCCTTGACTTGCGTTGTTGTCCTTGGGCAAAGAGTTGTCTGAGGTGCGATTCAAATTTAAGAAACCGGCTTGTTTAGCTCCATCCAAACATTCAGATCAATAAAGTGACATAAGCACTTGAGAGTGCTCTTAATTCTCTATCCTCAACTTGAAACACTCGCTTAGCTTGAGGTAAGTTAGGGCAGCCCTTTGCTCTTGGGTCTCTATGACTTGGAGCCTTGGTGTGGTTGGTCCCCCTACCTTACATTTTGGTGAACCCGACATGAACCATTTTGGTTTCATTTAGTGGTGTTGAAATACCTTTTCCTTGTATCCTAGGAGCATTGTGGGTGTGAGTGTTGTAAGGCATTTCGCCTTGCAACCCAACCTATGACCCCTATTGGTATAGTTGAAAGGTTCCATAGGCATTGCGGAAAAAAAACTTAGTTGGTTCACTATCTAATTACAAAGCCCTTGGGGGATCTGTGAAAGTTTTGTCTAGTATACATGATGGCCTCATTTTTACATCTGCCTATCCCATCTGCACAACCTGCGAGTAGTTTTCCTAGTATAACTTTCACCTCGCAGAACTTGTCGATGAACTATAACAGAGAGCCATCTCCCTTATACATCCTCGCACGAATCAATGGAAACACTATAACAGGTGTTCTTGTTGACCCAATGTGTTGGGTGAATGTCATCTTTGAGGAGATTATGCTGATTAACTTCTTGCACAGAGATGGGTATTGATGAATCCAAGAGTACCATTCGTACACACGATGGGCGAGTAGTTCCCCTGGTATAACTTTCACCTCGCAGGACTTGCTGATGAACTATAATAGAGAGCCATCTCCCTTATATATCCTTACACAAATCAATGGAAACATTGTACAGGTGTTCTTGTTGACCCAACGTGTTGGGTGAATGTCATCTCTGAGGAGACTATGATGATTAACTTCTTACGCAAAGATGGGTATGATGAATCCAAGAGTAGCATTTGTACACATGATGGGATTTTTTGTACCTCCCATCAACTGCATCACCTTGTCCATCTTAGTTGGACCTAAATCAGTGAATTTACTCTTTTACATAATCCCGAGATTTGAATTCTTCAGGGTGAAACTGGGTATCCTCTAGTTGGTTGTTATGAATGCAATTCCCTCAATAGTGCATAAATGTTTGAAATTCATCCATGAGGGTACAATGCATGTACTCCACGACACTAGATATAAACTATCGATTATGCATGGTGGCTACTCATTGGATCACTTCTAGTTTACGTTTGTTAGTCTACTTCCTCCTAGGATGGACCTCTTGTACCAAACCTATGTAAAGTACAAGAGTGGGCACTTAACTCCTAAAGTGAGATACCTTCCATCTCCCTATGCCATCTCACATAGGGCTTGCCTGAAGGTTGACAACGATGCCATCTTGTCTCAAAAAAGAGAAAAGGAAAAGCGTGCTCAACACTCATCTTCTTCTTCTATTGTTGTTGTCCCACTTGTCGCTTCCTCTCACCCTATTGTGACATCATTGGATTTTGCTCCTAGGCACTTGCTAGAGAATCCTACGGTGCCCTCCTTGGAAAAAGGCCAAGCATCCAACATTTGAGCTTCCTATCCTACCCATGATGCCTAGGCCCATTTGGTATGGTAAGGGGAAGGGCTGGGGATTCCTCTATATCTTGGCCTCTGTGGCCTCCTACCACTCCTACCCCCAAGGTAGTGAATGGAAAGAGGCCCACCGTTGAGGCGCTAGAGTCGACTCCCCTCGTTGTTGTCCCAATATCTTCTCAATCTCTCCCTCCTTCTCCCATCTAGGAGTCCCTCCCTCCATCAGAGATGGTTGTGATGGACACTTTGATGGCTGAGCAGGAGTCCTTTGTTCCATATCAACTTTCTACCTCTAGCTTTTAGAGTCAAAGGAACCGCCTTGCATGTGAGCGCAAGTGTCAGAAAAAGGCTCAAGCTGTTGAATAGGCCACTCTGTGGAGAGAGGGGGATTCAACAATTTATGCTCTAGCACCTTTTGCTACGTCTTCCTCTCTCGTCCCCTCTGCTTTGGTTTCATCAACTTTAGTGCTACTTTTGGCTCCTACTGTGAGCGTAAATGACCCACCCTAAGAGGGCACAAGTGTTTATTTCTCCTTCAATCGAGTCACCTCTTTTGATGTCCCTCCTAGAAGTCCCACCATTCTTGAAGCCCATGGACATGCAAAACACCTTGGTGGTGTCCATCGTGGTCTTCTCCTCCTCCTTTGTGCCTTTTGCCTCGTCTGTGGGGATCTCACATCCTCTGATGAAACAAAAGATGGAGGATGACCCCGCTAGTAATGGGGGTCGAAAGAGAAGTCCACCTTCTTTGGAGGGTGGTTCTACATTAGCGTATTCTAACCTAGTGACGAAAAAATTCTCGACATCCCCTGAGTTTGTCACTGCTCTCAAGTCCATTGGCGAGCCTAGCAATGAATCTCGATTGCCACCTCCCTCGCTCGTCGAGTTAACACATGGAAATCCTGTGAAGTGCATGTTTAATTCTGTAGACAAGGTCCTGACCCTTTCAACAATCTTCATGAAGTCGTTGACTTTCACCCCACAAGAACTGAGTGGAGAAGACCTCGAGAGGTCTCCTTCCTTGGCTCTTATTGCGGGGGGGTCAGAGGGCTCTCCCCTTGATATTCCACCCTTACAAGCTCATCTGCCTTCCCCTTATAATGATCTACATTGGGAGGCCAATAACCTCTTGGTTGATGAGGTCTAGGGGGTGCCTCTTCTCTATGTGTAGCATATATTGTGTGTGTATTTGTGTTCCCCTGTGCTAGCATTATGTGTTCCTAGATGACCCTTTTCACCATTGTAGCTGCTTGGATACATGAGTGTTTCTATGTCATAAAACTTCCTCTATTTGTTACATCATTCTTTCTCTGTTATGTGTATTGATTTTCGATAATTGGGGATAATGCAAAGTGTTGGGGGAATTTAGGCTTCCCTTCCATGTTGACCGAATTTTTTATTTTCATTTTTTCTTCTCGTACATTCTTTATATGGTTTGATATAGTAGGGGATTGATGATAGTTCATTAATGTAATATTATACTTATATATATTATGAGTAGCTCTGACCCTAAAATATCAGACCGCCCCTATCCCTTGTTCCTAATATTGTCTTTCTGACTTATATGTTTGCTTGCTTATCTTTCTTTCTTGTTTTGTGATGTTGTGGTGCTTATGTGTTATCCCTCACGTTTGTGACAACATTACCATAGTTACATCTCACTATGTTCCATGGGCCACAAAACCACTTTTTCATTCTTGTTTTTTTGTCCTTAGGATGTCACATGCCTCTGCGTTCAACACACACCATCCTAAGGGGGGGCTATCATGCCAAATTCGATAATTAGAAAACGCATTCGATGACCAACGAATCTTTTCTTGAAAATCTCTTCAAAACATTTTTAAAAAAATTGCTTCTCAATAAGGGCCCCTAGTAGAACGTGTTTCCTTCGTTATGGATTTGTAAAGAAAGATCTTGAAGAACTTCCCTTTGAGGAGGGAGTAAATTTCTTGCAGGAGAAGCCTTGACCTTCCCCTCATGAGGGGGGATTTTCTTCCTTTCAAATTCCTTGATGAAGTGAACATATTTCAAAAGGATTTCTTGATGTTGAATTTATTTGTGAAAAATGCTTTCTCACTTTCAACAGCGTGTCCCTAGAGAGGACCCCTTTTATTTTGAAGGGTTCTTGAGGGACCCCTTTGAAAGCTTCTCCAAATTTTTTTCGACTTCTGCTTGTTTTCCTATGTGACTGCTCTTTGTTTTCTAACATGTTTTATCTAAAGATTAACATGTTGCTTTGCAGGTGCACTTGTGAAGCTTCTTTCCAATCTAACTCTATGGAGTCCCCTCACAATGGGCTTCCTTCATGAGAGAGTACCTAGGGGATGCCTTCTTTGCAGGTCTGAGGCCCTGTGAAGCACTTGCATCCTACGAGATTTGTCCATCATTGGTCTGCGGGCCTTCGGTGTACTTTGAGCAACTCTATAGTTTTGAGGATCTACGAAGTCCTTTGTTCATGAGATAGTACCTAAGGAGTTATTTTGTTACCCCACACTTTTAAGATCGCTAGATTGTGGTCTACTTCCTCAATGGTTTAGGTATACATTTCTAAACTCTTCAATCTACTTTACTGAACACTCATTGACACTCATGCTCGCTAAAGTGGGGGGAAAATGAATAGGAGTGAATTTGCACCCCTCTTGAAAATTCCTCTTTACCACCCTCCACTTAAGAAAAAATCAAACCTGACTAAGAAATTCTACGTCTTCATTTTGCATCCCATCCACTTGGTGCCTGTCTTGTGTGTCGGTGGGGGAATTTCAATCGAGGATGCGTGGACGATGCACAGATTTCTACGTGGCATATTATCGTCCCTAACATATTCCTACCTCTAGAATCCATAGGGATGTTACACTCCCCATTGGGATGAAGCATAAGACCTCTATGTTGACCAACGAACTTGAGAACGACTCTTTCCCTTCCTTTCCATCTTCAAATTGCTAGTTTTCATTTTCACTTCATCTTTTGGGCAATTCATTCCATCTTCTACAATATCTTAGCAATTTTCTACATAGGTAGCTTAATCTTTTGAGCATTGCTTAGCAATTTTTGGTTTCATCAACTTCATCAAGAATGTGTTGTGCTACCATAGAAGCTACAATTTGGGTGTCTTGTGAGACCTCCTTCGTCACTGTTACAGCCATGTAGACTTTTCCAAGCTCATAGTCTTGCATTCTCCATTCATTGGCCTTGAGTGCCTTTGGGTGGAGGTGGTATTTCTTCACTATCCTTCTTTTGTTGTGGTTTGATAGAGTAGCATTGCGTTTTTTCGTAGTGTTCAATATTCTCCTTTCTAACATTTCCTTTATTGTAATTCTATTTCTCTTTATCTATCTGGCTATTCGTGGAGGTGGAAACACCAAAGCGGGGTTTTGACTGAGGTAAACCCCTATACAGTCCCAAAATTTTCCTCTCTTGGCTGTGTGTAGGTATATGTACATTTGGAGCTTGTTGGCGAACTAGACTCTCAGTGAATAGGTCTTCATCACCTTCATTTTCATCATCTCCTTCATCATCTTTATATTAATTTCTTGTACTTTGTTATTCTATTTAATTAGTTAAATTTAATTAGCTAGACTGTAAGTAGGTTTTGGCATTCGACACTGTACTTTTTCACTTTCTAGCCATATAAATGCTAGCACCTCAGAGAGACACCAGCATGTCACGTTGTCATTGGGTAGAGAGTTGTCTGAGGTGTGGTTTGGATTCCAAAAACCAGCTTTTTTAGCCCTATCCAAACATTTAGATCAATAGAGTGACAAAAGAACTTGAGAGTGATCTTCATTCTCTATCCTCGACTTGAAGCACCCGCTAAGCTTGAGGTAAGTTTGGGTAGCCCTCCGCTCTCAGCTCTCCGTGACCTGGAGCCTTGGTGTGGTTGGCCCCCCTACCTTACAAGATTAATTAATTATTAGCTAATGCATGATTACTCTAACACTTGGGCCTTAAGATGAACTTAGGGAGTAGCTAAAACCCCTAAAAAATAAATGCATAAAAAACAAAGAATGCATGATGGGTCCCAACAAACAAGGCCTAATGAGGTACCCATGTACAAACAATCTAATCTCTCACAACTAGAGAAAAGAAGAAATCCTCTCCAAAAGAGAGAAAGGCAAATGAAGTTTTGAAAATCCTCCAAACCAATGCTTCAAAAAGAATAGGAACGTGAAGAGCATCGTTGAAGCACAAAGATGTTGTAGAAATTTTTCAAATGATGACTACTATACTATTGAAATGAATAACCTCCTCTGAAATAGATGATGATCAAGATCAAGAAAATAATAATCTGCATTTGTTCCCAATGACATTACTCAAATTAGATGTAAAACAAGGGCATACATCTATAATTCAAAGATACAAATGGAACGGGTAGCAATAGTTTGAACATTATATAAATGCCACAGTCGAGATCATCTCATATATATATCAAAAAATGAATATCATGATACATATCAAGAGTGTATCAAAATATACACGAGGCTATCCATAGCTGATGAATGTATATACAACATAAAACATGTCTACATCAACATATTGATAAAAAAATGTCTATATACAACAACAATGCTACCCTAAGCTCCCCCAATCCTCTTGACCAGGAGGAGGCTAGTATGGTGGTGGTCACATAGGTTGGTGTTGGTGACCTTGTCTGCCTGAACCTTGGCCCAGTGAACCACCATCTGATCTAATCAAACCCATGGCACTCCTCTGTGAAAAAATAGGTTGTCACCTATGGGCTAACACAACCATGTGATACAAATTTTGGTAGTAATTAGCCTTGCTAATTGCCAATGTATATTAAGCAATTACAATGACCTCGCCATGTGCCTAAGTTGTAGTCTCTAACGGTTGTCTCTTGGATGTATCCTAGGCTAACTATAGCTCAATTTGATGGCAGTGAGCTATCTCTACATCTCACTCCTAATGGTTTTGTTCTCGCTCCTTCTTAGAAGTGTCTCTCTCCTAATGGGCCTAGTCCCGCACCTACCTAAAAGTATCTCTCTCCTATCAGGCTTGGTCCCTCTCCTGTATAGAAATTTGAAGTCGTTGATCACTTTGATCTGGCACTAGAGGTCCCACCTCATCTATGGCATGGTGGTGGACCAGGTGGTGGTCCATGAGGTGGTGGTCCCTAGGGAGGACCTTGTCCTCTATCCTTGGCTCTAGGCATCTCTACCTCAACCCTTTGTCTTTGTATCTGCTAGTGGCCAGACTCGTCCTTGTATCTCCTACCTATAACATCTTCCTTTGATATATCAACAAACATAAAGGGTCTCTGAGTGACAAAACAAGTATCACAATTGGAAATAGTGCCTAGATGATTAGGACCATCTACATATACTCAAGGCACTAGGGCTAGAAGATCAAAATCTATAGTGATTGTTTGGGTTGCTATCATCTATCCCCACTCAGCCTACTCCCTATGTGTACATGCAAACACAATTGCATGATCATCTACGGGGGCTACTTGTCCCTCCCAAAACTATCTCATAACTCGACCAAGAAGGTATCTCTCAATAATCTATGTGGTGCGATTGATAAGCCACTACATCTATCTACAATAAGGGAGATGCTCATCATCCCCATCCCAAGCGTCAATTCCTAACCACAACCTCCATGTGAAATCTATCATGTTATCGATTACTATCCTCTAATATCACAAATCTCCCATATGATGGTGAGTCAACATGCACTCATATTGAAAAAAATGACTCCTCAGGATCTTGATGTGAGGTACAAATAGGTCTAAGCACGGTTATGTGCTCCCATTCCCAAATGTGTAGAAGAGAAGTACCTACAGACGAGATAGATCCACATCTATAGACAACTTGGTGCATGCCATGGTAAAGATGGGCTAAAATGTAGGGACCAAGAGCATAACAAACTTCATCCTCAAGCATCCTCTCCAACACTCTCCCCCATCCAGGGCTAAATAATCGAGAGTGTCTAGTGAGAGTGGCCTAATGATTAGCCCACCAAGAACAATAGTGGCATCATCAATGATGTCGACATACTGCCTCAAATCTACCTATCCCTCCTCTAACTTGATCTCATCCACCCTCAAAAATTGCATGAGAGCCTCTACTCCTTGGTCCATATCATAAATAAATCATGGGCCATGAATGGGAACCTTGTGGATGCACCATACATCCTCCAAGGTGATAGTGGCTTCTCCAGTTGGGAAGTGGAAAGATTATGTCTCTGAGTGCCATTGTTTGACAACTGCAATGATCATAAAAGGTGTGCTTGAATCTCTAACATATACATAATGTGGTATAAACTTAAGGCATGAAAGAACTCAACTTCAAAACATCTGAATTTGGTCATCCTCAACAAAATCAGTTGCGTCCATTTCCAAAGATAAGTGGCTCTAGGACAACCTGCAAGCATAACACTAACAATGTCAAGTTTCTAAAAACAATAGCAAAAATCTAAGTCAAAATGCATAAAGGAACAAAAGCGAGCTCTTTTACAAAGGCACCTCACTATAAAAAATAAAGGTGTGGCCTTTTTACGAAGGCACCACTCTTTTGCAAAAGCACTCAACTCTAAGAAAAGACAAATGTGTTGCCTTTTCACAAAGGTGGTGCACAAAAGCACCGAGTTATCACAAAAGTGCCACAAAATTTCAAAACCCAAGCGCCTATGTAGAACCTTGGAACATTTATATAAAGGCGTTGTGTCAAGTACAAAGGTGTGTCATCGGGCTTACAAAATCACTGCACAAAACTACAATTCCTTTGTTTGACCTAATTCTAGCCTACATTTAGCTACCTAAAAGTATATGCAAGGAAGGTTTATCAAGGTACATATGAAGCCACCTAAGTCAACTGGTCTCTAGAACCGACAAACTCTATCACCTCAATGTAGGGCTTGAATAACATGCACCATCATATTAGAGTCTCTGTAGGAAATCGTAGCTCAAATCTCTCTAAGCTCTCTGAAATATCAAAGTAAAGTGTGCAAATGAGACATGAATTAACCTAAAATGAACATTTATGCCTAGCTAAACCTAGGGTTTTGGCCTTGTAACTCATTTTTTGACCTTGTCTATACACCCAAGTTAGTGTTTGATCTTATTAGGACTTATTTTTTGTCCTCTTGTCAGTAGAACTACTCCCATCATCATGCCATATGGTCTTGACCCAAAAATCATTTTTTCGACCAATCTCTCAAGGGGGCAGCATAGTAGCATTCTTTCGTCTATTGGGGCATAGTGGGGCATCATGTAAAATAAAAAATAAGAAATAAATTCTTTTGAGCAATATCAGTTCTTTGAAACAATGCAATAGGTACCTTGCTTCAAAGAGGGGCAAAATATAGGCACCTGAAAATGTTTTGAGCATATCACACACCTTGATTCCGCTTGATAACATCATTTTCCTCATTATCACCTATTTCCTCTATTTAATTAAATACTATTTAATTATTTAGTTAAATTCACTTTATTCTCCTATTAATTGAATAGTTAAGGTTATTTGATTAATTTATAATTTTCACATTTATTTCCCTTTTTGATTAAATAATTCACAATTATTTAATTAAAATTCTTAATTTGTCCAAATTATACAATTAAATGGCTTTCCTAAATTATTCAATTAAATAATTATTCCTCCAATCTCCAACTTGCACAAAGAATATTCCCTTTTCAAATTCAAATTCTTCCCTCCAATTCAAAATATCTCCAACTTAATTCCTCAAATTTAGGGATATTGTTAGGTTTCTCATGGATTGTGAACCCTTGATTAATCCTTGATCCATGCCTTCATGGATTACAAATCACCTGATTAATACTTGATCCACACTCAACTCCTTAATCTTCTCTCATCCATTGATTATCATTTTCAATCCTCACCATTGATCAGAATTCTTAAAATCTATAAATATCAAGGCATTTCAACATGAAATTCATTCACAATCTTCATAGCACCCTTACTCTCTTGAATTATTGAGTCATTCCTTACTAATTTGAGAGCATTTGACAACATTTTTGTGAATAAATCACCTTCAAATCAAGCTTTTGGAAATAGAATAGGCAAATTTGAGCACTCCACATCACTACACTACAAATTTGCTTCAAATCCATAATGGGATTGAGAGGTTTTCACATTAGTTTAGATTTAATGGTTTTAAATACTGTCTTTAATGCTTTTGATTGAATCTTTTAATGTTTTTAATTTAATTTCATTGAGTGGCTATATTTGATCATTATCTTGTTTGATTTTATTTCAGTTATGTTGTTATTTGATCATCTAAGCTAATCATACAACGAAGTGAAAATAGAAGGTCACCTTCAAAAATAGGAATCTAAGAATTTCCATATGGTAAATACTCCATCTCATTAAAATGTATGGGTAACCAACAATTTCATTTTCCTAGTACATAGGAATAAGAACTAGATACATAAATCACTCTAAAAATGGAACCAAGGAAGCATAAGCACCAACAATAAAAGCCTCCCATAATACAGACAAGGGAGAGCCAAGAAAAGTCCATTAAAACTATGTTTCACCAAGAAGTGCATGTAGGAGAACAAAGAATATCTTAATATGTACAAAAGAGTGCCTTTAAATAAAAAGGACATGCAAACAAGGCACACACGTATGAGGCAATAATCACTTATATTTTATGTTGTCGTGGAAGGAACACTTGCTTGAAAAAGGTGTGATAAAAAGGGCACTCACAACCCACCCATGGCACTTTATACCATAGTGTGAGTACAAAAGGCACAATAAGGTGTGTGAAATCCCCCAAAAACATACACCAAGGTGGCACTTTATCTCAGTGCATCTACAAAAAATAAATTACATTCAAAATATGTCTATAATGCCCAAACATGAAAAAATACTAGAAATACATTTAGAACAACCTAAAACAAGTCATTGGATGAAAACATAGAGTTTCCAAGAGCTAAAATATCCAAGTAATTAATCAAAATGTGAAAACACAAAAAATGAATAAAATGTACATGAAATAAAATCTGGAAAAATTGCATGGATGGTTGTGAAGATCTTTGAAATACTATCCCAACATCGTTGGAATTACGAAAAAATAGAGAAACATGTCAAAATTTGTGAGCTCAAGAGTGAAAACAATACCTTTGACTAGTATAATATGTTTTCTAAGATCATAGTGTTTAGATTGGAAGTTGTTTAGAGCAAAATGATAGCTAGAAATCAAAAAGGGTTTGTTCAAGGAACACATTTTGGATGATGCCATAACTACCCATGAAATTCTTCATTCTATGGAGCTTAGTAAAAATGTGGGGATGGCTTTGAAATTGGACATATTTAAAGCCTATGACAAAGTATCTTGACCATTCTTGTTTGTTGTTCTTAGGAAATTTGGGATCAATGGCAAGTTCCTAAAACTTATCACTACATGTGTTATTACTCCAAAGTGTTCAGTCTTGGTGAACGGGGTCCCTCAAGGTTTCTTCTCCCATGGCCAGGGTCTTAGGCAAAGGGATCCTCTATCCCCTTATTTTTTAATTATTGTGGCTGAATTATTGGGAAGAAACATCCAAAAAATCTTGGACTCTAAGGTACTAAAAGGTGTTAAGGTTGCTTCAACCCTCCCATCTACCTCTCATCAAGAGATTGTTGATGATACTATCCTTTTTGGTGAAGCTTTGGTTGGGGAAGCTAGTCACTAGAAATCCATCGTGAATGACTATTATAGTACTTCAAGTCAATATATCAACTAGAAAAAGAGTAAGTTATACTTCTTTAACTCTACCAAATTGTGAAATACAACTTGTTGTCTGCATATTGGGTTGCTAGGAGGTTGTCTTGCCTGCTGCCTACATAGGCTTACCCCTGATCTCTAAAAAAACTAGATAGCAATTATTGGAACCATATCATTGAGAGATTTCAAAAAAAGTTGGCTGGAATGAAGGGAAAAATCTTAAGTCAATTTGGGAAGCTTCAATTGTTAAAAGCTTTGCTTCAAAATATTTCAGTCTCTACTTGTCTTTGTTCAATATTCCTACTTTTATAGCTGAAAATCTTGAACAAATCCAAAAAATATTCTTGTGTTCAGAAACATAGGAGAGAAAAATAATGGCATTAGTGGGGTGGGAGAGATCTTGTGCTCCTAAAAATGTTGGAGGCCTTGGGATAAGGAGAATTAAACTCTTTAATAAAGCTCTTTCTCCCAAATTGGGGTAGAATTTTCTGGAAAGAACCAAAGATTCGGTTATGATTCTTAAAGCTAAATATCTTAGAAACAAAGACCACGGTTGCTTCCTTACAACCTTTGATTTTCCTTATGGCTCTGTTTTCTGGAATCACCTCCTTAAAACTAGAAGTGTGCTTAAATTGGGTGATAGAAAGTGCATTGGTAATGGTATGGATACAAACTTTTGGAAAGATTCTTGGAACTATGGGCCCCCTCTCACATCCTTGGATCACCTCAACCCTTTAAAACAAAGGTTGACAAAAAATTTTGGTAAGATTTTTGCTGGTTATATTGATTGGGATGGATCAAAACCTAATTGGATAAAATTCAATAATCAACTTATGGGAGCTAACTTAAGAGGAGATAGACAACAAAGTTGGGACCCAACAATGCAAAGGCTTCACCAATTAATAGGGGAGGCTACCTTATTCTCTAAAGATAGGAAGGATGAATGGATATGAACCAAGAGCCCTTTAGGTTGTTTCTCTATTAAAAATTCCTATGTGGAATTAGAAAAACCTTTATTAGCTAACAAGGGCTTCCAATGGAACAATGTTTGGATAAAAACTATGACTCCTAAAGTTAACTACTTTTGGTGGGCTACTTCTCATGGAAAAATCCTTACTATTGATAATGTGGTTAGAAGGGGGTTCCAATTTGTTAACAAATGTGTCATTTGCAATGAGGAGGAAGAGACAATTATGTACCCATTCCTCCACTGATCATTCTCAAGAAAAATTTGGTCCTTCTCCATTCCCCTGTTGCTCACTGAATGGGTTTTCCCTCCTATGAAAATGTTTATTGACAGTTAGTCCTTCTACCCTTTCTCTCACAATATTATCAAGGATCTCTGGAATCAAGTCCCTCCCTTCATAACTTGGGGGATTTGGAAAGAGAGGAATAACAAAATCTTCAAGGAAACAACAAGAAATAGTCGTGAACTATGTTTGTCTATTAAGACCCAAATATAGGATAATGTGGAAGTGGGGGATGCAACTACTCTAAGGTTATGCCTTCCTATAAGGAGATCAAAATCAAATAAATTTGGGGCCTCAAATAGGATCTCAATAATGTCAATTGTTCTACTTATCTTTCAAGGAAGACTACTGTTTAGACTTCCCCTGAGAGGGATGTTAGGAAAAAGAAAGTGTCTCAACCTTTGATTTTTCCCTTAGCATTATTTTTTCTAAATATTAAATGTTGCTAATTTTCTCACATTGTCTTGTGAATTACAACTTGTAGTTTCTATTTTGATGACGAGTCAATTTGGAAAGTTGATTTTATAGGTGGAGTTGTGTATAAAGGCATTTTCTATTTCTGTGTTGAGTTTACATGGAATGTGACTTTTCGAGGTGTAGTTATTTTGGCAAGTGCAGATTTTGTAGTCTAGGAGGTGGTGATAATTCGAAACTTATTGTTATGTGTGTGCAATGGTTTGGAACTTTCCATGTTGCATCTTCATCCTTTGGCAATCAAGTTAGAAATGTCTAATTTTTGCATTGTAATCTCTATAAATATTTTTTCTACTTGAGGAGTTGTGAGAGGTGCGACTAAATTCACAAGGGTTATGCTACTGGATTTTCTCCAAATGGAACAAGGTGTAAATCTCCATGTAAAGGCTTAGAGCCTACAATTATATTGCAACTATGTATTTTTTTGTTGAATAATACAATAGATCTATGCTTTAGAGGGTGGGTTTTTTTACCCAAAAGGGTTTTCCCCACGTAGATCTTTGTGTTCATGTCTCATGTTCTATCTTGCATGTTTAATGATTTCATTTATTGAATATATTTAATGCATGTTATTAAAACTAATTAAAATTGTATGAAATTTCTTCTAAGGATTAATGGTGGGAAATAAACTATGTTTGATTCTGCTTTATGACATAGTAGTACGTGCTTTTTGAGGTTATCTAAAGAAACATAGCTTACCGAAGGCACCTACTGATTTCAAATGTTCGTTCTGGGATGAATCAATTTCCCTTCAAGGGATTGGGTTAAATTCAACTTTGATGGATGTTATAAAGGCAACCCTAATTTGGTAGGGGCTAGAGGTTTTATTAGAAATCATCGTGGGGACTGTATTGTTGGTTATGGGAAAAATCTTGGGGTTAGCTCCAACAATAAGGCATAGGCTATGGCTGCTTGGGAGGTATTAAAATTTTGAAAGATCTAGGCTTCCAGAAAGTTATCCTGGAAGGATATTCTAAGCTCATTGTTGATATATTGAAAGGGGACAATGTTTTACCTTGGGAATTAAGAGATATTATGGATAATTGTAAATTGCACATTAAAATTTTTAGTTATTGTAAAGTTTAACATGTGTATAAAGAAGGGAACTACTCTACAAATATTGTTGCTAATGAGGCTCTTAAGTGTAATACTTGGACTCATTGGGAGTATGGTGTGTTGCCTACCTAGAAATAAGAGATAGATTTTTAAAGGAAAAATGGAAATGATTATATCTTATAAGTATTGGATCAGAGGTCGTGTGATAATTAGATTTGGTGATAGGATGGACATAAATGTTAATAATTGCAAGGTTGGTATGTTTCAAATTATGGAAAGTGATAAAGAGATTTTCAACAGGGAGCAAATTAATGTGTTCATCATTTCTAAGTACCCCTCGTATCACATGTTTATTTGCAATAACAAAGCTTTGATCATTCCAAATTTTATTAACGTGCCATCCGTCTCTTCCCACCTCATTTCTAAGGCTCAACTTGATCATGATAATCTGACAAAATTTATTATGGTGATGGTTAATCATTCCAGTTCTATCCTTGGGCTCATGTTTTTGGTTCCTTTCATTCAATAGATTTTTTAAGTAACTTAAATGACTTTCTTCTTTTCACTTTATTCATTCGTTCTCTCTACGAGTTTGGCATAAGTGTTGGAAGAGCTATTGTTTTTTGGGGTGGTATGAAGAAGGGAATCAACCAAAAGGAAGGTCAAATAATTTTTCATACTTCTAAAATGGGAGGGTCAAGGAAGAGAACGAAACCCCCTAATTGTGCCATCCTCAAACAAAATTTTGATCTCTAGAGAACATTTTGAGGGGTTGGTATGGCTTCTTTCTTTGAAGCAATGTGGGGTTATAATGAGAGTTTGAATACTAAGTTCACCAACTCATGGAAAAAAGGTCACGTTTCTATTTGCGCGGTGAAATTTGAAGTGATGACTCAACTAATAGCTGAAGCTACTAGTTTGGCTAATGAATGGAGAAAGGTAGTGAAGAAAAGTGGTGTTTATAAAAATTTCATGGAGAAATTCTTGCATGAAGGTGACGTGCTAATGAGGTTACAAAATGGGTATGCCCGACTCGACCTCCCCTCACTGTTTGCCTTGGTCAGTATGTTTTTGATACGTTACTTCACCTTAGAAGGTAGGTCCATGACTGTTCATGCCTACCATTTTCCCATCTTGAATCATATTTGTCATAATGATAGGATAAATCTACCATTTTACTTTCTTTCTTCCCTGCAACAAAACATTGAGAATGGGGCCTCACCTCCTTTGCACTGAGGCCCAATGTTGGATTTGTATAAGTTTTCCCTTGAGAATAACCCCCATGACAACCTGTTGATTTTTAGGAAGGATAATCCTCCCCATAATGATGATGAGGAGGTTTATTTACCCCCAAATGTTGTGCCTCCAAACCTTGTGCCTAACCCTAGGCCCCCAACTCCTCGTATTGAACCTCAGGAGGGTAGCCCCTCAAATGCTACTCCCATGGCTACCCCCAATTCCAAATCCTTTGTCTCTAAATCTAGGACTACCTCTATTGAAAATTCTCTTGAGCTAGAATTTCTCAAAGCCACTCCAAAGAAAATAAAACACTCCCCACTACTTCTAGAACCCCCTAAAGTTAAGAATTTGAAAAATACCAACAAAACTTGAAGCAAGGTAATGTCATAACCATTACTTAAGACCTTGAAGGTCTTCAAAAGGAGGAAATGGATGAAGGGTAGGTGGGCATGTTGCATGGTGGCCGAAGATAGATGAGATTGGCTAAGGTCGCTTCCTCTGATAAAAATGCTAAAGGTGAGAAGAAATAAATTGAGGAAGAGGAAGAGGAACAACTCACTGTGGAAGAATTTTAACCTTAAATGGAAGAGGAAAATGAAGTCATATATTGTGATGACTATGACTATGAGATGGATGAAGAAGAACTAGAGGAGGAGGATGATGATAAGGAGGAGGAAGAAGTAGGCGAGGAGGAGGATATTGAGGTTATAGAGAAGGAGGTCAGGGAAGAGGAGGACAATGCCCCTGGTGCTACTCTTTCTAGGGATACTAACATTTAACTTTTGAAAAGAAAAATCACTTTTTTGTAGGTTCAATTTGAGAACATGTAAAAGGATATCATCACTTTGATGAAGGTCACTGATGGGTTGATGCATTGTGCCATGGTTAGAGCGGTGTCTGGTCAAACAAAGATCAAAAAGAAATTAAAGAAGGTCGAGAAGCATGAAGACATGAAGGACTTAGCAAATGAAGTTGCCCCAAACAAGAGGAAATTTGTCTCTCAGATTGGAGAGAATTGGGATTTGATTGTAAATTCCAAATAATGGTTTTGTCTTGTTGCTCTATTTTTTGATCTGGTTTAATGACTATTCTAAAACTCCAGTTTCTCTAGATGATAGTACCAAACTATTATTTTATGCTAGCTATGTTTTGGTTTAAGACTTGTTGGCTTATGGTTAATCTCTTATCTGGCCTACGTGCCACATTTTGGGTTAGTTTGTGGTATGCTTATATCTTTTATTATACTTATAATGATCTTGTGGATGTAAATACTGGTAAATTGGCCTATGAGCCCCATATGGTTACTTAAAAATATATAGTTTGGTTGTTGTTTTGTTGGGTGTGGCTGGTGTTGTTTCCTACCATGTCTCATTTTTGTTGCTTCAACTCTTTTTATTTCTACAGGATTAGGGCCCTTTCCTTTCTTATATAATAAAAAATAGTACCTTTGACTTTGATAAGATTTAAAAAGCACCAAAAAAAAAATGGTGATGAGACCTACACCATTGGAAAGTATGGGAAACCAAATTTTTGGCAATATCTTGTTCACCTAATTTCTATATCTTATGCCCAAGTTACAACCAAAAGAAGAAAAATGCTCTTTTAGTGCTAAAGGGGGATTGAAAGAAGCCTTGCCCTATGACTATTTTGCTAATGTAAAAATGATGGCATGTTGACATCAACAAAATATTCCCTATGCCAGCAAAAAGGCATGTTTCCCAAAAAAATGGCATCAATGAATATTTTAAAAAGTTGACCCGAAATTATGTAGCCGAGAAAATGTGGCATTGTTTAGGAAGTTGAAAATATTGTTGACAAAAAAATATTGAGTTGTGTAAAACATCATTGGGGTATTGACTCTCATCATGGCTGGTGGTTTGAAATCCATTGGGTGGCAAAGGGGAGGTCGACAATGGTTTAATTCTCATAGACGGTGAGCCCACGTGAGCCTGTAGGCTTGTCGTGGCAGGTACCTACGAGTACCACCCAAAAATTTCCCACTAACGTTTTAATAAAACCTTTTTTTATAAAAAAACATTCCTACAAATAAAACCAAAATTTTATTAAAAAAAGACACCTTTCTTTTTAATTTTTGTTTTTTATAAACCCATACACAATACAGTTGTATAGGGGTCGTACAAGCCCCTTGCAAGAAAAATTGCCTCAAAAGATCCCAATGCCAAAATAAGACAATTTTATAGTCAAAATTCATCGAACTGGCCTCTTGAACGTAATGGTGAGCTTCTTTTAATGCCAAAATGAACCAAAAAATCACCCAACTCCAAAATTTGCAAAAAAATAAATGAAGATTATAGATTTGCTCTTGTAACCCTAGTTGAGAAAAAACAAAAATTGAGAAGGGGTTTGCTAAATCTACACTCTGATACCATGTTAAAATTGTGAATCACAGAAGGTGTAGGATTAAACAATGAGCACAAACACTTTCCACATAAGAGCTTTGTGAAACAATGATTTGGTATTCCTCAACAGGAAAATATTTACCAAATAAACCTCAAGAATCTTCAAGGAGATCAAGAGATAATACAATGAGGGCGATTTCTTTATAGGAGCAACCCTAAATGACAAATGGATTAGATCATGACAAGTTTCAACATCCTATGTGATGAGACAGAATAATCCAATAAAATCTCACTCTAGTTAATAGAAAAAAGAACTCCTAAGTTTAGCTTAAGTGCATGAAATGAATTAGACTAATAATCAATTAAAGACTAATTAATTATTAGCTAATGCATGATTACTCTAATAAGATAGCTTGAGAAAGAAATTTATGTGGCACGACCAATATGTTATATTGTGAGAGGTAAGGAGGACTTGGTGTGTAAGAAAATAAAATCTCTTAATAGTTTGAAGCAATCACCAAGAATGTGGAATAAAACATTTGGCATGTACGTTATGAGATTTGGGATAGATCATAACAAATTTGATCCATGTGTTTCTTTGAAATAGAAAGATTAAAAAAATGTTATCATGGTGTTATGTGTAGATGAGATGTTATTAATTAGTATCAATATTTTAATGATCAATTTATTTAAGTCTTATTTATTTTCACAATTATTTGACATGAAAAATATTGGTGATAAAATTTATTTTTGGCATTTAAATCAAGACATATTCTACAAAAAAAAAGTGTGGCTACATCAAAAGAAATATGTTGAAGTGATTTTACAAATATTTAGGATGCAAGGGAATAACCATGTGACTACTCCATTTCCTATTAAAAAATAATAATTTTCCAAATAATGTCTTAAAATAAAAGAAATATTTGAGGAAATATGTCAGGTTCCTTATGTTAGTATTGTTGGTAGCCTCATTCATGTAATTTTCTATACTAGATTTGACATTGGGCATGCAATGCAAGTTGTGAGTAGTATGTCCAAACTAGGTAAAGAACATTGGAGTGTTGTGAAAATATATTTTTAGATATCTATGTTATTTCTTAGATTATGCAATCTGTTACTAAAGAAGAGAACATGGAAATAAAACTTTGAATTTACAAGGATTTGTGAATTCTAATTGGATTGGAGATGTTGATTGTCAAAAATATATAAATGATATATATTTGGTCATTTTGGAGAAGCAGTAATGGATTATAAAACTATCAATATGGGGTTGCATTATCTACAATAGAATTAAAGTACATGGAAACTACTCATGAATGTAAGGAATTGGTGTGGTTACAAATTTTGTGCTTGACAATTGGCTTCATACAAAATATGGTAAAGATTCATAGTAATAGTCAAATGCAAAATATTTGGCCAAGAATATTGCTCATCATGCTCAGACAAAGCATATGGTAGTATAGTATCATTTTGTGAGAGAAATGGTTGATAGTAAATGAGAATTATTGAGAAAGTGATTATAAAAAAATTGTGTTGATTGTTTAACAAAAGTTGTGAATATTTAGAAACATTCTTGGTGCGAAAATTCAAAGGGAGTGATTGCCCTCAATAACTAACATTTTAAAAGTATGACCCTTACAAAAAGTATCCAACAAGTGGGAGAATATTGGATAAGTGTTGTAGACTTTCCATGTTTAGTATTCTAGAAGATATTAACCTTCCAAGTTGATTGGAAAATTGCACTAATTCAATATCAATTTTCCAAAAAAATAGGTGTTATTTTGGATATTTTAGTTTTAACCATGCATTAAAACACTCTTTCTTATCTTTTAAATGATTTCATAAAATGTGAAATTATTTTTAATGTTATTATTTATGTTTTCACATGCTTAAGGGTAAACTAAGAGAGAGATTCATTATTATATTGAAAAAGAATCGAATTTTTATATGTTAAATTTTTTATCAAAAAAAATCTGAATGAAAATACTATATATTGTCTATACAATCTAATATTTTATTTTTATTTAAAAAAGTATATGAAATACTTGTATAAATTTATTGGACTTATTTTTTACTATACTAATAAAGATGTTTTTATTTACGCCATGATGTGTGAACTCAAATATTTCATCAAAATGGTATGCTAATTACTAGTAGCAGACTGAACGAATAGGTGAGAATGACTATGGAAAGAGAGAAATATTTTTTTCCCTAAGAAAACCAACATCATATCCATGTATCTAGATTTGCATCTAATAACTCATTTTCTTGTGTATTTATAGAGGCATTTTGATAGATCCAATTAGTCGAGGACTATTTGAGGCCTAAAATTTGGTTCAAGCTAAAGATTATTTGCAAGATTTGCCATCAACTAGATGTTTTGTTCCTTTGAAAGTTGGGGTTTGCAGTTCGTACATGTTATTCATGGAATTACACATACTACTGTTGAAATTTAGTGGCACTCAATAGACTTGTAACAAGGGCATAAATTTTTTGGATTATGACTGTGAACCCTTGTTTCATACCTGCACAAATACAACAAACAAACATGTTATTAGATCAAAATGCAAGATGAAAGAAGGATTCCCCATGAAATCCATTTAAAAAACTTAGATAGAAAGGAAAATGAAGAACAATGCAACAAACCAAGTTTAATCTATCTAAGCTAAACAAACACTTGATCCCATGGGGGAATTGGTGTTGATTGATGTGTTGAAATTGGCCCTTTCCCAACTCCTTAGTTGCCAATGTTGATGATGTGTGGATATTTAAATCTCCTTGATGAGATTTTAGCATAACCTAGCTATGGAATTATGAAAACTATGGATACTTGAAGAGGAATGGGAAAAATTGGCTCTCAATGTGAAGAGAGTAACTTTGAATGAGATTGTGGATGTTGAATGGGAGGAATAACCTTTCATTTATAGATTTCCAAATTGGAAGAATGGGGGATTTGGATGAATGTGGTACTTGGATGAATGTGGGATCATTCAACATCCAACGGCCAAGTGCCACTTGTTAAGATGTGAATGGTTGATGGTTGTGCATATTTTGGCCAAAGTGCCAATAAATGCAATTAGGTGGAATTTGAAATTGAGGAAATGACATGTGAGAGGGAAAAATGAATAAAATAAATGCCACTTGGCTCAATGCACAAGGACATGTAAGAGGAGTGAATGTTTTGTTGGAAGTACCCATCCACTTGGACTTTTTGAATTCAAACTTGAGGGAATATTCCCTTTTTATGCCATGTGAGGGAAAATAGAGATTTAATAAATGAATTAAATCCATTTTCATGTGCAAGTTGCATTCTCTAGAGGATTTTAGTGATAGGGATTAACTTAATCAAGATTTGATTAATTTAATGAGGGATTAGGTGATTTGAGCATTTTGAATTAGATTTTAGGATTGATTTAAATCAAAATGAGAGGAAAGATTAATTAAATAAATGTTTTTGATTTATTTAACTAAAAGGGGAAATGCTAGATTAAATTAAATAAGGTTTAATTTATTCAATTTAATAAGACTTTAGAGACTTTAATCAAACAAAATGATTTATTTAATTAAATTAAGATATAAGGTTAATTAAAGTAAATTGATTAATTTAATCAATAGAGGAGAACGACTTAATCAAATAATTAATGATTTATTTAATTAAGAGACAAAAGGTGATGATAATCTGAGAGTGTGATTCTGGAAGAAATGTTGTTAGTAGTCGAGATCAAGTGCATCGAATCGAATCTATATATTTTCCATGTCTACAATGACAAAATAAATCACAATAGAAAAATATAGATTTCTTTAAGTTTTATGATGATTATCTTGTGAAATATATTATATATATCTTTGTAGTCTTTAAAGGAAAACCAATAATTGTAAGAGTTGAAGTTGCATGAAGATTGTAATTATTTCTTTGACCAATAAGAATATTGATACTTTGTCCCATGGATGTTTCTTTGACATAATTTCAAGGTTTTACCATGTAAATCTATGTCTTGTTGTCTATTATTCTATTATCTTATTTTATATTTTTATGTTATTTCTTTGCAACTAATTTGCATGTTGAAATAATATTTTATTATGCAGGTTCATGTTTCCACAACAAGTGGTATTAGAGCAGTAATTTGTAACATGTATATTAGGATTTGGTGTTTGTTTTCTAGCATCAAATGGTGAAGGTCTCAAATGAAAGGTTAAAGGTGGAGAAGTTTAATGGGAAGAATAAATTTGAGATGTGGAATCTCAAGATGTGTGAATTTTCGGTGCAACAAGGATTGCACAAGGCATTAGTAGGCAAGTCAAAAAAACTACGAACATGACTAATGAGGGCTAGGATGATCTAGATACAAGAGCTCTTAGCACAATTTAGTTGTGTTTGGAAGATGATGTTATGTTCAATATTATTGGAGAGGAAATAGTAGTGGGCTTATGGAGCATAATGGAGAGTCTTTACATGATAAAATCCTTGAAAAATTGAATCTACTTGAAGAGGCAGATGTACAATTTATGAATGAAGGTACAAAAATTGTTGATCATTTAAATGTTTTCAATACTCTTATGTGCCAATTAACTAATATGGGTATAACAATCAAAGATAAAGACAAGGCAGTCATGTTATTATGTTCATTACTTGAACCCTAGAATTACTTAGTCACTTCCATTAGCTTTAGCACAACTGACACCCTTGCATTTGATTCTTTTGTGAGATATTTGTTGTCTGAAGAGTTGCAAGGGAAATATAATATAGAAACCTCCACACCAGAAGAAATGGTGGCTAGGGGTTGTGATTTGAATTCAATTGGAGAATTCAAATTTACAATATAGGTAAGATGGAACCTAAAATATTGTAGACAATTAGATAAACAATTGCATAACTCATAAAGGGAGTTGTTTGGATCCAAAAGTTCATTTAACTTATTCAAAATGGAGTTTTATACATCTATCTGGAATTCCAATAGTCTCCAGACTTCAATAAATTCAAAATGAATAGTTTTCAAATTCAAAATGAATAGTTTTCACAAAAAAACAAAACAAAAATAACTACGAGTTTTCAAAAAAACTAGGAAATTATTTACCCCAACTTGGTGGAGTCATAACTTTCTACTCGGTGCTCAAAATTCAAATCCATTTATACTGTTGGAAAGGTCTCCAAGAGTACTAACTCAATTCTTGAAAATCTAATGCCTTGGGCATTCAATTTTAAGGAACTAGTGCATGTTTCAACCCCAAATTATGCTTCAAAGGCCTCCAAAAAATGTGATTTACTAGAACCTAGAAAATACCAAAAAAATAAAATTTTGGATTTTTCAGTTTTTCTGAGTTCTGTCACCTCTAGATCATCCTAGGACTTCTCTGGATTAGGTTCATCCACAAAAAAAGGGGAAGATTCAAGAGGTACATCTAGATCTAAGTCAAAAGTCAAAAAGGGTAAGGGAAAATGTTCGTACTACAACAAATCAAGGCACCTCAAGAAATATTTTTGGAAGAGCAAAGAAGACCAAGATGACTCCAAAAAGAATACAAATTTGGTTGTGACAAGTTTGAATGTATGGTCAATAAAGTACTATTTATTTTTAATATCTTGTAATGTCATGAGAAATCCTTATTAGATTATGGTGCTTGTGTTGCATATGCTCTTATTTCTAAAGATCATTGTCATAATTTTTTGGACCCCAAATCCAAGAAGTATATATTTTTTGGTTATGGTGATGAAGTTAAAGGAAACAATTTTTAGGATCCTACTACCCACAAAATCATCATTAGTAGATATGTAGTATTTGATGATTATTTTCTCATAAAATTAGACATGGTAGAAGTTTATATCAAACAGGAACAAGTATTACAATATCAATAAATTCAGTTGGAAATTCATCCATCTACAAAAAATAGGGAGCAAGAAGAAGCTTATAAAGGAGGATGCAAAAAATATTTAGGAAAATGTGGAAATGTCACAAGGATCTCTAAGGAGATCTACACGGGTCAGAAATCCACCTAAAAGGTATGATTATTATGTTTCATCCATTGCTTTAATTTTTAATGATGGCGATCCTAGTTATTATCAAGAAGCAATTAATGGTACTAAAAGTGATAAATGGAAAATAACAATGAAAGAAGAAATGAATGTCTTGGACAAGAATGAAACATGGGACCTAGTAGGGCTCCAAAGGGCAGGAAAGTTGTTGGTTGCAAATGGGTCTACAAACTAAAGAAGGGTGTTGATGATAAAGTTGAAATGCACAAGGAAAGACTAGTAGCAAAAGGATATTCTCAAAAGGAAGGTATTAATTTCCATGAATTTATTTCACTAGTTAAGCTTGTTTCTATTTAGGTTGTATTAGCATAAGTTGTTTTAGTTGATCTTGGTTTAGAGAATTTAGATGTTAAAATAATATTTTTACATGGATCCATAAGGGTTTGTTTAGGATCACAATTTTTTTTTTTTGAAAACTCAAGAAGTCATTGTATGGCCTAAAATAATCACCCAATAAATGGTACAAGAATTTTGATTCCTTCATGATGAACCAAAATTTTACAAGTGAGTATGACCATTGTATTTATCTTAAAAAAATTAAAAATAGTTTATTCATTATCTTGGTGTTATATGCTGCCCATATGTTTGTAGCAAGAAAAATCATGATTGAGATTAGCAAGCTAAAGGATCAATTGGATAGGAAATTTGATATGAACGATATAGGAGAAAAAAAAAAAAAATTGGTCATGGAAATACACAGAGTCAAGGAACATGGTAAGATTTGGTTATCACAACAAATGCATGTAGAGAAGATCCTCATAAGATTCGATTGATGAAAGTAAAATTGGTTAATATCCCTTTAGATTCCCATTTTAATCTTCATTCAACTTTATGTCCTATTAATAAAGAAGAAAATGATTATATATCTTGTGTACCATATGCTAATGTAGTAGTAAGTTTAATGTATGTGATGTTATGTACAAGATCATATATTTCACATGTAGTTGGTATTGTCAATAGATACATGACAAATCCAAGTAGAGGGTATCTTAGAGGAAAAAGTGATTATTGTATCACTTATAATAGTTGTAGTGATTCAATTTTTGGTTATATTGATTCAAATTTTGTAGATGATTTGGAAAAAAGGAGATCTACTTCAGGTTATATCTTTACTCTTGCAGGAGGACCTATTATTGGATGCCAAAGCTTCAAGGAACAATTACTTTATCCATTATTGAGGTAGAGTATATAACTATCTCACATACATGTAAAGAGGTAATTTGGTTAAAGGGTCTATTGGGTCAATTTTTAAAAGTGCAAGACAAGGTGATTGTAGTTTATGATAATCAAAGTGTTATCCATTTGGCTAAAAATCTAGGTTATCATAGTATTGGTTGATATATTTTTCTTTTAAATGATTCACTTAAATTGACTCCATTCTTCCCAAGGGAAAGACTAAATCAATCACCAACAATCAGAGAGATCACCATTGCATTGGTGATCTTCCTCTAAATTCTAAGAGGTACAACTCCCTCGTATGATATGAATTTGGATTTTTTAACTTAAAATAAATGGGGGTATGCTTTTAACCAAAAATTAGGAAAGGTAGGCTAACACTAGCCCGTAACCATGGAACATATGTGATTGAAATAAACTTCTAAACTACTAATTGAGTTGAAAATAGATTTACAAGCTACTAATATCATGACTCAAAGATCATATTACTATCAGCTAGCTGACTCGACTCAAAGTAATATTGACATCGATTGAAGATATATGAATGAAACACCATGAATAACACATCCATAAAGAGAAGGAATATCCTAAAATTATCAAAGCTCACAAAATTATTCATAAATGCTAAGTACTTCATTCAAATTTACTGCTCACAAAAAATAAACACCTTAAGAAAATAATCAAAACTACAAAACTTGATCCTTATTCAGATTGATTCTCACTCATGCATCATAGTGCAAGGGGGATCAAAACTTGGACCACTCTAATATCTGATTCCACCATATTTAAAGAAATCAAATTGTAACAACCAACCATTTCTTGAAAACTGATTCTTGGGGAAGAATGTAACTACCACCTCAACAAATATGTGTTTTGCAGGAGGTTAGCTGAGCTCTATCTAATTAGGAAACATACACATTAATGGAAATTTTTAGGAATGATTATGATTGTGTCACATTCTCTGATTGATTAGGATAGGGGAATAAACCACCAACCTTGTAGACAAGCCCCGTGTCCTTCAACTCATGTAAATAGTCTGTATCTTCTTAGTCTTTCAATTAATGACATACCAACTAGGAGCATATTCATGTGGGTATTTTAAATATAGGAGATTTCCCAACACTAAGGCACATTTTTCTATATTTACGTTTCATCACTTGTTGAGTTCATTAAATTTGAAGCAACTTGAATGTCCTTGATTCATTATCTCCTTCTCAAGCAAACTCCACTCACTCCCATTTTTCTATAAATCAGCTATAATGCCTTCATTTTCTTCAATGATAATCACAAGTTCAAACATGTTGAGCACTGCCAATGATGTGGCTTCTAAGAATAAGAGTGACTTACTCATTGTTGAGGGAGTAGAATGTAGCATCATGAGGAGCTTGGTCATAGACTAGCTAAGGGAGGTCTTCCTCATCTATATAAATATTGAATAAGGGGTAATCAGGAAGATAATTGGTGAGCACTTTCTCTCCCAAGTGCATGTGCACAACTCAATACCACTAGAGCATTTTATTTATAACATTATCCACACCTCTAGGAAGTTTGAGTGGGGAATCTGATCTACTTAATGCCTAGTAAGGCTAATCTGTTTGCCTTGTGTCAAAGATGTTGTGGGGAGATTGTATGAGTATCCACACATTGGTTTTGTGGGTGATGTAATCTGAACTGCCATCGCCTTGAGGAATGAGCCAACCAGATAGGCAGTTACCTTACTTTGTGCTAGAATGGAGTAAAACATAATGGAGACTTTTTCCCATTATGTGGAATTCAAATAGAATCTCTTCTCCCCTACTCAAATAGAATTCCTTCAGGAGATGATAGAGGGCATCAAGATCCTTATGTTCACTCTTTGTGTTTGAAATTTGTGTGCTAAAAGCTCAAATTTTTGGCTTGTAATACAATATATACATATAAATATATATAATCTTTTTGGCTTTCGACCCAACTTTGTGTAATGTGGCGATTTTGTACTTTAAGTTTTATATTTTCATGTCGCATGTGATGCCATTATTTTTTTTCATATTTTTAAAGTGTCTCAACAACTATTTATTTAGATGTTATCTCTGCAAATATGTTTATTTTTTATATTGTTATTTCCTTCTATGAATATATTTTAAATAATAGCTCATAATTAGTTGAAACACATAAATTTCAGACTTTGGGTAGGGTTCCCAAAAAGCTCTCAGAGTCCTCTTTAGTTCTATAAATAAACTCATCACCCACTTTGTCAATTTTGTGCAAGACCAGCTTCAAAAGTACTTTCGGGGCTCTCCCTTTTGTTAAAGATTTTAGAAAGAACCCTTAGGAGAAACACTTAGCCTTTTAAAAAATCCAACACATAAATGAGTTAGGTTTCCCAAACCGTGTCAGGAACTGACAAAGGTTTTGAAACCTAACAAAAGTTCTGAAAAGAACTTGTTTCTGCTTAATCTTATTTCATTCCATCGATGTGTGTCCAAGTTATGAAAACCACTTTGAGACTCGTCAACTATTAAAAAATATTAACAAGGGCCAACATAAAGATAACTTAGGTGAAACCCATTAGACCATCAGATGAGGGGAAGGTTGTGAAACTCATTCGAGGCCCAAATGCAAAACTCGATGAAATTATACTTTACTAAAGGGGATAGACATATTTTTGAAAGGGCAACCAAAAATATAGTAACAACAGGCTCTGACCAGGGAAAATGACTTCAAAGGACAAAGACATGAACCTAGAGTTGCAGCAATAGACCAAATTCTTATCCATTGGGCACAAAGTCAGAACTAAGAAATGAAGGATCAACAAAAACTAAAAATAGGACAAGCCCAAAAAGGAAAGACACCAAAACAAAACACATAAACAAAAGGACTATGTATGAGGTAGGGGGATGCCTACCAACAATGAGGTTTTGAGATTACTCAAGAAAAACCATTGATGGGCATAGAAAAGTATGACCCGCACTGGATAAGGGATACGTGCATGATAAATAACCTTTTGTTATACATTCCCTCCAAAAATCCATTTTTGGTCATGTAGCTCCACCATCCCTCGCATGAGAGAATTATCAGTTGAGTCTCCACCCATTACTTTGAACAAAATAGCCTCTGAAATCTTCACTTCGCTAACAGGGGTAGGGGACTTATGTGGTCAATGTAGGTTTAGGCATGAAGAAATACACACCTGTGAGGCATACATCATGCTGTAATACTTGACCAAAGCACTCACGTTCACCATGATTCCTATGAGCTTTGCAAGCATCCACTCAACACTCTCACTTTCTTCTAATTCAACACACACTTCAAGATCTTTGCTACTATCACCTTTCACAACATCCAAAAGAATAGGGGTCGAGAGCTTCAATCTATCCATTTCAAATTCGTGTAAATCGAATAGAGGATTATCAATAATTTTGGAACTCTTACCCAAACTATCAAGCATATATAGAGAATTGAAACTACGTGACAACATTTTGTGGCTGTCATCCCCATTATTTTCAAATTTCTCACAGTCTTTGATCACCATCGCGAGTCAACCAATTGAATCCTCAATGTCAAAGGTGAATGCTTCAAATTTTGGGGTTGTGGAGATAACTTGTGTTGTAGAACCAGGTGGTCATTCAACCCCTTCGTTTGCCAGGATGGAGAGTATGGAAAGAGACTTTGGTGGAATAGGAGGGGAATCATCATCTTCATTGTTAGAGCTAATGAAGCCCCCTTATTCTTCACCATAATGCCCTATGTATAATCCATCAACACTAGGTCCATTTGAATAGCCTTTTTGGCATAAGACTAGACTTGGGCTTGCATTTTTATGGGGTGAGAATCACCTTTCACTCGATGCTCTAGGATCAACTCCTAAAATAATTCTTCCATATGAAAACATCTTCATCTGGCTTCGGTTGAAGTATCCCAACAACAATAAACCATCCTCTATCTTGATGGATTCTAGTTTAGCAACTTTAAATTCATATATCCTTTTCTTCTTTAAGAGAAATTGCACCTTAGGGTGTAGGGCCACCATGAAGATAGTCAATAGATTGGACTATGTAGGCATGTCAAGACAAGACATCCATTTCAAGATTCAAGAGAATCTATTGATGAAGTACCTCATATTCTCATCCTCTCCTTTTTGAATTCGAAAGAGACGACCTAGAAATGTTCCACTATCAATGTTGTTTCAATCTCGCAATAAAAAAATTATCCATTATGTGCCAACCAGTGATACATTTATCTTCCAAACAATAGAACTAGTCTGCCTCTTTGTCAACTAGAGATTCCATGAAGAGTCGTACAACCACATTTTCCTTGATAACACCCAGAGTGCCACACACAATGGTGAAGGCTTGGATGTGAATCTTTGGGTTCTAGATGCCCTCCATAGTGAACTTTGGAAAGGCTCCCTAGATCCTAAATGCTAAGGTGAGTACTTGGATAGAGCCAAGGGACCAAAATAAGTTCTCCATAGTCATGGAATGACTGACACCATCTCGTATGCTCAAGGTTGTTTATAAAAGTAGAGGAAGTCTTCAATCATAAAGTCTCCAACCTCCATATGCGAGGAGGTAATCTTTTAGAAAAATCTATTTTATACATCGACTTCTCGATGTATGTTGTTTGGAAAGAGATTCTAATTTTGATTTGGAGCATGTTGGGGATGAGGATACCACATGATTTCTATATTTGGACACCTTTTGACTACCCCTCTAGTTGGCCACCATGGTCATTCTTCTTCCTCTTCAAGAAGAAAGTTTGTTCACATGTACTCCACATCACTCCTTCGGTATCTCCAAGTGAGTGTGTTTAGCTTAGGGATAATGTCCTCCTACTCATAATTAACCCAATCTAAGTCGAGTTGTAATATAGGAAAAAAAAATTCATGGGGTAAAACCATTGTTATACATATTAAGACAAATTTTAAGCTTCTAAGTTTGATTTCCCCATTGAAGTCACCATAAATCTGTTGGTTGAAAAATTTATCTTTTAAACGATTAACTTAAATTGAATCCATTCTACCCAAGGGAAAGACTAAATCGATCACCAATAGTCGAAGAGATCACCATTGCATTGGTGATATTCCTTTGAATTTTAAGAGGTACATCTCTCTCGTATGATATGAATTTAGATTTTTTAACTTGAAAGAAAATGGGGGTATGATTTTAACTAGAAAGCAAGAAATTTAGACTAACACTAGCCCATACCATGGAACACATGTGATTGAAATCAACTTCCAAACTACTAATTGAGCTGAAAATATATTTGTCAGCTACTAATATCATGACTCAAAAATCAGATTACTAATAGCTAGCTAAATCAATTCAAAGTAATATTGGCATCCACTGAAGATATATGAGTGAAACACCACAAATACCACATCCACAAAGAGAAGGAATATCCTAACAATTATCAAATCTCACAAAATTATTCATAAATGCTAAGTACTTCATTCAAATTTACTACCCACAAATGATAAACATCTTCAAAAAAATCAAAACTGTAAAACTTGATCCTTATTCAGATCAATTCTCACTCATGCATCATAGTGCAAGGGCCCATCAAAATTCAGACCCCTCTAATATCCAATTGTAGCATATTTGAAAAAAATCAAATCGTAACAGTTAGCCATTTATTGAAAACTAATTCTTGGGGAAGAATGTAACTGCCACCTCAATAAATAAGCATTTCATGGGGGCTTAGATGAGCTCTGTCTAATTATGACACGTACGCATTAATGGCCATTTTTAGGAATGGATATGATTGTGTCACATTCTTTGATTGATTAGGATAGGGGAATAAATCACCAACCTTCTAGACAAGCCCCATGTCCTTCAACTCATGCAAATAGTTTGTATCTTCTTAGTCTTCCAATTAATGACATGCCAAATATGAGCATATTCATGTGGGTAGTTTGAATATAGGATATTTATTAATGCCAAGACACAGTTTTCTAGATTTACATCACATCAGTTGCTGAGTTCATTAAACTTGAAAAAACTTGAATTTCCTTGATTCGTTAAACTACTTCTCAAGCAAAATCCATGTACTTACTCCCATTTTTCTATAAATCAGTTGTAGTGCCTTCATTTTCTCCAATGATAATCACAAGTTTAGACATGTCGTGCATTGCTAGCAATGCAAATTCTGAGAATAAGAGTGACTTCCTCACTGTTGAGGGAGTAGAATGTAGCATCGTGAGGAGGCTAGTCATGAACTAGCTAAGGGAGGTCTTCCTCATCTGTAGAAATTTTGAAGAGTGGGTAATCGAGAAGATAATTAGCAAGCACTTCCTCTCCCAAGTGCATGTGCACAACTCATAACTACAGGAGTGTTTTATTTATAACATTATCCACACCTCTAGGAAGTTTGAGTGGGGAATCTAAGCTACTAAACACCCAGTAAGGCTATTCTATCTTCCCTATGTCGAAGATATTGTGGGGATATTGTCTGAGTATCCATTCACTGGTCTGGTAGGTGATGCAATTTGCATTGCCACCACCTTGAGGAATGATCCAGCCAGATAGGTGGTTTCCTTACTCTATGTTGGACTAGAGCATAACATAATGGAGACTTTTGCCCATTATGTGGAATTCAACGAGAACCTCTTCTCTCCTGCTTGGATATAATTCCTCCAAGAGGTGATAGAGGACATCAGGACCCTTATGTTCACACTCTATGTTTGAAACCCATGTGCTAAAAACTCAATTTTTTGGCTTGTAATACAATATATACATATAAATATATATAATATTTTTGGTTTTTGACTCAGCTTTGTGTAATGTGGCAATTTTTTACTTTTAATTCTATATTTCTATGTCACATGAGATGCCCTTCTTCATTTTTTATATTTTTAATGTGCCTCAATGGTTATGCATTCAAATGTTATCTTTGTAAATATGTTTATTTCTCATATCTTTATTTCCTTATGTGAATAGACTTTAAATAATAACTCATAATCAATTGAAATGCATAAATTTCAAACTTTGGGTAGGGTTCCCAAAATTCTCTCAAAGTCTTCTTTAGTTCTGTAAATAAACTCATCACTCGCTTTGTCGATTCCATGCAAGACTAGCTTTAGAAGTACTTTTGGGGCCCTCCTTTTCATTAAGGATTTCAGAAAGAACCCTTAGGAGAAACACTTAGCCTTGAAGAAAATTCGTTGAGGAAATGAGTTAGGTGTCCCAAACCCTATTGGGAACAGACAAAGTTTTGGAAACCTAACAAAATTTTCAAAAAGAACTTGTTTCCACTTAATCTTCTTTCATTTTGTCAGTGTATGTCCAAGTTATGAAAACCATCGCGGGACCCGGCAACTATTAGAAAAATTTAACAAGGGCTGATGTAAAGATGAATTAGGTGAAACCCATTAGATCATCAGGTGAGGGGAAGGTTGTGAAACTCATTATGGGCTTGAGACAACTTCAAAAGCTAAGGCTCAAATGCGACAACTCGATGCAATTCTACTTTGCTAAAGTGGGTAGATGTGTTTTTGAAAGGGGGAAACCAAAAATGTGGTAACATATAGTAGGACCAATCATATTTAAATTAAATACCATTTTCTTAGACATGTTATTGATGGATATGGATTATCTCTTGAGTAAGTTCATGCACCAAAAAATTGTGTAGACATGTTTACAAAACTAATATTTTAGAGAAGTTGAGGTGGAGTTTGGCTTCTATTGGCTTGAAGAAAAGTTGATGAATTGGCATGGGAAAGTATCAAGTAAATTATTTTCAAGGTGGAGACTATTGGATTATGATAACAATAAAGAAAAATATGATCTTATCTTATTGTTTGATTGTGACAACAATGTAAAGGAAAAATATTATCTTATAAAAATCTATTTTTTCCTTACGAGATAATTCATAATTTTCTTAAGAGAAAAGTCTAGATCTTTCTAGGTTTGATGGTGGCTATCTTGTGGAAGATATATATATGTATATGTGTATGCGTAGTGTATGTTTATGTTTATGTGTGTGTGTGTGTGTGTGTGTGTGTGTGTGTGTGTGTGTGTGTGTGTGTGTGTGTATGTGTATGTGTATGTGTATGTGTGTGTATATATACATAATTATATATGTACATGTATACATATATACATATTAATATATGTACATGTATACATATTTATATATGTACATGTATACATATTAATATATGTACATGTATACATATTTATATATGTACATGTATACATATATACAAAGTAAGACTAGCTCACCATGTGGAAGGTTTCAAGATAAGGAATCTTACGCTGCATAACATAACCTTGAGTGCCAAACTGGTGTGGGAATTGTACTCTTGCCTAGGAACCTATGGTGTTTTATATTGTAGAATAAATACTTGGACACATTTGATCTGAGAAAAATATTAACCATCGCAAATCCTTTGTCTAGGTCTCATGTGTGGCGCTTTATGTTAGATTGTAGGAGGTTGATAACATATCATATAATATGGAAAATTAATAATGGCCTTTTTGTAGATTTTTGGATGGATTCATGGAATGGTAACCAAGCTCTAATGAAGGATAAAACATTAACGAATTGCATTCCCATCTTGTACAACACGATTGGAGATAAGGTGGTGGACTACTTTGAGGCCACGGAGATGGGTGAAAGCAAGCGGAGGTTCTTTGAATCTTTCTTGATTGATGTGAAAATAAAAGAAAGGCTTAAGGAACTAGACCAATAGAATAAAATATGCTTGAACCAAGGGGAAAACCATATAGTTTGGCGTGCTTCCAATTCTGGATAGTATTTGATTAGGCTCAAATATATGCTCCAAATTCATCATGGTAAAGGTGATTGGCTCAAAAATTTGTGATGGGAGCATGAGGTGTTTTTGAAGGCAGTCACCTTCGCCTGAACCACTCTTAACAAAAAATTCCTTATGAGAGATTGCCTTGCTTTGATCAAGATATTTGATTCAACAAGATGCATCTTATGTAGGTCATGTTTGAATCGGCTAATCATCTTTTGCTCAACTACCCATTCACTTCTGCATGTTGGAACTGCCTCCAGGATACAGTTGGGTGATTTGGCCTGAGACCCAATGACTTAACTACCATGTTTAATTATTGGCCCATGTCCAAGCATGCATTATTATGGAGTATCATTTAGTAATTAGTCCTTCAATGGTGATCTAGCATGTATGGAAGGAAAGAAATAACATAAATTTTTAGGAGCATGTGATCACAAGAGATATGGTCACAACCAACATAGAAAGGGGGATAATAGAGTGTATGATCACTACTGAAAGGAAGAGAAAAAAACCACCGTCACAAGATAGGACGAGGCTTTAATGAAAAGGCTCTTGGATCTAAGGGTCCTGCTTGGCTACTCATCAAGCTCACTCAAGAAAGATCATCATCAAAATTCCAAGTGGCAATATACTCCCAATGGATGCCTTAAGCTCAAATTTGATGACACCTTGGAAGGAAACCCAGATGCCTCTAGGGTAGGTTGCATCATTAGGGAAGACCAAGGAAATTTGGTTTGGGTAATCTCTAAACACCTCTTGGTTGACATTGATAATATTTCTGAATTTGAGGCCTTGTTGATGGGTCTTCGTCCTTGTCACTAAATAAGCATGCACGACATTGATATCGAGGGTGAATCAATGGTTTGCATCAATGTTGTGAAGAGGAACAACATTCCAAACTAGAATCTCCACCCCTTAATTCTAGTTATATGGTACCTCCTATCCTACATATAAGACTATTCAATCACACATGTTTTTAGAGTGGCTAACTCTATCGTAGATATGTTGGCCAATCATGGCGTAACCCAATTGGACACTATTATTTTTGGCATAAATGGGGATTTGTGGTCAGATTTAGAAAATATTATCACTTTGGATAGAGCATAGCATGTACCTCATCTTTGCAAAATGACACATACCACTCTAGGCTTCCTTCTTCAACATTTGTGGCTAGGATATCTAGTCAATAGAGATATTCAAATCTTGATCAATATCGTTTGGTAGATTTGAAAAATCACATCTATAATTCATGTGCATGAAAGCTAGTGCTTAAATTTGGGGGACCTCTACATGAAACACAAAAATAGAGGTCCAGTATCACTGCTCAGAGGAAAATGTGAAGGTGTAGGTTCGAAGGTTCTTTATGAAGTGTAAGGAGAACAAACTAATGGAAATTTTCATGATCATGGGAGAGGATTGCTAGTCTAGTGGCCATATACATGATGCAATGGTTTACAAACATTTCCTAACAAATATCATTCAAGGATAAGTGTTCCATGAAATTGTTGAAGTCTTAGTGGTTGGCATGTTGGAAGATGAAGACATCCCCAAATCAATGTCTACAATAGAAGGGATTAAGATGACACCCTTGAGCGGTTGGGTGGCTGGGTTGTTCAATGCAAATGTTGCAAAGAGTAAAAATAAGGTTACTACCCAATCAATCGTGTTGTACATAGAAGGAATCTTGTGATGCAACATGGAAACATTCTTCTTCTTCCTATGTCAGTATGGGGATTTGTTAGGCCCGATCTTGTCTGTTAGGGCAACCAAACTGGTTGAAGCCATATGTGATCTCAAGAAAGCCTAAATATAATCTCATGCATAACATGCAATGGATGTAATATTTGTTCTATCAATGCAATGGGAGCTACCCCCACTGGTAGCACTTATTTACCAAAAATATATATACATATATATGTGTATATGTATATATATATATGTGTGTATATGTGTATATGTACACATATACATATATATACACGTGTATATATGTATGTATGTATCTATATATATAAGTATATGTATGTATGCATATATATGTATATATGCTTGTATGTATGTATGTATGTATGTATGTATAGATGTATGTATGTATGTATGCATATGTATGTGAAACGAAGAAAAAATGGGGAAAGAAGGGGTGAAATAGGAAGACCTATAAATGAGGTACCTATGTCAGAAATCCCAAAGGGGGTGTCAACCTAATAACCAATCCACTTTTTCCATGTTCATTAGGAAGAGGGAGAGTGTCAAAAATGGTTAGAATTGACTTGCAACCTCCAAGGTGAGTCAACCCTAGATTCAGACACTATGCTACCCTAAATTTCTTTATGACAAAAAATAATAAAATATGACTGAACAATAGTTTTGGGAGAATAATAAAAGTGCATTAACAATAAAATTTATGAAATTTATCACTTAAACACAAAGTATTATGATAATACTATCAGAAACAACCATTAAATAACAAATATGAGAAGGTTAAATTGTTGTACACCTATCACCAAAAGTGTTGCAAATTGTCTTGCTTAGGACTCATTCGCCCATGGGCGAATGGGTCTTTGTACAAGGCTCTAAATTTTTTTTTTGCAGTCCTCTAATGTCAGATCTAATCTTTTGATTCCACCAGGTTTGACTATCAGAAAGCTAAAAATAAATCTATAGGTGAGTTTTTGTATCTTGACAACTTTGATGACAACTTTGTAAAATTACACTTTTGATCCAATTCCAAACCTTCTTCACCTAAAAATATTCAAAGACAAAAAGAGGAGAAAAATGTTTGTTTTTTTTGTATAAGGGTTTTCCTTGGTTAAACCCTAGTTTGGTAATTAAACCTTTATAATGAAATAATGATAAAAATGGAAGAATGATTAATGAAAACTAGCTTGTTGCAACTCACCAAACCCTTTAATGGCTGACCTTAGAGGACTGCAATCTAACACATCACTCCAAGGATTAGATCTTGCAAGAAATGGCTTGATTGGATGCTTGATTTATAACTTGATTTGACACTTGATTTGATGCTTGAAAACTTGAAACCTACATCACAATGTTAGCTCAAAAACATGTATGAACACACATAAATCTTGGCATCGTGATAGGATCTTGAATGCTGCAATAATTGATTAATAAATATGTTCTTTAATGCTCCTGATAATAATATTTTCTCTTGTAATTGATCTCTTGAAATCTTAGATTTCTTAGGATTTGAATTTGATAAAATAACCTTGTATTTATAGGTATTTTCTTAATTACCTGACAATTAAATATCACAAGCCGACCTTTGCAATTTGAATTTGAATTATTAAAATGCCACCAAAAACATATTAAAAAATAGATCTTGAGAATTAAAGAGGACCCATTTTCCCTTGGGCAAATGGATCCTAGGCCCTAAACCTAGGACACACATTTTCCAAGATGTGTGATTAAGTGTAGGCATTAATTAAATGTGGGTTTCCCTTTGGAAAATAAAATTAATTAGGCTTGTAAATGAATAATTAGGCCAATTAAAGGCTTAATTAAGTCTAATTAATTAAGGGGATGCAAACATAGTGTGAAAATTTAAAGGAGTACGTTTTTTGACACTACATTTAGCCCCCACTTTAGTGAGAGTATGAACTTGCGCTCAGAATCACACTAAATTAGACAAATAAGTCAAGAGAGGTCCAAGTGCACAAATGGTGTTGAGATAGGATGACAAAGATAAAGGAGGTGGCCAAGCCCCCAAGATCAAGATCATATGGAAAACCAACATAATAAAAAAGAGACACATGCTTGTAGCAACAACATGAGATACACAATCATGCCATGCCAAAATTATTGTGAAAAGAAAGAAAGAAAAAGATGGACTAGCAAGGGTTGCACTAATGTCCATAAAAAAAATGTTCACAAGTGAAAACTTGTTGTCCACTATGCAAACAAAATATACTCATGAGGGCTAGTGAAATGCGGTGTCCACTAGGTGAGCCCCAAGAAAGTGAGAAACACACACTAGGTCGGTATGTAGCCACAAAAAGGGTGGTGGGAAATTCATTCCAGTTCTACAAGCTCCTATACGTCAACCATACCAAAATTTCTACCTCCTAATAAATTTAAAAAGGTGCCACAGAAAAAAGGTTCCATAAGGCTAGCAAGCTGCATTATGCTAGACACTCATAAAAAAAAAAGGCTCCACTGGCAAGCAAGTTGTGCTATGCTTGTTGGCCATGACAGTGTTTCAAATGCAATAGGATAGGATAGTCAAAAGGGTTTTTATTAGTTCATGAAAGGTCTCACTTTAGGGAACATCACACTCAATTTCACTAAGGACTAGTCGAGGAATAAAGGATTCACACCTTAGGGAATACAAGCCATAGAATTACCACTAAGAGGAATGTCACATGCCAAGAAAGGTCACACTCTTGAAGGACATCAATCCCAATGTCACCAAGAAGAAGACACATCACATGAATTAAGAAGACCACGCTTTGAATCAAACAACGAGCAAGGATACATATACCCCCACTTTAAAGAAATTTCTAAACACCATGCTATGAGAAATTAATTTAAAGTAGAAAAATATGCCAATACATGAGAGCTTTACTTAGAAAGCCCTATGCCAGACATATGTTCCCAAAATAGAGGTACGTCATGAAAGGAGATTGCCCCCCATATGCAATCTTAAGATAACACATAAGAGATCCATGGATTTGGGGTCAGTCTATATCTTTGATACACTGATATAATCAAGCTTGGAATTGTCATCATTCCCCAAATAACTCATGGAACAATGAGCACAAATGAAGAATGCCACATAGAGAGTGAAAACAAAGAAAATATTTTTGGGTCAACATGGAAGAGACCTATATGTCTCAACACCTTGCATCATCCCCCAAAGGAAAACACAAGACAAATAACTCAGTGAATGTCTTTGCTACCGTGATATAATTGAGCTTGGAATCATCATCATTCCCCAGATAACTCATGGAACAACGAGCACAAAGGAGGAATGCCACATAGAGAGTGAAAACAAATAAAATATTTTTGGTTCAACATGGAAGAGACCTAAATGTATCAACACCTTGCATCATCCCCAAATGGCTATGACAGATAGAAGAATGGAGATACAAATAGAAGAATGTCATGAAAAATTCACTTTCGTTGTATCCTTGCACCAAGAGAGTGACAAGGGTCATCCAAAGTAAGCTCACAAACATATAAAGACACACCAAGTAACATGATATGGGGGATCAAATTATGCACATGCAATCACAAAGAACATGAAAAGAAAAGAAATAAAAAGATTAGTATGGCACATGCGATTCAACCTTTAGCAGGTCATCCTCATCCCAATTTTGTTCATCATAGGTGGAAGACGAACAACTAGCCAAAGAGACAATGACAAGTGTTGTAATTAGAGCATCACTGGGTTCAACATGTGGTGAGTCAATATTGTTATGAGGATCATAATGGTGTTATCATCTAAGCTCATGGAAGAGGAAAACAATAAATTTAGCTCATTATGCACATCGTCATCAATTTAAGCAATCTCATCATCATCATCCAAGTTAATCATAACTAGAGGCCTAATGATGATGTCCATTGAAGTTTCATGGTTTTGTTTACTTGAGTTGGTGTTTGATCTTGATTTTCTATTTTGTTATTTTATTCTAATTCATGAGAAATAACATCAAATCTATGCCTATTCTCTTTAGCATTTATGTTTCTTCTTATATGATTTTCAAGTTGTGATTGTGTAGGAGCAGGTTTATCAACCACCGAGTTCTTTTCTTCCCATAAGGGAGGAACGAAAGGAACCATGGAAGTTTTTACAACCACTGTCTCTTTAGCTTTATAAACTTGTTAAATATTAGGAGGCACAACAAGAATTGTACAATTATCTCTAGGTCTCTTATAGGAAATAGGCGGAGGAATCATGGGTGATTTTTCTTGGTTACTTGGAAGGGATTTTGGTTTAATCATGGCTTCATCAATAGTAGGAGGCATGTTTCTAACATATAATTCTACTATGTGTTTTGCCTTAAAATTTTGGTAAGATTTAAAAAATAAGTCCTCATGAGGTTTAATAGGTTTCATAGGTTCGGGCCAAAAGAAATAGAATGAGAAATTCCCATGGGAAGAAACAAGATTAAAGCCACTATGATGCATAGTAAATATGTCATTGACAAATGGAAATTTTAAACATTTATGTACTACCAACAAGATGACATCCACGGAGTGTAGCCATGGATAACCAAGCTTCACATGGAATTGTTCCAACGAGGAGATGATGAAGAATGAGACATTCAATTGTTTCATTTCATCTTTTAAAGGAAGAGTGATCGAACCTATCATAGGGAAAGAAAAACCATTATGTGTTTTGATCCATGCTTTTGGTTGTTTGTAAGAATCTTGATAAAGTTCATGCAAAAATAAGAATTCCTTGGTGATCACATTCTCTATACACATGAGATCAATTAATATCCCATTAGTAGGATTTTTATTGATTCTTATGATGATGTGAAGATGACCATCAGATGCATGTTTGATTATGTCATTTTGTGAGAAAGCAATGTTCATAGACAAGCTAGTTTAGCCCTTATGAGATTGAACGTCAATGAAGTTGACTAGATATTGTATTCATTATTACCATCATTCATGCTATCATCAGTCATTTCAACATTGATCACATCATTCTTAGTGTCATTGTATTTTACAAAAAAGATGTTATGATTTGGCATGGGAAATTAGTAAAAAATTGCAAATTTTGGTTGGGTGGGGCAACCGACTTATTTCCTTGATCATTAACATGGTACCAATTTGGATGTGATTAGAATCAATAAGGTCTTGCATAATATGTTTAAGATGGTTACAATGTTTCGTATCATGTCCATTTTGTTGGTGATAATGGAAAAATGTATTTGCATTATAATTCAAAGGTAAGGGCTTTATAGGATCAGGGTTTCTAACATGAGCTAAGGTAATTAGGTTCTTACCCAAAAGTTGCAACATGATGGAATGGAGGGTATTGGGTAATAGGGTAAATTGTCTATTGCACTCTCTAAATTGGTATGGATTTGTTTTTTTTATGGCATCCACTTGAGACTCAACTTGTTGACTTGTTTGGGGTGGTTTGATTTGTAAAAATAACTTTTTTTTTTTCTTGAATGGTTGGAAATTTTTATGCGCACAGACTTAGATTTCTCAGGGTGGTTAGAGGGAGTTTTCATTTCATGATGACTAACCAAATTTTGATAGTCACAAAGATTCATGCACAAATGTGTAAAGGATGGAAATTTAATCATCCTAAGCTTGTCTTGAATATTTTTTTATAAATTTTTAGTGAACATTATTTGAAGATCGACATCAAGAATCTTAATGTTGATTTGTGAGTAAAGCAATTGGTATCATGTTGTAAAATTAGTGATCTTTTCATCATATTTTTATTTACATTTCATTAAATCAACTAAGGTCATGTTGGGACCAATGTGCTCTTGGAAATGGTTAAGAAAGGCATCAACAAGCTCATTGAATGAACTAATTGAGTTATTTGGTAAAGACAAAAACCATTCCAAGGTTGTATGTTTCAAAGACCTAGAAAAATCTTAGCCAAGATCTTATCTTCAAAGATGAAGTCACTACATAATGTTGCTTTTGTCAAGACATGGTTATTAGGATCTCCTTTACCACCATATTCCTCAAATCTAGGAATCTATATACCTTGTGGAATTTTTTCTCTCAATATCTCCAAGGATAATGGGTTTCTTTTGACATATTGTGAAGGTTGGCCATTTTGATTTTGGTTCAATGTGGAAATTTTTCGTTGGAGGGATGAATTTTTTTGCAAGAGCTGGTTAAGGACAAAATTATTGGTTGTGTTGTGAGATGGAGGTGAATAAGGTGGAGGTGTGTATGTGTTTGGAGGACAAGTGAATTATAAGTTTATGAGGGGTGATGGGTTAGGAGACATGAGATTTAAATTCACAAATCCAAAAGGATCCCAGTGGAAATACCTAAGGTTGTGTTAACATTACTAGTGGGTTGCCTTGTTGTGGTAACAATTGCATGAGTGTATGTAGGAATAGAGGCCATAGTTGTAGAAGGAGGAATTAGATTTCCACCCTGACTTTGAGTGTACTCCAAAGTTTGATCACAACTATCCATTGTAGCAACATGATTATCAATTATATGAGCTAGGCTACGCACAAGTTCTATTCTTTGTTCATTATCAAACATTTTCCTCATGTTATCTATGGTAGGAACCGTAGTACTAACAATATATTAAACACTCACAAATTTTTACAGTTTAAGGCTTCATCCATTTATTTTAGCTTCTCTTGAGGGACATTATCAACCATTGTGTCAACATTAGGTTGTGGGTAAGGTGGGTGTGGGAAATACGATACGAAAGCTATGATATATTATGGATTGACTATTGTCAACACTATGAGTGAAAGAGCTAGAAAACTCAAGATCCACGATGGGTGTACCAGTGTGGGATAACATGAGTCTTGAACTACGTCTCACTTAAGTATTGGCTATAGGACACCAGGTTGTGAAGCTTGTACAAGTTTCACCAAACCCAAATGCACCCAAAATGGAGAAAAGGCACTATGTAAATACAATAAACACCCAAAAGTATGAATCACAATGCAAGTATGTAATTTTTTTTGTAATTTTTAGATTTGAAACAAGATAATTTACTAATTATGCTATGCAAAAACCTAAAAAATGAAGTCTTTTCAATGCCAATTTTGATTTCAAACAATGCACTTAATTTAACAAATTGAACTTAATGCAAGAAAGCACAATTTTTTTTTGTTTTCTAAAACTAAAACCCAAATCTAATAACATAATGAAATGAAGAAAACAAAGACAAAATGATGCCTATAAATTTGAAAAAGCACATGTACAAGGACAAGTTCACCCAAGAGAGAATGGGTCTTTGTACAGGGGTTGGAAAATTCAAGTTTGTGTTTGTGGTTTGATGTTTGAACTTTTTGTTTCATGTTGCAGACTGTGAATTTTGTGATAGATTTTTCTAGTTTTAGGTGTCTTAATGCAAGTGCAATTAGTAAAAAATAGTGAACAAAGTGAAAAATTTTGGAATGCAATTTTGAATTCAAATTTGAATCTAAATGACTGAAATACACTCTTGATGTAACTACAATGCAAGATGTATGCAAAATGAATGTAAATTTTCTATTTTTTTATGAATTTGAATGATGCAAACATGCAAAACTAAACCCTAAATACAATGCAAAGCACACTAATGAAAAACACACTGATGCAAATCTATATCTAGGGTTTTGAATGCCTCCAAATTAGAATTTATGATGCACAAAGCTAGGTTCACCAAAATGAAATGAATAAAAAAGGGGGGAAGAAGAGGTGAAATAGGAAGACCTAGAAATGAGGGACATATGCCAAAAATCACAAAGGGGGTGTCAACCTAATTACCAATACAAATTTTCCATGTTCATTAGGAAGAGGGAGAGTGTCACAAATGGTTATAATTGACTTGCAACCTCCAAGGTGAGTCAACCCTAGATTTGGACACTATGCTTCCCTAAACTTCCTTATGACAAAAAATGGTAAAATATGATTGAACAACAGTTTTGGTAGACGAATAAAAGTGCATTAACAATCTAATTTATGAGATATATCACTTGAAACATGAAGTATTATGATAATAATCTCATAAACAACCATTAACCAACACATTTGAGAAGGTTAAATTATTGTGTACCTGTTACCAAAAGTGTTGCAAAGTGTCCTACTTAGGACTCATTCGCCCATGGGCGAATGGGTCTTTGTATAGGGCTCTAAAAGTTATTTATGTAATCCTCTAATGTTGGATCTAAGCTTCTAATTCCCCTACTTCCGACTGTTAAAAATTCAAAAATAAAACTTGTGGTGAGTTTTTGTATCTTGACAACCTTGATGACAACTTTGACAACTTTGTAAAATTGTACTTTTTATCCAATTCCAATCCTTCTTCACCTACAAATCTGCAAACACACAAAGAGGAGAATTTTTTTATTTTTGGTGTATAAGGGTTTGTCTTTGTTAAACCCTTGTTTGGTAATTAAACCTTGATGATGAAATAATGATAAAAATGGAAGAATGATGAATGAAAACTAGCTTTTTGCAACTCACCAAACCCTTTAATGGATGACCTTAGAGGACTAAAATGTAACACATCACTCCAAGGATTAGATCTTGCATGAAATGGCTTGATTGGATGCTTGATTTGATACTTGATTTGATGCTTGAAAACTTGAAACCTACATCACAATGTTAGCTCAAAATCATGCATGGATACACATAAATATTGACATCATGATAGGATCTTGAATGCTGCAATAATTGACTGATAAATCTTCTCTTCAATGCTCTTGACGATAATCTTTTCTCTTGTAATTGATCTCTTGAAATATTAGGTTGCTTAGGATTTGAATTTGATAAAATAACCTTGTATTTATAGGCATTTCCTTAATTACCCAACAATTAAATATCACAAGCCGACCTTTGCAATTTAAGTTTGAATAATTAAAAGTATCGCAAAAACATATTAAAAAATGGATCCCAAGACTTAAGGAGGACCTATTTTCCCTTGGGTGAATGGGTCCTAGGCCCTAAACCTAGGACACACATTTTCCAAGATGTGTAATTAAGTGTAGGAATTAATTAAATGTGGGTTTCCTTTTCAAAAAACAAAATTAATTAGGCTTGTAAATACATAATTGGGCCAATTAAAGGTTTAATTAAGTCTTTTTAATTAAGTGGATACAAACATAGTTTTAAAATGTAAAGGAGTACATTTTTTGACACTACAGTATGTATGTATATATGTGTGTGTATGTGTATATGCATATATATGTATATATGTAGACACCTGAAATGTGACCTTAACCTAATCACACTTGAATTTACCTATCCTAATATTTAATTAAATAAATATTTATTATTTATTTAATTAAATAAATATTTATTATTTATTTAATTAATTTAACATTTCCCTTATCACTAACCTTTAATTAAATAAATTTTGTATTTATTTAATTAGTTCTAGCCTTATCCCAAAGCCTCTAACTAAAATAATTAATTAATTAATTTAGGCTAATTATTCCCCATCACCTTTTCCTCTAATATTTAATTCCACTTTATTCCTCAATCCTTATTCATTTAATATTATCCATTTATTCCATTCACATGGATCATAATCTAAACTTGTCATGATGTCACAAGTGTCTCCTTCACATGTTTAACTAACTCCTTATTTAGATTCATTGAATCTCGACACTTGTCAAAAGTCAAACTAATTTTCCATCTCATCCCTTCATTTAATATCACACCTTTTAAACCTATCCATCCACATAAGGTTTTTGCCCTAATCCTAATCCTAAACCTATCCCTTATCCCTCATGTGACACTTGTCACATGACTACAACTTTGATGTAAGATCTAGTCCTCATTCAATTCTAGCCATCCATCACTTAATGCATCTGGACCCTTGATTTCCCTCACATAATTTCTATAAATGAGAGTCCTCCCATCCCATTTTTATATCCACTTTATGCTAATGTTATGCTGCCCAAATTTATATTGAATCATTTTGATCATACCATCATGTTATTGGTTTGATAAACAACCACATTCCATTTTTTAAGAGCATATCAATAGACTTTGGGTGCACCCTATTTAGTTCAATCATGGAGTTTGAGGTGATTTGGGGTAAAAATTCATGTATTTATGCATTCATCATGTTTATTTACTTCAATCATTCTTCTTACCCCTATTTTGGAACACCCAATGGAACTCACTTCCCTATTTTGACCTCTTTTTGTGAGTTTTTGGTGAGTTTTGAGTTGTAGGTTTCAATTTCATGCTCGATTCTATGATTTAGCACTTTCATTCAACAAACTTGCACTTCCATCATGAATTTTGATGCCTCTATTATGAGAAATCATGCTTGACACTTGGTTTTGTGATTTGACACTTCCATTTGACAAACTCGTGCTTTTGTTGTGAATTTTAGTGTCTCTATTTCGATAAATAATGCTTGGCACTTGGTTCTATGATTCCACACTTCTATTCAATAAAATCACGCTTCTGGCATGACTTTCGTTGCTTACGTTTGATAAAACCATGCTTGTGTAGTGACTTTTGGTGCTTATGTTTTGAGAGACTATCCTTGGTTCTTGGTTCTATGATTCAACACTTTTGTTACAACTTTTGGCACTTATTTTTGATAAAAGTATGCTTGTGTGGTGACTTTTGACACTTCCATTACAACAAATTGTGTACATGCTTTAGCAGAAAGGTTTTCTAAAATTGTATGAAGAAACACACCTTTGTTTCATAAATCCTTGCTTCTGTTTCATAGAAAGACACATGTGTTTCATATAACAACACTTGTGTTTTGTATAATGGTGCTTGCAATTCATATAATAGTTCATGTGCTTCATAAAAAGGCGTATGTGTTCAAAGTGGGGCCTGTGTTCAAAATGGTGCCTATGTTTCTATGCAAACCCTAAAGGAGAAGTTTTATGAAAATGGGCATAACTTTTTTCTCACATATCGAATTTTAAAAATTAAAAAGGCATTGGAAAGTTGGTTCAAAGATATTTTCTATGGTGTAAGTTAATTTTTCAAATTATTCTCCAAAAATTAGGTGTACCCAGTCAAAGTCAACCCTTCTTTTCAATCTTCAAATGCTCATAACTTCCTCATACAAAATATTTTTTTAGCAATTTTTTAAAAATATATAAGAAAATAATAAATAATACATTGGTACAATAATTTTTTACTTTAGAATATTTTGTTTTATGTGTTTTCTTCACATTCAAAATTGGGCTTAAAATTTACCTTTCATATTTGGATTTGGGATCTAAAATAAATAATTGTCTTTTAATCCCCAAGACTCACTTAAGTATGATCTCCTCTTGCACCTTAGTGTGATCTTGACAATTAGAAATAAGTGATCTTATTTTCTTTTTTAGGAATCCTACCTAGGGATTTCATCACCCTAGGGGATGACCTCAACTCTCGTGTTTTGGCAGAGTATAAAAAGTGGGGGGTGAATCGAAAGACATACCTCTTGGAAGTGAAATATCATCAATTTGGGGTAAGCCTCTAAGAACTTTATACCTTAAAGAAGTGAAAGTGGAGAGTGGGTTACCCTTTCCTCTCAACTGTTTGGAAATATTTCCTTTCATCTACGGATTAGGCCTCATGTACCCTTGTGGTATATGGAGGATACCTCTATTTGAGCTTGTAAAGTCTAGTTAAGAAATTTTGTCCATTTCTTCTTGTTGTTCCTTGTGCCTACAAGGATTAATAATCCCACTTGAGTTAGGCTTGTTCATATTTCTTATGTTCTTCAATGTTTAAATCACCTTCCCCACTTGAAGCCAAAAGGGGACACTCATCAAAATTGAGCCATAGGATTTATATTTTGCATTATTTCCTTGTAGATTTTCATTCTTAATCATAAAATCCAAAAAAAATTAGAAAACTCAAAAAGCCAAAAAAAATAAAAATAAAAAAATCCAAAAACATCAAAATACTCCATAAAAACAAACAAATCTAGGTGTACTCCAAGTTAAGCTTTCCACAATTCATCCCTCATCTCATCCTAATAATCTCTAGTTCAATCCTAATCATCCATAATAATTCTAGTTATCCCCCTTATCATTCATCCTCCTCTTAATCATCCCATCCCAATCATCCCATTCTTATCATTCATCATCCTCTTAATCATCCCATCCTAATCATCAATAATCATTACAGCTATCCCCCTTCTCATCCTAATCTTTCATCCTCATCTCATTTATCCCTTTTCATCACAATCACCTCATCCTAACCACTCCTTTCTATCGTAATCATCCTTCCTCATCCTATTCATTCCTAATAATTTTAATCATCCAATTCCATCCTAATCACATGTCATAATCATTCATAATCATCCTAATTATCCCTTCTAATCCTAATCATCCATATCCAATCCTAATCATTATTTTCCATCCTAATAATTCTTAATCACCCTAACATCCATTTTTATCCTAATCGCCCAACATCCCATCCTAATCCTCCATAATAATTCTAATCATTCTGCATAATCATCCTTATTATCCCTTCTCATCCCAATCATCACTTATCATCTTAATCATTATTTTTCTTATCCCAATCATTCCATCCTAATCAGTCATTTTCATCCCAATAGTTTCATCTTAATCATTCATATTCATCCTAATTATCCCCTCAATCATTCTATTCATCTATATTTTCCTAATCATCCCCAATCATCTAATCCACTCCATCTCAACTATCCTAATAATCTCAATCTATATCCAATCCATCCTTAATCTATCATTTAGGACCCTAATCCTAATTAATTTTCCTAATCCCTACCCTAATCATCCTCCATAATCCACATCAAAATCCTCATTTCTTAATCCACTTTCATCATTCATATTTGTCCTAATTATCCTCTATCCATCATCATCCTTAATTTACATCCTTCATTATCATCCTTTATCACCATTTTAATCCAATCCCATTATCCAAATAATCCCATTCCAACCAAATCCTAATCTAATCCATCTTTTCTCATCCAAAATTTAATCATCCATTATCCATATATCTATCTCAACCATACATCCAATTCCTAATCCTTAATAAAAAATCATCATTTAAAAATCAAAATTTTTTTAAGGACTTAATCTCCTTTATACCTCATTTCATTCATCATCATCAAAATCTATCACCCAAGGATCATATCCTTAATCTATTATATCCATTTCAAATCCAATATCCCAATCAAAAATCAAGACCTTAAGTTGATTTCATATTTAATCCAAACTTACTTAAGAAAGTTAGTCTATCTTAAGTATAGTTATCAAATCCAATCAATTACTACTTAATAATTTTTCCTATCTTAAGTAGAAATCAAATCCAATCAACTCTTGCTTAAGAACATTAATCTATCTTAAGTATAGAAAATCATATTTAATCAAATCAAATAATTTTAAGGTCTTAAAATTTGATCCCAAGTCTAATATCATCCTCAATCCTCATCCTTAAGTCCTATTCTTCTAATTCCCAATATACTCTTAATCCATCATCTAATTTCTACCTTCATCCAAATTCAATCCCAAAATTTCCTCTTCCAATCATTCATCTACCATGTCTAACCATCTAATCTATCCTCCATCCAACCTAATCTATTCTAACTCACCCTCATCCATTCCAACCCAATCCAACATCATGAACCCATGCCCTAATCCAACACTTGACCAAACATCATAGTCAAGGTCAACCCAAATTACATTGATGATGATGATGAGGATGGCCTTGTTGACCAACATTAGTATGATCCCTATGATGATAATGTGACTCTTGTGGACCAAGATGAGCTCTCCCCATCCACCACCTCCTCATATATCCAAGACTTTACCCATCCATTTTCCAATCACCAAGCCTTAACCAATTTTGCACTCACCTATCACTTCAATAATGATAAAGAGGCCATACTTAGATACCTCCTTAGCATTGGTGCAAAACTTCCATCATCCCTAACTCCACAAAATTTGGATTCATCTTCTATTACCCATGCTAAACCTTCCTTTGACAAGGGAAACCAAACCCCCATCTATATTTCCCCTCAAGTCCCACCCATGTCCTTACCATCTACATCATCCTCATCCACCATTACCGATTTCATCCTCACTCACCACTTAAATATTTTTTTTTTGATGCCATGCTTGTATACTTCCTTAGTATTGATACTAAATTTCCAACAACCCCACGTCCAACAACTTCTAATTCATCTCCAATTACTCATCCACCACCTTCCTTTTACAAGGGAAGTTAAACCCCATCTAAATTTCCCCTCAAATCCCACCCGCATCCTTACAATCCGTACCACCCCAATTCTACAAATTCACTCCATCCCATGGTTTTCATGATTCTCTCTGAGGACTATTAGTAAAGGATACTATTTTCCTAAGCACCAATAAAGTTGTGCAATCTTACCATGTCATGAATACTCCCCCATCTCCCATCCCTCCATCCACCCAAGTTTAAGAATCTATCCAACCTTCCTCACCCACACAAATCCAAACATGCCAAGAACTTAATACAAATAATACACATTTTTACCCTATCCTAAATCAAGATCATTTCCATGACCACAAAACCTTAGGTCAAACACCACCATCCACCCCATCCAAAAAATTTGATATCCATTATAATCCTATGTTTGGTCATGATATCTTTGATAATAGAATCTTTGATCATGATCTTATTTTTGTTGAGGACATCCAAGATGACCCCCCTCCATCCTATGATCCCATTCCATCTCATGATCCATCTCCAAATAGAGAACAACATATCCCTTCCATCCCATCCAATGATCTCTTTCCATATCAAGAGCAAGAGATCCCTTCATCCCCTCTCATGATCCCCTTCCTTCCACCCCATCTAATTACCCCCCTCCTAATCATGATTAAGATGAATCATCCACCCCATCACATGATCCCTTTCCATCTCATGATACCCTTCCCAATCAAGAACAACATATCGCTTCCATATCATCTAATGATCCCTTTCCTCCATGTCAAAATCAAAGTGTACCTTCCTCCCCTTTCCACCCTTCTAGACCATCTTATGATCCATTTCCATTTCCAAATCAAGAGAAAAGCATCCCTTCCACACCATCACATGATACCCTTTCATCCCAATAGAAAATTGCCCTTTCCTCTCCATGTCATGATCCCAATCCATCTCAAGATCAAAGTATCCCTCAATCTCCTATTCATATCCCGTCTACTCCATCTCATGATACCTATCTAAATCAAGATCAAAGTAAACCTTCCACCTAATCCAATGATACTCTTACCTCTGACGATCAAGACCAAACTATCCCTCCATCTCATGATCATCTCTCTCCTACTTCATCTGATGACATCCCTCCATGCCAATGTGAAATTACCTTTTCCACATCATCACATTATATCCTTCCATATCAAGATAAATACATGCCTTCCACCCCATATAATGATCCCCTTCCATCTCATAATCAAGAAAAAAGTATACTGTCCAATCCATCACATGATCCCTCCCCAAGTTAAGATAAAATCATCCATTCATCTCTATTTCATGATCCTAATACTCCAAAAGATCCCATCACCCCTATCCAAGCTACCCATGAAATCCACACTTATCAAATGGGTTCTTCCTATTGGAGTACGAGAAACACTAAGAGAGGGGGAATCAGTCTTTCAATAATCAACTTTAAATCTAATTATTTTTAAAAGCAAACAATTTCTTTATAATCATGAAAATTTTAGTTTCACGAATGTGCTCAAATGTGATAGCAATATCAGATCTTTAAACCACATGAATAACTCAAAAAAGGCATAACACAAAAGAACCATAACACAACATATTCATGAGTGGAAAACCCTCATAGGGATAAAAAAACTAGTCAAGAAAATTCCTGACTAGCTTACCAAAATCTCCCTAATTACAGAGCCTCATTGGCTAATTTTTATGCCTCACTGGCTACAATTTATGCCTCATTGGCAAAGCCTCACTGGCTACATAAAATTCCTCACTAGAAAAACCTCACTGGCTACACAACTGCCTCATTGGAAAACACAACTGCCTCACTAGAAAACACAACTGCCTCATTGGAAAACACAACTGCCTCACTGGAAAACACAATTGCCTCACTAGCTTTTTCATGTTACTAAAACCTCTCTAAGATTCATAGTAGCCTCACTAGCTTTCATGGTATTATCTACCTCACTGGCAAGATACAACCTCACTGGAAAAAAATTCATCTTTGTCTCATTGACTTGACCTTACACAACATTCTATAAATATTGAAGCAACAAAAGATAAAGGGTTTCTCTATTTCACTATAAAGAATTTCTTGATTATCTCATTTTCATTTGAGACTCAAGAATCTAAACATATAAACAATTACAATTTTCACTTAAAATTTCCTTCTTACTGCTTGTTAGGACTCAAAAATGCAGGTTTAAACCACGAGAGGTTGCGAAGCTCTCACAATGTTTTTGGCTAACGTACAAGGCCAAATAATGAATTTGAACCTTCTACTCTTTAGGCTCTGCTAAACCTAGGCGGGTAAACCTATATGCATGAAGCAGATTTGAACTATGTGTTTCCTCAAAACAATCTATCCACAATGGCAATTTGGAAGTGGAAAGATACAAACCTATTTGATATAAATTTTATAATTAAATATGTTCAATTAACAGATGTCTAAAATATATTTAATGAATTTAAATGAATAAAATGGGCGAGACCAGTGCCCTGTTGGGTAAAACAGAGTCCAATGAAAGTATTTGATGGATGACTTCTATTTGGCATAAATTCATTTTTTTGGCACACAAGTATTTGTTTATAACTTGTATAACCATGCAAGATAGTGACTAACAAACCCTACTAGAGATAGAATACCAATCCTAATTATCTAACACTTCTTACTGATCCAAATAATATTTCAAGATTACTGTGATTAACCAAAAGGAATTTAATTCTTTCTTGAAGAAACCAAATAATCACATCATACAGATACAACAAACATGCATTGATAAATTGAGTATATACTAGATATATCAACTTAAATAACTAGAAAACATTAAGCTAGAGACAATCAGATAATTGAATAATTTTAACAAACAATTGATACCAAACTGGAACCACCAAAACATAAGTCTTTCATTATTTTCCTCAAAATTAAACTTGCATCATGGTCTCTACTTTGTAAAACATTTTGGAAAAAAATCTTTATCTGTCTAACCAACCCACCCTTATTCATTATCCATCTCCTCCTTTTATATCTTTAAAAAAAAAATCAGGCCCTTTGGTCTTGGTCTCCTCGTATTCTTCTGAAAGGCAACAAGCTTTAGACCAAAGGTCACATCGCTTGATGACAAAAACATAATTGGAATATAACAATAATAACTGTCACAACAATAATGACTACTTCACTGCGTTACCTTGCGCCTTCATTTCCTCTGCTGTGGTATGCTCTATTGTCTTTGCATCTTCTACCACTTTACCGTGAGCTATGTATCTGCTCCCATTGGTACCGCGGTGGCATTTTATGTTACACCTTTGTATACTACACCACCGTGGTCTAATATTTCCCTTCATGAGGTATCGCGGTGGCTGCCTTGTTCTATCCTTTCTACCGCTCTACTGCAAGCTATGTTTCAACTCCCAGTGGTATGGCAGTGGCCATTTGTTATCTTTTATGCATACAATTGTACTGCGGTCTGCTTGATGACCCTTCACGGTATGGAAGTGTCGATCATAGTCTTCTCTCCCTTTACTGCTCCATCGCGAGTCATGTCCTTCCTTCCAGCGATGTTCACCTGGCTCTACTTCTTCCCACCGCTCTACTGCAGGTAGAATGTTGACCCTCTGCGATATGGTGGTATCCTTTCTTACTGCTTGTTCCACCTTACTGCTGAACCGCAAGCTACTTGATGACGCCTCGCGGTACACTTGTAAGGGCATAACATGACTACTCTCAACTATGACACCGCAAGTCATCTTGCAAGGGGCTGGAGTATGGAGGTAAGAGGTACAAGCTATGAAGGGTGGATGATATGGTAGCGGTATGGTGGTAAAAGGCACTTTTAACTTTGTGGATGGAAAAAGAATGATTTTCTATGAAAAAATCTAGCATAAAATTAGGTTCCAATAGATAAAAGCCCTTAGGATTTTTAGAAAATTTTGGTTCTAATAGCGGCTCCTATTGGGGATGAGTGATTTTCCAATCACTGCAAGAATCCATAATATCACTGGGAGAGCATACCAAAACACCAAAGGATATGAAAAATGAAGGAGGAAGAAAATGGAGGAGATGGAAAATGGGGAAGATGGAAAATGACCCTATACTACTACAAATGGAAATAAAACTTTGTTTTCAATGAGGGAACTCTAGGATTGTCCATGTACTAGCAAGTCCCAACCCCCTTTCAAATTTCTAAACTACTGTGCATGGAAAAGAATGTTTTAAAAGGTTTGTCAAGAATTATCCATGCACTATCAATCCTTAATCCTTTGTTACTCCCTAAGAGAAGAAATGCTTTAGGAACTGCCCATGTACAGGCAACTCCTACTCCTCTCCAGACATGTTCTATAAATAATAAGAATCCTCCCCTCCTTTTCCAATGATCACAAAAGGTCCCAACCATAAAGCTTCAAACTTTCCGCGCTTTCCTTTCTCCTGGCATCGAGCATTCTAGATCAACACTAGATCATTTTCTTCAAATTTTTGATCTTTGGCCTTTTTATCAAAAAGATATTTCATTCGTGATTACAGCTTCACATTTTTATTTTGAGCTATTCTCCTTTTTTCATCAAGTTTTGCAAGCTGCTCCATTCTTTCCTCCATTGGTTCAAAAATATCCAAATCCTCTTATAGAATAAAACTATAAACTAGTAAAAGATTTTGTAGTGGCATCCTAGCTTGGGTTCCATACACCAATTCCAACAAAGACTTTCCAATTTCCTTTTTCACTATAATCCTATCTGTCCACACAACCATTCTCAACTTTGAATCCCTCAACTTTTTATTTATATCTAACATCCTCTTTATTATCCTTAAAAGACTTTTATTACTGGATTCTTCCTAACCATTTGCTTGTGGGTGATAAGGGGCAGCATAGGAAATAGTAATGCCATATGTATTTCTGAAATATCTAAATTCGTCAGATATAAAACACATACCATTATCTATGATCACTCTTACTGGTGTGCCAAATCTAGTTATGATGTTTTCCATTAGAAAATTCATCACCACCTTGTGTGTTGCTTGTTTAGTTGGGATTTCCTCCACCCACTTAGTAAAATAATTTGTAGCCACTAATATCCATCTATGTCCTCCACTTGACTTTTCATATATTTCTCCAATGAATTCAATTCCCCATTAGTGGAAAGGGGCTTCTACCTGCAAAGGTCTAAGTAGTAAAGCTCCTTGATACTTCAATTTCCTTGAGAACCTCTGACAAGCCTAACATTTCCTTACATATGCAAAAGAGTCTTTAAAAAATTTAGGCCAAGTAATATCTAGCTCTAAGAATCTTATGTGTAGTGGTCTTGGCAGAATAATGGCCTCCACACACCCCTTCATGCATCTCCCTCAAGACATGTTTTTCTTGTGATGCATCTAGACACAACAACAAAATTCCATCCCTATTCTTCCAAAATAAATCCCCTTCTATAAAAACATACTTAGATGCTTGTAGCTTCAAAGTTCTCTTTTGATTATCATTCAACCCCTCAGGGAATTTCATGTGCCTGAGATAATACATTATGTTTGTGTACCAACAAGTATGTTCAATACTTGCAACTACATTCTCCTCACCTTCTATATTGCAAATTTGATTTGCTTCAATGTTTGTTTCTGCCATTACCCTAGCCAAACCCTGTCCTCTTACCAACTTGGTAATCTGAATTTCCATATTGAACTCTTGGATTTTTTTAATCCATATGCATCTTTTCCCAGTCACATCTACCTATACCAAGATATCTTTCACAGCTGCATGTGGGACATAGGCATTTACTTTAGCTCCAACAAGATAAGGTCTAAAAGCTTTTGCTGCTTTGACCAATGCAAAGGCTTTTTTTTCCATAATATCATATTTCAATTCTGACCCCTGCAAAGATTTGCAGAAAAAAGATACAGGTTGCTCATGAACTTCATCATTATTTTGTAGCATAACAACTGCTATGGTGTGAAATAAAGAAAAACAAAATATCTGAAAAGGTTTGGTAAAATCAGGGGACTTTAGAATGAGAGCTTCTTTGATAGCTCTTTGATAGATATAAAGGCTTCCATGGATTCTGCAGTCAATTCTAACTTCTCTCCTTTTTTCAACATCTTGGATATAGGTTTAACGATCTAAACAAAATTTGATACCCATGTTGAATGTCTAATGGGTTTAATAATACCTCCATCTTTGAGCTTTGCCAATTCCTCCTGCATCTTAGGTTCCAAAGCTGGGTTAATAGGCCTCTGCCTTTGTCTGAATGGATTTGTATCTAGTTTAAGTGGAATCTCATGCTGGAAAATATCTTATTTGTATGCCTTGAGATCCTCATAAGACCAAGAAAACACATGTTTGTATTTTCTCAATAATGCAATCAACATTCCCCTGATGGTTGGACTTATCTTCTTTCTAATGTAGACCATTTTTGGTGCTAACTCAGTTCCTAGATTTATTTCTTCAATATCTTCTCTCTTGACCGGTATCTACTTCATGAGAGAGTGATCACTCCCATCATACACTCTTTCTAGCGCCACAAGCCCTTTGGGGAGCTTGTTGGTTTTAAGCTGCAAAAATTCCTTCCCAAATATAGTATGCTTCCCATCTACTTCTTCCACAAAAGAATTGAAGTCAATCTCCTGAGCCTCGTACTAATCTATACAATGAAGAAAATTTATAAGGTCAGTATCATCATTGAAAACCCACTAGTTTTATATGTTGTCAGGGATAGTAGGTCTTGTTTTGAATTCAACCTAAGATATTCTAGCCAAGGTGATATCATCTCTTTTCAAGGCTAAATTAGCCAAAAAGTCTGCCATCAATTTTTTTGATCTATCTATCCAATCAATTGAGAAAACATCAAATAATTCAATTTTATCCCACACACCATTTCTATATTGTTTCAATATCTTGTTCTTTGCAGCATATCTTGATCTGATTTGTGAGACAACCAACTCAAAATCTCCCAAGACAGTTAGCAATTTGATCTTGTGCTTGACAACCATATTCAAACCAATCAACAAGGCCTCATATTCTGCCAAATTGTTTGTACATTCAAAGGTTATTAAGAATGAATATTTAAATGTAACACCTTCAGGTGATATAAAAATACTCCATCTCCATTGCCTTCTTGGTTGCATGCTCCATCAAAATATATTTTCCAAACACCCTATTGATCTTTAGAAACATGCTTATCAATTGGGTCAGTATTTGCTAATTCAGGCTGAGATGGTTCCACTCTAAAACTCCCTAAATCTACATCACAAAAATAATTGAGTTGTTCTTGAGGAAAATTCTTGACTATCTGATTCATCCTTGGTTCTCTATACAGCTTGACTTCCTCACCATTGACTGGTATTGTGGCATATGATAAATCAAGCTGTACATTGCCTCCAACTGCTGCAATCCATTGTCTTGACAAAAGCATTCCAAACTGAGGAGGTGTGTCAATCACAGTTATATCAATATTATAAGTTGCTTGTGGGTAAGTGGCCAATTTCACTTCCACATCTTTCATAATTCCCACAACCGAGATAGGTCAACTATCCATGGCATAAAAGTTACCCCCCTCAACATCTACCCACATACCAAGATGTTTCATCACCCCTATTGGAATAATGTTCATAGAAGCACTTGAATCTATCATACAGTTTCTTACCATCTTGTAATTTATGAGTAGGGTAGTAAAGAATGGATCAATCTGTGGTGGATTCATCAATGTAGAACTTTTATATTTTCCATCCTATTACTAATTTCAGGAATCTCCTTATTTTCAAGGTTTGTATTTTTATCACCCCCACTAGACATTATTTGAATAGCACTTTCCCTATACTCTTTAATATTCATAATTTCTAGTAATGGGACAAACATCTTTACTTGGGACAAAGCTTGCACAAAATCAAAAGAAGCGCCCTTTGTTTTGATCATCTTCTTTTTCTCTGTTGACTCTCCTCTGCTCTCCTCTTTCTCCTTTTTGTTTATCTGATCTGACTTTTGTTTGTCCTTGGGCAATTCTTTGTTTTCTTCCTTATGGACATACTTTTTCTTTTTTATTATCAAACTGCTTATCCTCTATCCTTTTTGAAGCTTCCTGGGGCATTTTCTTATCCTTCAAAAATATTCCTCTTGGAACACCTTCATTCTCATTTACTATTCTATTTCTCAACCAATATCTGATTTTGGCTTGCTCAACTGTTGCAATGGTTAATCTTTTAATTTCTTCATCAGTCGGTCTCCTCACATTGCACCTATTTTTTTGATATGATGTACTAGGAGGACATTGTTCATTATCACTTTCTTCACAATTAGAAAAAAACTTGTTGTTCTGCCATATAGACATTGTATTTTTGGTGATCAACATCATATTCATACAACCCCCTTCTTCTAAAGATGAATATCCCTGCTCAACAAAGTGAAGAGTGTGGGAAGTTAAATAGATATTATGGTCCTCTTCATTGTTGTCTTTTGGAATGTCTTTTCCTGGTATCGACTGGGCTATAATATAATGATTAGGAGAATGTGGCAAGTCACAAAATGTGCACCAAGGATTGTTATTTACCATATATGCCCCTCTTTTCTTTAAAGGATCAGGTGTCTCTTTATTCCTAGGCCTATCCATCACTAGCTTTCCATCCTTCCAATTTGTATTATACAAGATGTCATGCAACCTTGGCCTTTCATTTTTGTATGTATTTTCCTGCCTATTTGGAGGAGTATATTGGGGAACTCTAGGATTATCCCTCTTGCCAATCATTCCTGCAACTTTCCTATTATTTTCAATAGTCAGTGCTATCTTTTGAGCTTTAGCTAAATTCCTGGGACACCTATTCCTAAGCTCATATCCTGTATTAGGATCAAAATATTTTAAAACGATACTTAATACAACAAGATCAACTAATTTGGATCTAGGAGGTATCTTATTATGCAATTTAGAAAACCTCTGGTTGAAGTCATAAGATGACTCATTCTGATACTTCTAGATAGTTACCAATTCATGTAGGGAAAACTCTTGAGCTATTAATAAAACTCTTGAATGGAGTCAATAGAAGTTGTTAGAAAACTATTAAACCAATCTCTAGCATCTTCAATCAATGACATCATAAACACTCTCATTTGCACATCCTCATATTTCATATCCAAGTCTTGAATAAATGCATTAAAACTCCTTAAGTTTTCTTTAGTTGTGACTACACTACTTCCTGTGAATTTTGGAACAAGGCTTCTCCAACTATTATCCATGGGGTAAGGATATATTTGAAATCCAACCAAATCAAATTGTTTGATCATGGTTGTGTATGGTGGAGGTAGTGGATTTTGAGGATGTTGGTATTGGTACAATGGATTATTGTAAGGTGGTGGCACATATTGTTGACCTTGTGGAGGCATGTGTTGTTGACCATGGGGGGGTATATATTGTTGGTGAGGGGGTGGCTGAGCATTTTGATGTTGTGGTGGAGCATTTGGGGGTCTATATTGATTCCCTGATTGATTTTTTTGTGCTCTTGGGGGATTTGAAGGTCTTGCATTATTATTCCCCTACCCATGAGGTGACACATATTTAGGTAAGTTATCCATCTGAGCATTGATCTGATCTTTATGTAACTTCAATTCTTGAAGCTCTTTTATTGCTTGGAGCCTCTGCTCATACTCTATTCTTTTTCTTTTCACTTCTTGTCTTTCATGTTCCAATCGTGCATTTATCTCATCCCAAGCCATGCGTTCATAGTTCTCTTTAGAGGCTGCTACATAGCCAAGTCCATCCCAATTCTCTTCAAGTAACACCATTTTTTTATCATATTCATGTTGCCTCCTTTTCGTTTTAGCCTCAAGTCAAGCCATGAACTCCTCAACTTTCTTGGGGTCTGGTTGATATAAGGGATTCCTCTTTTCCTCAGGAGTGTGAGGTTCTCTAGATGGGTTATTTTCAGTTGCTAGTGTACCATAGAAATTATACGTCTCCAGGTGTGCTTTTGATGTTTTGTCTTTATTTATTGGGCCAATGTCATCAGACGCCTTCTTGCCCTTATCATTCTTTTGAGTCCATTTAATTTTGTCATTATTCGGATCCTCCTTATACAAAGACCTTCTTCCCTACATTGTGTGAGCAATTTTGATAGTCTGAACTCTAGGATGGTTCCTTTATGATGTACACTTCACTTTATCATTTTCAATGCACTTGTTCATTCAAAGTCTCCACTCACTTTCCAAAAGTGAGAAAATTATGTAGTTCATTGTTCCCAGCGGAGTCTCTTGCAAGGTACTGACTCTATGATGAAGGCTCGAGTTCACTTTGACTTCCCTAGTAGAGTCACCAAATTGTTAGGACTCAAAAACGTAGATTTTAACCATGAGAGGTTGCCAAGCTCTCATAACATTTTTGGCTAACGTACAAGGCCAAATAATGAATTTGAACCTTCTACTCTTTAGGATCTGCTAAACCTAGACGGGTAAACCTATATGCATGAAGCAGATTTGAACTGTGTGTTTCCTCTAAACAATCTATCCACAATGGTAATTTGGAAGTGGAAAGACACAAACCTATTTGGTATAAATTGTATAATTAAATATTTTTAGTTAACATATGTCTGAAAAATATTTAATGAATTTAAATGAATAAAATGGGTGAGACCAATGCCCTGTTGGGTAAAATGGAGTCCAATGAAAGTCTTTGATGGATGGATTCTATTTGGCATAAATTCAAATTGTTTGGTACATAGGTATTTGTTTATAACTTGTATAAACATGCAAGATAGTGACTAACAAACCCTACTAGAGGCCGAATACCAATCCTAATTATCTAACTCTTCTTACTGATCCAAATAATATTTCAAGATTACTGTGATTAACCAAAAGCAATTTAATTCTTTCTTGAAGAAACCAAATAATCACATCACACACATACAACAAACATGCATTGATAAATTGAATATATACTGGATATATCAACTTAAATAACCAGAAAACATTAAGTTGGAGACAATCAGATAATTGAATAATTTTAACAAACAATTGATACCAAATTGGAACCACCAAAACATAAGTCTTTCATTATTTTCCTCAAAATTTAACTTGCATCATGGTCTCTACTCTATAAAACATTCTAGAAAAAAATATTTATCTATCTAACCAACCCACCCTTATTCATTATCCATCTCCTCCTTTTATATATTTTTTAAAAACAATTGTGCCCTTTGGTCTTGATCTCCTCGTATTCTTCTGAAAGGCAACAAGCTTTAGACCAAAGGTCGCGTCGCTTGATGACAAAAACATAACTGGAATATAACAATAATAACTGTCACAACAACAATGAATACTTCACTGCATTACCTTGTGCCTTCCTTTCCTCTGTTGTGGTGTTGCGGTATGCTTTGTTGTCTTTGTATCTTCTATCGCTTTATCGTGAATTGTGTTTCTACTCCCAGCAGTACTGCGATGGCATTTTATGTTACACCTTTGTATAACACACTACTGTGGTCTACTATTTACCTTCATGAGGTGACGTGATGGCTAACTTGTTCTATCCTTTCTACCGCTCTATCACAAGCTATGTTTGAGCTCCCAACAGTATGGTGGTGGCTGTTTGTTATATTTTCTACATACCGCTCTACCGCGGTCTTCTTGATGACCCTTTGCGGTATGGCGGTGTCAGCCTGTCACACTCTTCTCTCCCTTTACCACTCCACTGTGAGCCATTTCCTTCCTTCTAGCAGTGCCATGATGTTCACCTAGCTCTGCTTCTTCCCACCACTCTACTATGGGAAAAATGTTGACCCTCTGTGATATGGTGGTATCCTTTCTTACTGCTCAGTCCACCTTACCGCTAAACCACGAGATAATTGATGACCCCCTGTGATATAGCGGTAAGGGTATAACATGACTGCACTCAACCGTGACATCGTAAGCCATCCTGTAAGGGGATATGGTAATGAGGTAAGAGGTGCAAGCTATGAAGGGTGGATGATATGGTAGCATTATGGCGATAAAAGGCACTTTTGAATTTGTGGATGGAAAAATAATGATTTTCTATGAAAAAGATAGCATAAAATTAGGTTCCAATGGATAAAAGCCCTTAGGATTTTTCAAAAATTTTGGTTCTAACACTGCTCATCACAAACTTCTTCATCAAATGCTTCAGCATGATTATAATAGTCAATAAAATTCATATAACATGGCTATGTGATATCGGCATGATAACCGACCAACTACAGTATAGGGTTTCGAAAGAAACCTCTCTTTACAAAACAAAGTAATCATAACATTTGAAACAAAAAGAGTAGCAATCTAAATCTCCAACTCATAATGTAACAGTATTTTCAAATGCCCATTTTCATGAAACTAAGATTTCAAGAGAAACCTCTACATTCAAAGCAAAATGAGCATATAACAACTACACATTGATTCTTTCTTTCTCAAAAAATTTAGTGCACTCTCTAACCATAAGCCATGCTCAAATATTTGAAATATATAGCAATGAAGAACCCACGAAAAACCAATAATACCATACTTCTATTTAAGACCGAATGTAATTGAAAACAACTAACAAATTTCAACTACACAAACCACTGTATCTTCAAACTATCCATGGCCACCATTGTCAAAGAATATTTTTGTATTTTCTACTCATCAAGCCTTAAATTATGTCGTCTAACCACCAACATTGTCACATTGATTCAAACCCTAATTCAACTGCCTCATTACTCAAGCTTCAACTTTGCATAATGCCTAAAAAACAAAGCTCATGCAAACTATTACAAAGTCAACCTGCTAAGCTGATAACCCTAGAAGGGACCAACACAAACAAAAATCAAATTCACCCTTGAGCCCCTCTTTTTAGTGCCTTTAACATACTAGTGCAAGTTTCTAAGCAAAAAATTAACCTTTGCCTTTCTCAAAAATGTAACATGAGCATTATTGTCCATGCAATAATCTTCCCACCAAGTCTTTCCTTTTTAATGACAAAAAAAGACATTACAATGTATATGTGCCAATATGCCTCCTAACAATGCTCTTTCACTTTGCAAAAATAGACACAGATACTAGTATATATGCCTTTGATAAACATTGATGCCTTGAATAAAATGACCATGATTACCAAATACCATTAAGTAGCAACCAACAAATCAACACAATTGACAAGCCACAAAATACTATGAAGCATCAACATCATGAACTAGAAAGAATGAGTAATGAGCACAAAACAACATTGAGAACTAGTGCACCGAACCAAATACTGAATGAGCAATGTAGTATGAGTGTGAACATGTTATTTTTAATGTATGTTGAATGTTTCAAGGATGAACCATAAGATGTATGAAGCTTTATCACTTTGCCACTATAGTGACCAACATTGAAATGCCTTCTCAGAGATCTGCCTTGAAGTAATGAATGATTTTGAACCTTTGACATCAATAACCTTTTCCATCAATGAAAAAATATGACAAAGCCAAAAAACTCCCCCTTTTCCATTATTATCACTTTGCCACTGTAGTGACCAACACTGAAATTCCTTCTTAGAGATCTACCTTGAAGCAATGAATAATTTTTAACCTTTGACATCAATGACAAACTATGCCAAAGCCAACACTTCCACCTTCATCCCATCTGGTTTCCTCCAAGAACCTATCATTCCTTCCATGCCATATCCTCTTCAAAATGGACTCATTTCTTGTTTCCAAAATAATAATTATCCCATTGGAAAAAGTATTTGTCAAGCTATACACTATGAAGGCAAAGGGTTAGGCCTCCACAAGAAATATATACTAGAACCCCTACATATCAAAGAAAATCTAAATTTTCATGGCCTTGGCTATCAAGTTCAAGATGTTGGTACTCCTCCTAAAACCCACATACCTCCACTTAAGTCCAAACATACATATCATTCATCCTCCAAATCTATTTTGTGCCCTTAAGTTCCAAATCTTGATCCCTCATCCCTTCCATCTATTTTGGGTCCCTATATCCCAAAACCAAGTCCTTCATCCCTTCCATCTATCTTGGGTCCTTATATCCCTCCATCCATCATCCCCATCACTCCTATTCAAAAATCCCTTCATCTTATTTATCCATCACCTCAAATCCCAAATCAAGATCAACCAAGGCACACATATTTGAAACCCATCCAACATCCTAATTACATCAACCCATCCATAAAACCTCCATATCATCCCTCTCCATCCACCAATACCATTTCTCTTGGAAGTGATTTGGATTCCAAACATAAAATACATTAATAAAAAAATCCACATGCATCCAAGGATCAACATGTCCCATCAAAAAGACATGCAAAAACAAAGAAAATATGATCCAAAAGAAAGAATATAAATCCAAAAGGCCACAAAGGCCCATGAAGTGAAAATAGAAGACCATGTGGATTCCCAAACTACTCTTAGAAGATATGCATCTCAAAGAAAAATCTAAATTGGCAATCCAAATTTTCTAATCCAAAAAATTCCACCACCCCTATTGGGGATAAGGAGTTCGGTCTGTCATCAAGATAGGCATCTATGATAGTAGTGCCTTAGTGATTTCAATTCAAAATCAATCCAAAGAAACACACAACTGTACCATAAAGCGAAAGCAGGTACAGAGTATCCTCCATTGATCCTCTGAGAGAAGCAAATGCAAACAAAAAACAAAGCAATATTGACACACAGATATACGTGTGGAAAACCCTTCCGGATAAAAAAACCCCACCCTCCAAAACACTCAACTTAGATTATATTATTTAGTAAAAGGATTACAATACAAAAATATAGAGCTATGCTCTTCCAGGAGTGTTACATCTTGTCCAACAGGAAAAAGTAGGCAAGCAACAAAACCAGAACCTTCATGTAGTTCCAATGACATCCATATGTCATTACTACATAGATTCCCTTCAGCTCCTCATAACAGATTGTCACAACTAGCCTCTTGGCCAACACAACCACTTGGTCTCATAGAAGGTTCACTTCTTCAGATCCTAGAGACAGGGTGTTCACAGTTTGAATGCCTTAGCATACTGCTCAAACACTCTGCACATCTCTATCTTTTTCAACGGCTCATACTCAATCAAATGTATTTAACTTCTCAAGTCATACATCACCATCAATGACTCCACCGAATGCTAGCCATAATTCATGCTACTTTGATCATTCGAGCAAGCAACCAATTTGCACAACATTGCATTGAGTCGCCCAGGTATTCAACCCATGCCTTAATCAGGTTCCAATTCTAGCTAGAAATCATCTTGCAATAACTACAATTACTCCTTTGGTCTTTGACCAACTAGGCATTGCCATCCTGCTACGTGTCACCCTATCATTCGCTAAACGAACTGACACCGAGTCAATTAAACTCTGCCCCAAGCTCATCTGAGCTCCTACCGCGTTACCACCGAGTTCGTCAACACCTACTGCAATAAAGAGGTGAGCTCAACTGAGCTCACCCTTCACTTCACCGCACTATCGCTACCCATTCAGGCCCACCACATGGTATAGCGGTAACCGCCTTGCAGATCGTTAGTGGTCAAACTGCATCACTGCAGATTAAGGAACAAGCCTTCGCAGTAAGGTGGTAGGCACCAACACTGACTATCACAGCTCCACCGTGCTACTGCACCTAGACCGCCAAACCTCCGTGGTAAGGCGGTGACACCGCCAACCCAGACCACTAACAGTCAACCGTGCTACTACGGGAGCCACCAGGCCACCCCGCGGTACGGCGGTGACCGCTAGGCAGACCATCAATGGTCTTACCGTGGCACCACAATGAGACAAATCACCACCCACGGTATGGTGGTAACTGCCAACATTGACCGCCAACCAACCTGTCACTGTCAACCGCAACACCATGGATTAACCAAACATCGCCCACAATACAAAAATAAACATCTTCTGCTAGCCTACCACCACTGTGCCGCTTACCATGATACCTCGCCACTGAACAGACCACCCAGTGGTAAGGAAGTAAACCAAAGCTTCACCAAAACACCGCCAACCGCACTGCCTCACCACCATCAAGCCACCTCCGCAATAAGGAGGTAATAGTCAACCAAGTCGCTGCCACTTCACCATGTCACCGCCAGTTTAGAACAAGACCATCACGATAAGGCAGTAACACCGCCCAATAGCCAAATAGGGTGGCCCATGGTATGGCGGTAAAATCCATAAACATGAAGGAAACACCAAGGCCGAAGGAGAAACCTACCAGAAAGCCAAGGAAAAAATCCCAACAATCCCCCACTTGACGCAGGCTTTCAAGCATCCTCCAAAACTTGAACAAGGATCAAAAAACATGCTCTCACGCTCCAACCAAGACCTCTGTAGTGACATCCAAAAATTTCCACCATCTCAGGCATCTTCTCCAAACATCTAGCATAAGAAAAGAAACAAGCCAAGGAAAAAAGACACCAGTCTTAGAAACACAAGCAAAAGACCCTTCAGGCGGCAAAAGGAAAAACAACAAAAAACATCAAGGCACCATGCAAGCACAAGAAGCAAGACACATATCACAATTCTCCAGAATAAGAACACCATCAGCTAGAACAACAACCACAAAAAATGATTGCCCTCATCCAACTGATCACAACCCACGCAACTGAAAATAGCACACACAGCTCATACTAATCCATCCATCTGCCCATACCTCCAAGGTATACAGCTAGCAACAGACTCATGCCATCATAAAACCACCCATCTCAATAGAAAACAAGCACCCGGTGTCAACCAGTCAGCAGACTAAAACATGTCCAAGTACTCCCATTGCAAGGGCATTGTCCAGATGAGTGCAAAAAAAACACCATCACAAATGATCCAGGCACACCAAGTCCACCAAACCCTGCATATAGAAGAATTAACCATGTAGATACAAGGGACACCAACTCTGATCTGCACAACCTACAACCACCTGCTGCAAGAAATATTTCTCTCAACAACCTTCCATCATTCTTCCAAGGTCCTCCAAATTTGACTAAAGAAAGAGGTCATAGGAATCTACACATCATCACCGAAGTAACAATACATGACCACAAAATACCACCACGGCTCCACAAAGACATCTTACATATTAAGTCAAGAACATTCAGGAAGAAAAGACCAGATTAGAGAGAAAAAACAAATCAAAACATGCCCTTCTACAAACACTTCTATATGCCAGCTGTGTCAAGAATGATATTCTTCACATCCCAAGGGAAAAGCCATAACAACACCCAATAAATCCATGGATGTAAGCACCTCAAAGAAGATCAGGCTCACCCATATAACCATCTCCTATCAGTCCTCAAGAGAACAAGGAGATACACTATGATGCCCACCTTCCATTATGAATCCTCCATAATTTTAAAATAACAACTCAAGATTCATATCAATGAAAGATAAAGCATACCAAAACTAAAAGATATAATAGGCAAATACCTTTCACAAGAACACTGCCAAGCAAACCAAGGAGAAAAGAGAAACTATTCTCCTCCAAGATATACAAGTCACCATGACTTACCTAAGAGCATTCTCCTTCAAGGTCTCTATTGAATTCACATCCAACCAAGGTGCAGGCTTCTCGGACTTTCAATTGTAACAACAACATTTTCAAAAGAATTTCAGCCTCATCTTATTCTCCATGCATCCATGAGTATCAGTAACCTGTCATCTCATGCTGATTCCAATCTGCAATTATGTACTTATCATGAAGTCCACCAATATATGACCAATGCAATCAAAACATAGATAAACCCCAGACCACTGTCAAAGCTCCAAACCTAGGAACAATAACTTATCATGACACCATGATCTACTCATCTCCATTAGGAGATACCATGCTTCAAGTGAACTATCCATGGTCTTAAGAGCAAAGCAACATGCCAAAACTCTAATGCACAAGCAAGAGTATACCAAGACATAAAGCAAACAAAATCTAAACCAACATCACCTGTCAAGCACCACCAACATCTTAGCCAAAGACTACCAAGGTCCTTCATGGCTCCAAGATGTTGCACATCTTCAAATATTGACCATGCAGATACGAAAGAACTCTTCTGCAACAATAGGATCTAAGAGTCCTCAAGAAGCATCTGCAACACCAAAGAAGATCATTCACCACCAAGTGATGAATCCACAGTCACTGCTAAAGATCCCACTACAACGTGACACTGAGCTTTCCAAGCACTATGACCGACCACCCCATCACTGTCAAAATCTTACACTAGCTAGTGTTTCTAGCTCTTCCATGACATCGTAATTCACATGCTTCAGATCCCCATCACTAACTATTCAGGTACTCAAATGCCATTCCTCCTCTCATCTCAAAAAAGCCATGCCAATGCACAAGTGACCATAGACAAGGTCAGCTAACAGATCTGCACTACACAGTTGCAACCTCATGGATATAGATAGTCCACTTTCGAGTTGTCTCACAACAAACATGTAGGTAAGGACAGACCACAACAATGCACATATATCATCACATTGGAAAGTGAAAAATTGAGATCATGAAAGAGAATAGCTAAGGCAGACACAAAAAGACTCAAACACTAGATCAGCAACATATCTGATTTTCTAGTCACGTCCACAACTCAAGCACCATAGTCAAGAAAACCAACAAGCAAACCACAAGAATGTTGAAAGAGAAACTCATACCAACACTCCCATGCAAAGAAGACATCACACCTCCTCAAAGACATGTCAAACTACAACTATATCATCCAGTCACACCCCAGAAGCTAGGGTCTAGAAAATAGCAGACAACAGCTCCACATACTGCAAGTTTTCCTTGATCATGTAAAACATGCAAAACCACAATGTTTATAAAACACCCATGCATCTCCATCTTCATTTCTCATCTGGACAACTCGGGAGTCTGCACACAACCATCATGGTTAACTAGAACAATGAAAAAGCATGATAGACTTTTTTAGGAAAATCTACAAAAAACCTCCAGACCAAAGACATGAATCTGAAACCATGCAAGTGCAAGACAAAGGCACACAGGAACAATAGGTCCATTTCAGACTAGTTCCAACACCACATTCATGCACAAGAAAAAGGGAGAACGAGGCTATCAAGAAGTTTCAGACCACCAAGGTCACTTCATAGCCACCATGCAATCAAGACAACAAAGAAAAACGCCTTTAGTGCTAAGCCAAAAAACACCCAACACAAGCACAACTCTCCATAGCTGATCAACAACACAAGCAAGTCCATACTGCTAGGGACCCTCTCACATAGACACCTAGTATGAACACCACGCTTTGCTACAACACAACCATGAACATACCCCACACCCTTTGTATCAGGAACTTTGTTACCAGCCAGGAGCTTCAGATCACATTGCCACAATATGATCAACCCCATATTTCTCCAGCGTCTTTCAAACTGTGTGTTGAATCAAAGAAGCACACACTTCCACTCATTGAAGGATCAATCAACAACTAATTTCTCCAGACTTCCTCAAGCTTTCCAGGCTAAGAAATCATCACAGGAGAAAACCTAGAACATTAGCAACCAAGAGAAGACTTTGATACCACTGATTGGTATCATCAGGCCTCGACCTCCTTCAACCAACTTTGATACCACTTATTGGGGATAAGGAGTTTGGTATGTCATCAAGATAGGCATCTAAGATAGGAGTTCCTTAGTGATTTCAACTCAAAATCACTCCAAAGACACACACAACTGTACCATAAAGCGGAAGTAGGCATAGAGTATCCCCCATTGATCCTTTGAGAGAAGTGAATGTAAACAAAAGAAAGATTCAACACAAGCAGATAACCATGAAAGACAAAGCAATATTGACACATAGATATACATGTGGAAAACCCTTTTGGGTAAAAAACCCCACCCTCCAAAACACTCTGCTGAGATTGTATTATTCAATAAAAGTATTACAATACAAATATACAGAGCTATGCTCTTCCAGGAGTTTTACATCTTGTCCAACAAGAGAAAGAAGGAAGGCAACAAAACTAGAACCTTCATGTAGTTCCAATGGCATCCATATGTCATTACTACATAGATTCCCTTCAACTCCTCATAACAGAGTGTCACATCCAATCTCCTGGCCAGCACAACCACTCGGTCTCACAACAGGTTCACATCTTCAGATCCCAGAGACAGGGTGTTCGCAGTTTCAATGCCTTAGCATACTGCTCGAACACTCTGTAGGTCTCTATCTTTTTTAACAATTCATCCTCATTCAAATGTATTCAACTTCTCAAGTCATACATCACCATCAATGACTCCACCGAACGCTGGCCATAATTCATGTTGCTCTTACCATTCGAGCAAGCAACCGATCTGCAGAACATTGCATTGAGCCGCCCAGCCATTCAATCCATGCCTTAATTGGGTTCCAATTCCAGCTAGAAATTGGCTTGCAATAACAACCATTACTCCTTTGGTCTTCAACCAACCAAGTGCTACCATCTTGCTACGTGTCACCCTGTCATTCATTGAACGAACTGACACCGAGTCCAACTCGGTCAAAGTCTGCCCCAAGCTCCTACCGTGTTACCGTTGAGTTCGTCACCACCTGCCACAGTAAAGTAGTGAGATCGACCAAGCTCATCCTTCACTTCACTATACTACCGCTACCCGGTCAGGCCCACCACACGGTATAGCAGTAACCACCTCGCAAACCATCAATGGTCAAACTGCATCACTGTAGCTTAAGGAACAAGCTTTCACGGTAAGGCGGTAGGCACCAACACTAACCGTCACAACTCCACCATGCTACCACACCTAGACCACCAAACCTCCATGATAAGGTGGTGACACCACCTACCCAGACCGCTAATGGTCAACCATGCTACCACGGGGGCCACCAGGCCACCCCATGGTAGGGCGGTGACCGCCAAGTAGACCATCAACGGTCTTACTGTGGCACCGCGGTGAGACAACTCATCGCCCATGGTATGGTGGTAACTACCAATGCTAACCACCAGCCAACCTATCATCGTCAACTGCACCACCATGGTTTAAATGAACACCGCCCCAGAGAACAATGGTAAACATCTTTTGCCAGCCCGCCACCACTGCATTGCTTACCACAATACCTCGCCACCGAACAGACCACCCAGCGGTAAGGTAGTAAACCAAACCTTCACAAACTGCATTGCCTCGCCACCATCGAGCCACCTCCGTAGTAAGGAGGTAACAGTAAACCAAGCCACCGCCACTTCACCGTGCCATTGCCAGTCTAGAACAAGACCGCCACGGTAAGGCGATAACACTGCCCAACTGTCGAATAGGGTGGCCCGCAGTATGGCGGTAAAAGCCATAAACATGAAGGAAATGCCAAGGCTGAAGGAGAAACCTGCCAGAAATCTAAGGCAAAAATCCCAACAACCCCATCAAAAAATACTTCATCTCCTCCATCTATTTTGGGCCTCTATGTCCAAAAATCCATATGCACCCCTCCATCTTAATCTACAAATTTAAAATCCACTCCTCTGCAACTCCACCACCCTTCAAGGTGTGTGTCAATGTTGATCTTTCCAACATTTTCATACACTCACCCATAAGTCTTCCAATCCCTCATCCATTATCTAAAATTTATCCCCCATCATCCTCCTTTAATCCAATTCTTTGCATAAATCTATATCCCTCTCCATCTCCCCATCCATTTCATCTCCCGTACCATCATTCTACCAATGTCTATGAGAATATTGCAACCTTTCCATGGTCAATTATAGAAAAATTTCAAGGGATACCATCCATGAAAATAGATGCTTGAGTCATTTCTCCATATCCATATCATCCATCTACTATCTTCCAAATCCACCTATCCATATCTGCATCCTCATCCTTCTTCATCCTTAATATTCTAAAAAAATATTGAAAAAATAAAATAATGAAAAAGTAAAGATAAATCCCTTTTCCAATGGTGAAAAACACTTCTTGTGGTGCCTTGGGCAAGTACCATGATGAAAACCTGTAAAGTAACATCATGTGTAATCTCCCCCATCCTCTTGCACTCTACACTTGGGGGAAAGCTTCATCTCTACCACACTTTCTACTATCCTTCGTCTCCTAGCCATTATCCTATCTAAAGTCTATCCCCTTTTCCCTCCTTTGATCTTGAAAAGGCTAAGGATCTACATGAGCATCACATATCCTATCTACCTTATTTTATCCATATCATTTATCCCATATCCCTCATCCTATCCAAATTAAACCACTCTTCCCATCTGTGATTTTTATAAGGATTCTTCATGTTATCATTATGTGCATCCCTTATCCATATCCTTTATTATCATTCATCGCATACCCTCATCCTATCTCCTTTCTACCATTCTATCCAATTCATCCTCCATTTTCACCCTTGATCTTGATAAGAACTAGGGGAAAAATATCTAAGATTTCTTTGGAAAATGAAATCCTTTCTTATTTTACCATCCATATCCTTTATACATCATCCTTTCATCTCATGCAAATTTTCCCACCATCAATCCATGATTGCACTACATCTAGTATGGGCCATATTGTTCCTTTACAATGTAGTCCTTGGAGCTCCATCCTCTTATCCTCCATCCACCATCCTTTTATCTCTCATCACCATCCATCATACAAATCTCTCTCTCCTACTAATGGAATTACTATATCCTTCCATCCTTTACCATGCCTTGTTTTTACCAATCCATTTATCTTCTATCCTCCATCCTTCCATCTTTTTAGCAATACTTGGTTCTCCCTTGTCATTAGATCCCATCCATTCCTATCTCTTATTCATCCTATCCTCCATCCAATCCATTTATCTTCTATCATCCTTATAATCCAACCATATCATTCCAGACCTTGTGATATGCATTATTATTATTGTTAACTTTACTATCCTCATCATCATCAATCAATAAATTCATCAATAAATTTTCAGCTTGACTTGGAGCATAGTTCTTGTTTGATTTTGGTTTGTTGCACATGCTTGCTTGTTGCTTGTGTGTGTTATCATTGTTTGCATATATCATGGTATTTTGAATTCTATTACCATAGGGGCATTATGGTCTTCCATATCATGGTTTTATATGGCATGTGTTTGCATTTGACCCTTTTGATCATGTACTTGACACATTATCATCTTGGTTCCTTATGCCTTGATGCATAATGTCAATTATAATATCAAATATAAGTTTCTTATACCATTGCAGCATGATGATCATCCATCCATATCTTCATTATCATTATCTTCTCCCATCCATCCTTATCTATTTTCCTCCTTTATCATCTAGTCCTCACATCTATTTTGAGAGAACACCCATGTTCTTAGAACTTGTATGTCCTCTCAATGGGGCATACCACTACCTCCTCATCATCCTTCCTCATATTTTCTGGTGATTGAGGCATCATGACACTAGTCCTTATCCACTTCCTACCCACTATGTTTTATTCCTATTTGAAATTATGTTACTTCTCTTAGTCGCAACATCATCTCAAGACACCTGAAATGTAACCTTAATCTAACCACACTTGACTTTACCTATCCTAATATTTAATTAAATAAATATTTATTATTTATTTAATTAATTTAACCTTTTCCCTTATCCCTCACCTTTAATTAAATAAATTTTCTATTTATTTAATTAATTCTAGACGTATCTCAAAGCCTCCAACTAAATTAATTAATTAATTTAGGTCAATTAATCCCCATCACCTTTTCCTCAAATATTTAATTCCACTTTATTCCTCAATCCTTATTCATTTAATATTATCCATCGATTCCACTCAAATGGATCATAATCTAAATTTTTCATCACATGACAAGTATCCCTTCACATGTTTTTAACTAAATCCTTATCTAGATTCATTTAATCTAGACACTTTTCAAAATTCAAACTAACTTTCCATCTCATCTCTTTATTTAATGTGACCGATGACATAGCATAGATTAACTACACCCAATCCATATGAATTCGATGCATATTTAATCCACCATATATCAGTCCCAATAAGATCATTCAATGCAAACTAAATTAAGAATCCATTAAAACTAACATATCAAAATATGAGAGCTTCAAAAATACCTATTCTAATCCATTGAAACTTATCCTATTAGGGGAGTGGTTTCGCATTGATGTGGAATGGTGACCCTTTCCCAATCCCTTGGATAATGAGCTTGTTTTGATTGATTCTATTGAAGAGAATCGAAAAAACAGAGAAAAGATGTGCGATAAAACATGATTTAAATGCTAAATTAACATGATGAATGCTAAGATGATCAATATGGGTGTATGAAAATCTACTCTAAATGTATGCTAGCTTCAAAATATTAAAACCCTAATTACAAAATATGCTAAATGTATGCACCTATGTTATCATGGAAGCTATTAATGGATGCTTTAAGCTAATGGTGCAGTAAATTAAGCTAAATAAATGCTAAATATGATTGCAAGTGAAGGTGATTTTAAGAGCATAAATTTTCTCTTAAAAAATGGATCCATTTGTCTCCAAATAGTGACCTATTTATAGGAGAGAAAATGAGAAATGAAGGGTTGAGATAAAAAGGTTAATCAATGGTCAAAAAAGAAGGAAGGTGGGGGCATGGATCATGGATTCCCATCAAGGGCTGAAAATGGAAGAAGATATTTAATCAAGGGCTCACATTTATCCAAACAAACAAACTTTCAAGACTTGCACAAAAAGTCTTGTAGGTTAAATTGCACATGAAGTCTTGTAAGTTTGTTAAAAAGAAGAATATTCCTCAGCATATCCTCATGGGTGAGGAAAATAGATATTTAGAAAATTTTAAAAAGTTTTAATGTGAAAAGGGGAAGGAATATTCCATGAGAATATTCCCTTTTGGAGGAATGTGCAAAGGAAGAATATTCCCTTGCAAGTGAGGAGGAATTAGATTTATTAGTAATTTGATAATTAAAACAATGTTTTAATTATGCAAATTAGGGGAATAGGATATTCATTAAATAATTTATTTATTTAATGAAAAGGGGATTACATGATATTCATTAAATAAATGACTTAATGAAAAGGGGGAAAGTGAGATGATATTTAATTAAACAAATTAGAGATATTTAATTAAATAGGACTTAGGGACTTAAATTAAATAACTTGATGTATTTGATTTAATAAGATGAAATGTTAACATGGAAGGGGGTGAATTAACCTAATTAGATCAATTAGATTAATAAATGAAAATGATTTGATTAATTAAATAGCTAGGCTAATTTAATTAATTAAGTGAAATCAAGATGGGTTTTAGGAAAAAATGATGTTAATTATCCAATGTGATCCATCGAGACATTTTAAGGTGTCTACATTTTTCCCCTCTTTGAAGCAATGTACTCGTTGCATTGGTTCAAAGGCTGATGTTGATGATGATGCAAAAATGAATATCGATGATCTCTTTGAGATGTTGATAGCCAAGCTAAATTTGATTGATCTGATTGATTGATTGATAACATTGTTGAGGATTCACAACAATGCAAGGATTGTGTTGAATAACACGAGGATTGATAGGGAACGATATATCCCAATGATGGTTGACTTGATAGATTGATCAAGATTTGCTAGCAAGGCTAGGAAAAAATTGTGTTAGATGATTTGATATCAATATAAAGATGGTCGGTTTCCTCCTTGAGAGATCAATCGAAGAATAAAGTGTTTCGATCGAGCTCATGATAGGTGAAAATCAAACTTATGCTTGAGATGCTTGAGATTTCAGGTTGCTTTTGAATCAAAGAGCTGCAAATTTTCAAATTGTTGAGCTAAAGATGATATATATGCCCCATTGTGCCCTAGTGGAAGAGGGATTGTTGGCATGCTATCTCAGATATTGATGTAGACAAATTTCAAGATGTATAGACACTCATCAATTATGGGTAGCCTCATGTATATTTCAATGAGGATCACATAGATTTGATGCTCAGATAGAAATGTTACTAAAGATAGAAGAATAAGAAGAATAGATTGACCATTGATTTGACATTGATTCAAAAGGTCCAACAAGTCTATGATCCACAATGACTTTATTAGATTATGTTGATTAGAAAGATGATGAATTTTCTCATATCTGGGGATTGGTATTTTTCATTATTCCTTATTTTTTATATAACACATAGACACGATGTATCATGGTATTGAAAACTAGGATGGTGTTGTATCTAGTGTAATGGAATTTGAGTCTGCAAACATATAGGATAGTTCTTGTTCAACTTGACATACAGAAACCTCGTCGGAATCTAGTTTAGAGGTTTAGAATATATTGGACCAAAGCATACACAATAGTCATCAATATACTCCAGACAACCTCCCTACACACAACTAAGAAAGTATGCACCAAGATTATTTTACAAGAATACCCACAAGCACAACAAACGAAAGATAATGATCAATTCCCCATTCATTTCTCTCTAAATCATTTAGACATCATCGAGAGGTCCTCGAAATAGGTCAATAAGATAAATCATAAGAAAATATCAAAGACAAAAAATCAGTGTTATCCATATCTCTTGCTTGTTTAATATAGCTCGGGTGGTTTTTGATACTGATGCCCATTGTAGGAAGGATACATCCTAGGACATGTTGATTAGGTGTTTGATAAGTCATTGATAAAAACTCCACTAACTCATTTACCTATGATCTAGACTTCATATTTTGACACTTAGGTTATCTCTTTATGACTTGTGATACTTTTTTTCTATTTGTTTCGCCAAAGGTTGAAGGTGATGATTGATTTATTATGGATGAAGGTTTATTACAGGTGAAAGTGAAATGGGATGGATGGTTTTAGATTTTTTAGAATATTTCTATGTTTTTGGTATTTTGAAATGTTTTGAGGTTGTTTTTGGCATTTTTGAGTGTTTATGTGGATGTTTTTGGTTTTCGGATTATCTAAGGTCTTTTAGGGTTTTCTAAGTTTTCTAGTGTTTTTGTGTTTTGTGTTTTCAATTTTTTTCTGGATTTTTAATATTTATGAATATTTTTGGGATTTTTTGAATTTTGACCAATTACCTAACCTAAAAGACTATCCTAGGGGCCTTGAGGGTTGATCAAAGATTAGCCTTGCCTATGTTATACACATAGAGACTACATAGTTTGACTGACTTGAATTATTGACGACGAGAGATGAACAATTGATGGATGTCAGGTTTATTCTGATGGAATCCTAAAGACTAACCCAGGGGGCACATCAATGATGGCCTTTCCTATGTTCAAGCTTAGAGACTCGTAGTTCGATTAGGTACTATTTTTGGATTTTTGATGTTTTGAAATTTTTAGGGATTTTGATGTGTTTCAGATGCTTTAGATTTTGGAAGATGTTTTGAATGTTTTGGATTTTTGGCACAATGTTGATGAGTGTGTGTGGATATGTGATGACTTCAGTGATCTATTTTGGGATTTTATTGAAAACCAAGCTAGGATTGATTGATCTAATTGATAGATTATCGATAGTGATAACATTGTTGAGGATGCACAAAATGCAAGGATAGTGTTGAACAACGCAAGGATTGGGAAATGATATATATCGAGATGATGGTGGATTGATTGGATAAGATAGATCAAGATTTTGAAGCTAGGCTTGGAACAAAATCAATTGGAATAATTTGATGTGACGTTGAAGTGCAAGGTAGATTCAACTAATATTGATTGTTTGGATTGATGTTTGATAAAAGATAAAGCTTGATAAGGAACATCTTCTTGTCAAAATGTGCCATGGGCTAGTGATTTAGTTTTTTTGCTTACAAATGATTTAACCAAATTGATTTTGTGTTTTACAAATGTTTAGATCACCACACAAGTTATAGGATATAGCTCAAGATTTATTCCAAAAGCAAGATGTAAGTATCTATCCCTAGTGTCTACCAATGTATGGAATGATATGGATGGATGCATGGATAAATGAATGGATTGATGGATAGGCATGTGAAGGATGCCAAGGATTATCTTGTGATGGAAAAAGCCTCATGGCTTAGATTATGCTGGTCAGGATAGGACCAATGATAGTGCCCCATGTCAAGATGTTTACCATAAGCAAGTGTGAAGTGTTGGAAACATAATTGTCGTTGTACCAAAATATCAACATCTTAATGCCCGATACAATTGTGAGAGTTAATGGATCCACGGGATCCGTTCAAGCCATGTCACAAATCCTGAGAGGAGCACTGACCATCCACCAACAATCTCCCCCTCAGTGTTACTCGAGGGGATTCGAACCTGACACCTTTGGCTCTGATACCAATTTTTGGAAACACAATTGTCGTTGCACCAAAAGATCGACCTGTTAATGCCCGATACAACTGTGAGAGCTAATGGATCCATGAGAGGTGGTTAATCCATGTCACAAATCTTGAGGGGAGCATTGACCATCTACCAACATGAATTACATATCGAACCTTTTCTAAGATCAAGATAAGTTAGATTTGATGAAAATGGATTGGATAATGAAGGGTTCCTGGATTTATTATGGATAAGATGAATGGAATGTGGGATTTATTATGGATGGGATGAGATGCTTCCACTTGAAATGGTGGACATAGATGCTCGATTCTACTCATGATGCTTGTTTTCTAGGATTTCATCATGGTACTTGTCCAAAGCACCACCGAAGTGGTTTTCACTTGAGGATGATTTTTCTCTTGACTATTTTCTTGATTTTTTTTAATTTGTTTAATTTTTTTAAAAGTTTATTTCAGACATTTGGGTTTAATTCCCTCTCTACCAGTTTTAATGATATTTGACGTGTTATGTGAACTATCTATATTAATATTACATGTGATTGATGGATGTTCTTTAATATAATGCATTTATTATGTGTACTGACATTTCCATGCAGACTTGATTGGAAATGCCAAGCTAAGGAATGCAACTGCCAGTTGCTCATGCAGAGGATGCGTGTGATGGTCAATTGGAGAACGATAGAGAAATATTCCCTTGTCAGTCACATGTAATCACCCTGTGTCAATCTTTAATGACATTGAGCAATGTGGGCATTACTACAGTGGTCGAGTCCACGTTTGGACCTGCGTGTCTGAATGAATTCCCCTGCATGCGTAACTGCTCTTCCACTCTCTTTCCTTCTTTCCCTAAATGGAGTCCTCTAAGTTAGTGGGAGTTGACTGCCCTGTTAGCTGACAAATAAGGTCTAGATCCTCTTTCTTAAGGAGTGGATCACCAAGTTATTGTATAAGCTGAGAATACCAGACACACTCTTTTGTAATTACATTTTTCCAATGAATGGAATAAGATTATGAATTGATCATATGAGTTTAATCTAGGTTTGTATTGGTTTTAGAGGATACTCATCCAAGGGGGTCTAATTGGTGAGTAATCCATTAGCTTAGATAGATTAGAATTAGCTTTTTTTTAGTACTTAATAAGAATCTAGCATTTACTATTCCTGCAACCACTAGAAGTCCATTCTGTGACTATTCCTGTAGCCAAGGCGGGCGGAGTAGTTTCCTACTTGCTACTCAGATTTTCATTCATGTTATGAAAGTTCAGTTTAAATTTGATTGAGTGATGTTCAACATTTTATTTGTTTCCTTTCATGAAATTTACTTTCAGTATTAAGTATTTTCTAGTTGTAGATTGAAGGTGACTACTTTGAAGTTCCTAGTGCACATACTATGCTAACCCATTTCAAGTTCACGTCCCTGGGTTGACAATTTAAATGTACATTCATAATGGTTAAGATGGCTATTCAGGTCAGATGTCTAATCTCTGAATCATGGTTGTAAAGTCTTAGTTGTTAAAATCATTGTAGGAGGCTGACAGTGGTGTTGATGTAGACATTGTTGGTGCTAATATAGATGTTGTCATCATGATGTGCCAACGATATCCCACTTGGAGGATTTTCTTTGTTAGGATACAAGTGCTTGAATGTTACCCCTGGATTCTCTTATCCACTTTTCCAATAATGGAGTTTGCCTTATCTAGATGTGCACATCGCAATAGAGTTCCCTTAGAGTGCTTATGATAAAGAGTCACTGCCAATACACGGTCAATATGAGATTTGGATACTGTGGATGTTGAAGTGCATGGTGGAATGTGTTGAAAGATATGGTATTCAAATGGATTGGTTGATAGTTTGGAATCTTTGATTCTCCAAACTTGGGATGATGAGCAATGATGGGTGTATATGGAGATTTGATTGGGACCAGCTTCTTGATATAACTTGTAGGTAACTCTTGAAGCTTTCTTTTGCATCGATGGAAATTTTTGATGGATACGTTTCCCTTTTTGAATTTTCCCCATAGTTTCTTTGACTGATGGGGTATGATAGGGATGATTTTCTTTATTTTACTTTGGCATCCATTTGAATTGTTCTTGTCCATTTTTATTTATTGTTTCTTTTGCTTCAATAATTTTCACTTTTCTTTGACATAGACCTCTTTCTTGTGGTTGGTCCCAATTGGAAAGATGTGTGGACAAGGATTCATGATATGAATTTTTGGAGTGTTGGTATTTATTTCATCATAAGGACTCTTCGTGCTCCCCATATTGTTGTTTGCACTAGATAAAGTTGCCCCCAATATTATGGGAGTATTACTAACATGCTTTGATTCTACTACTAATGAACCATTTCCTTGTTGTTCAAGATGGTTTAGCTTTGTTGATTTTGATAATGCTCGATATCCCCATACTCACTTTCTTCAATCTGTATGGAGGGTGTGTCTGATTTTGACTTCCTCATAATCTATTTTTGCTTTCGCTTCAAAGGATGTTTCTGGTTCAACCTCCATGTAGAGGTCTTCTTCATGATCAATTTTTGGTATGTATATGGATTTTACTATGCCTTGATCATGTGTAAAGATATTATGAATAGGAGACTCTTGTTCCTTTGTAATAATACCAAGAGTGTGAGACTCTTGTTTTGGATGAAGATCATCTACATGTCCATTTGGAGTAAGAATCTCATGGGTATATTGAGGGGTATATGATTTATGGATATGATCATTATTTGTGACATCTAGTATGGATTGGAAAATACCCATTAGATCATGGTAGTATCTTAGAGATATGGATCCTTGATCTTGATTAACTTTGAAATTTCTTTCGACATGTTTTGGATCAAGTTCTTGACACAGGTCAATTTCAAAGGATGGATTTCTTACAAAGAGTTCTTGAATGTCTTCATTAGGCATGGGTATTGGCTCAATATTTTCTTGATCTTCGATTGAATCCAAATCAAGTGTTGAGTTGAGGGTTCCTTCTATATCTGCAACTAGATGAGGTCAAAGGATGTCAATATGTCTTGGAAAGGACCATTGCTAGACTTTGGTAAAAGATGTTGATCATTCTTGGGAATTAATTCTTGAGATATGTCCTCTAACTCATTAGGTGATGTGGAGATATGGCCGACATGATCATTGGTGAAAAAATCTTGAATCTTTTCCTAAAAAATGGTGTTGGGGGAATTGTCAATGTTTTCAATCATATGATCAAATGATGTTAACACTTCTTGAAATGGATCATTTTTGGATATTGTTCATGGGTTTTGATCATGATTAAAAAGTGACTATTGATGTATGTTGATTTGATCATTGGATGTGGTAGAAATATCTTTAAGGTTCTCATTGATGGATATATTTTGATCATTTTATTCAACAATTATGGCTGGGATATTGTCACTGCTATCATTAGTGGTTGAATCTTGATTATTGTCCTCAACATTTATTTTTCCTTGATCAAGAAGGTCTTGGATGAGATATTTGAGTTTGATAAAATCTGATGTGACATGACCTTTTGTGCTATATTATTCGCAATAGTCATTATCATCATCCCATGAAAACTTGATGCTAGATTCACCTCTATTTAATGCTTCTGGAACATTGATAAGTTTAGCATGGACTAATGTGTTCAATTTTGATTTGATTGGCTCCCCTAAAGGAGTGTATTCACGTTTGGAATATTGTGAGATTTATTCTTGTTGAGATTGATCTAGTTGTGATTCATCTTGGAGATGTGGTGATTGATCTTATTGTTAAGGTTGTTGATTTTAATATCCAGCTTCTTGATATTAAAGATCTTGTTCTTGATGTGGTTGTGGACACAACTCAATGTTTTGATGACATGGTTTAACCAATGGGGGAGTGTGTCAATTTTGGGGTGGAGATGTCTCTTGGTGATATGAATCAATGAACTTGGTAAGTATAGAAATTTGATCTCACACATTTTGATCTTGATTTTGATTTTGACACCCTTGATATGGTTGATTTGGTCGTTGGCTAAGCATATTTTAAATACACACTTGTGGTATTTGTATGGGATCATGCATAAATTGATTTTGGATAATGTTCTAATTTAGGATGATATTTAGATTTTGAATTATAGGTTGGTATTGAACATTGTTGTGATTGGGAAATACATTGCTTTGATTTAGGTAACCTTGATTTTACATGGTGTTACCTTGATTTGGATCAATATATTGAGTTGTCAACATACTGTTTGGATTTTGAACAATATTGGTATTATTTGCAAATGTATCTATCCCATAGTTTACCAAGTGTGGATTTGATATGTTCATGTTTGGTAAGCTTGTATTCGGTATACTCACATTTGACATGCATTGATTTGATGGGATCATGTTGTTTTGTTGAAGACTCATGTATTGATTGTTTGGTCGATATATTTGTAGGCTTTGAATTTGATTTAAATCTACCATAGGGAAAGGTATTCCAAAATTTAGATTGGGCATACTAATATTTTTGTAGCATTGAGGTTTGTAGGATATAATGATCTCATGTGTGAATTGTATAAATGCGAGTTTTGACAATCAATTGGCATTTTAAGGCTTTGATATTTTGGTTGATTTAGATCACTCATGATGTATGAATCAAGTTTATATTCCATGTTTTTCTTATGTTTTGACCTTGTTGCAAAAGTGAACCTCTAAGGTGTTTTGGACCAATGGTGAAAATGAGAGATGAAAAAGGTGAACGATATGGAGAGTGATCTTTGCAAAAAAATTGGGAAATTTTTTTTGACTAAAAGGTTTGATTGTTTTGATGTTTGGATAGAGGATGTTAATGAACTTAGAAAAAATTAAGTTAGAATTGTGAGCTTCAAGATAAACTAGTTCAAAGATGATAAATAGCTTAACTAAGTGCATGAAAATGGATTCATTTCACATAATTGAAGTAGCTA